>JAZKJV010003250.1:1200000-1589039 GCA_037367405.1 Ottelia alismoides | reverse complement strand
TAGATAGAACGAGAATCTACCTCACAACATTTCTGAAGAAACCTAGTCTAGGTGCCGCTAAACAATCGTCAAAGGACTCACATAGACCAAAAAATCATCCATAAAGACCTCTAGAAAATCATCGACCATGTCTGCAAAAATAGCAAGAATACACCTATGGAAAGTAACAGGGGCGTTGCACAATCCAAAGAGCATCCATCTAAAGGCATACGTGCCAAATGGACATGTGAAGGTGGTCTTCTCATGGTCTTTAGGAGCAATAGTTACCTGGTTGTATCCATAGTAACCGTCAAGGAAACAGAAGTATTCCTTCCCTGCCAACCTTTCTATGACTTGGTTTATAAAAGGCAAAGGGAAAAGATCCTTCTTCATCGCGGCGTTTAGGTTTCCTGTAATCAACGCACACCCGCCAAGACATGGTTACTCTCTTTGGAATCTCCTCTCCACTCTCATTCTTAAACATCTAAATTCCCGACTTCTTCGGGACAACATGTAATGGGCAAACCCATTCAGAGTTTGAGATGGGATAAATGAACCCTACGTCGCACCATTTCATAATCTCTTTTCTTGACAACCTCTCGTAAAACCGGATTCAGCCTACGCTGAAATTCTTTAGAAGGTTTGTTGTCATGATCGAGATATATATGCTCATTCGCATCCGACTCGCTACTATGCTCATTCGCATAATGACTAGAGGAAAACAAATCAGCTAAATGAAACTCCATCTCTAGATCATCTGAAGTGGAGGAATCGTGTAAAGACTTTGAATCTGAAAGATCTGCAATAAACTCCTCAGAAGTTTTGATCCCTCTGCTTCTCATCAACTATACTGAAATATAAGGTACCTTCGGAATAATGCCAACTGTAGTCTCAGACCCATCCTCTGCTAGGAAATCTTGGGTCTCAACTTGATACCTCTCAAGGTCGTCAAGGCGAACCTCATCCATGTAATCACAGGTGGCTAAAGAACTCAAGAAATCTGAAGATGCATCACTGGATGTGTTTGATTCTCTCGCCATCTCTATATGTACCTTCTCACCATCAGCGTGAAAAGACACCTTCCCTGTATCATAATCGAAGAGAGCCTTCGCAGTCTCTAATAA
This sequence comes from Ottelia alismoides, assembly GCA_037367405.1. Classification (NCBI taxonomy): domain Eukaryota; kingdom Viridiplantae; phylum Streptophyta; class Magnoliopsida; order Alismatales; family Hydrocharitaceae; genus Ottelia; species Ottelia alismoides. Next base: position 1,587,936 of record JAZKJV010003250.1, on the reverse strand, counting down.
AGGCCTCCAAGAATGATCGGGGTAAGGTGCAACTGTGTAGGGAAATCCATGTCCAGGACAGTAAAGTCCACTGGGAATTGCAGGCCATGCACGGTTACAATAACGTTCCTTAATATGCCCCTAGGTCTCTGTACGGATCTATCAGCAAACTGAAGGATCACGTAGGATTTGTAAAGAGGACCTAACTCAAGCCTGTCGAGTAAGGAAGATGGTATCAAATTGATCGAGGAACCGTTATCTAATAGAATGCGATCGAATGCGGCATTTGCGATCTCGCATCTGACATAATGTGCTCCTGAATCCTTCTTCTTCTTAAGTAACTTATTATGAATGGCATAGGATGTAGCCTTGGTCAAAACATATTTCTCTATACGTGATCTCTTTTTCCTACGCATGGTGCATCGATTTTTCAACTGATCCAAGGCATCGTGGAGTGAGATCTTCAAAAAGATGTGATCTTTAAATAATCTTTCAGTCTCTACAGTCATGACATTCTTTTTGGTATTTTTTTTCCTTTTCCAAATAAAGCATCAGGAAAAGGAACAATATCAGGAATGAGAAACTCAGACTTTTTATTGATTTCAGAATAAGCTTGTACATCGAGAGTTTCAGAATTATGTACAAAACTCTCTAAAATAAGGGAAGAAACATTTTTGTCGGGAGTATCTGCATGGTCTGGCATGATATCATCGTCTGACTCGCTGGTGTCCATGTCAATAGTTTCGACATCGCTCCCTTCTCTCTGATCTTCATGGTGGTCCTTATCCTCATGAAAAGTTCTCCTCCTCAGCTTCAGAATGTGGCTGCTCATGGATTTGCTCTCGCTCCTTATCAAGTGCCCTCTCCTTTACTCCATCAAGTGCTTGTGGTGATACAGCTCCTGAGACGAATGAAGTTAGATAAAAATTCATGAAAAAAGATCGTACTTGTAGTGTTGTCTACTTGATCTGGATGCATCCTCTTGATATTCGGATTCATCTGAAGCTGAGCTGGGAGAGTGGTCTTCGGTGCAGTTAACTCATCCATACTCAGCATATCCACGATTTGATTTAAAGCCTTGAGCCTGTGAAGACATCTCAGGTTCGGTGTGGTGACCCTGGCTTTCTACTCTCTCTCCTGCCTTGGCATGAATTGCTCTGAGGTGTAAGGCTGGAGGATATCTGTGCTGTAAAGGAAGACCGTTGCTGTTGTTGATAGTGATAAGGTTGTGAATGGTTAGCAAGATACAGATAAGAATGTGGTCTCTGTTAAGCGTGCTGGTGAGACTGTTGCTGCGTGAAGTGTTTGGGTGCTGGAAGTGTGGACGTCCATGCTACGGTTGACTGTATGTTGTTGCTGCTGTTGATGATGGGGTACACTCGGTTGCTGAATCGAAGTATAACAAATCATGTTGATCTCAAGAGTGGCTTGAGGCTCAACATCCATATCCGCAGCACTGGTGATCTGCCCGGGATTGGCATGAGACTGATCTTCGTGACAATCAATCTGCGGAGTCTCGGGCTCGCTCTGAACAAGATGTATCTGTCGGGTGGGTGGAGCGGGTAAAGTCCTCCGTGCAGGTTGCGTAGTCGAAGAAGATTGGGCCTGCTGGTATTGAAGTTGAAGCTCTGAAACCTTCTTCATGAGATCACTCAGCTGCTGAGGTGGAGATGAGAGTTTCTCCAACTCTCGCAGCGACTGTAAGTCTTGAGCTTGTTTCTGAATCACATCTACCAACGTTAATTTCTCACTAATGAAGCCCATGTTGGTGTTGGATTCAGAATCTGAAATATTAGTCACCTTATGATGTTCTCGGTGATGTGGTGGCTGGGGGGCCTTCTGGAATGCCTGAGTAGAGTCGACGACTCTCGAGTTCTCTGCCATCCCTTCGAAGATGGACCAGACTGTCTCGGCATCCTTATTCAAATAATTACTGCACATGCGGCACTCACTAGCCCCTGAATATCCGGCTGGAGTCCTCCAAAATAGTTTTGTATGAGCACCTTCATTGGTATCTCATGATGCGGGCATCTCTCAGTAAGATCTTTGAATCTATCCCATGCCTCATGGAAAGATTCATTCGGAAGCTGTCTGAAGTTGGAGATCTGACTCCTCATCATGTTTGTCCTCCCCAGAGGAAAATACTTGTGCAGGAATGTAGACTTCAAATCGTACCACGTAGAAACTTCCCTTCCTTGATGGCTTAACCAGTAAAGTACATTATCTGCTAATGCGAAGGGAGAAAGGTTTTGAGGTGAACTGCCTTCTGCATAACTCCTGGATAGATAGCCGTACCATAGATCATCTCAACTATTGCAGAAAGGTAAATAGCTCCTCTGTAGCATTCCCATAGACTTGGGAAGCAATGAGATGAAGGACGGCCTTAATTCGTATGGCCCTTGATTCGACGGTAGCCGAAACCAATGATGGAGCGTTCTCGTGCCTAGGTCATACTCATCTCGTAATGTAGCGGGAACCACTGCAGACGGTAAAGGGGTTCTCGACTCCTGCTCGCAGCACGGCTATCTCAACCTGCAACTCAGTCTGAGTTCTAAAGTGTTCTCGAATCTGCAAGTTCATCTGTTGTAAAGTATCGAGAATTCCTGTCGTGATGTCTGCGGCTGAATCTAGTCTTCCGTCATGGTGATCCTCAGCTGGTCCTTTGCCATGAGCCATGTGTTTTCAGATCTGGTGGGAAACAGAATTTCTCGTAAGAACTCAGCAAAAAATCAGCTGGAGATATCGATGATGTATTGAGGCAAGGGTCTGCTCAATAGATTGGCCGGGAGGCGAGGGAGTCTGGGTCTGACTCTCCTCGAGATCAGATGGGACCAACTTGGGAAGAGGGTCATCCTGAGCTTGTGAAGATGTACGACGGACAGTGGACAGTCGAGGGCTCACGGAGTCTGAGCAGAAAAGACGTCGATTCGTCATCTTCGATGTCAAGAGATTTATCGGGAGAGCACGATTTACGATTCAAGAAAGATGGAAACCGCGTAAAAGCTGCGGTAACTCACGCCCTGCAAGCAAATGTAAAGCAAACGCCGTTTTCACCAACATAACCTGATGATGGTCGTAAGAGTTCGGTCCTTTATTTTATCGGTTTTAGAGCTATATTAGCAAACACGTATAATCTCGGTTAACGCAAGCTAATAGGTGCCCGATGTTTCCCTAAACACTGTCCCGAGTCTTTACAAAAAAACCACTTGCTCTCAGCCAGTATGGGGGTAAGTACGGACCGTTTTCGGCTACCCGTGTTACTTGAGGACAGAGCCTTACGTAGTGTCCTCTAAACCCCCCACTCTGCTAAGTAACCCCAGACTGTTTCCGGCTACCCAAGCGTACCCACTGAAAAGCGGTGATTAGGAGTATAGACAAAATAGTATTTCACGAGAAATACGGGATTTTGGTTCTATCCCTACGGGTCGTCTCTCACTCGCGCACTCTGTAAAGAACTTGAGTGGCGATTACTCTCCCAAATCAATTGAATCTTACGTTTATATTAAGAACATATACGTTAGCAGACCTGATTTTATTTTTGGAGTTTTATATTTTTTGAGTTTTTTCAGACAAATGTCTAACGAGTGGCTTTATTTATTTTTTTAGAAAAATCCTAGAATCATGCACCTAGGTTGCGAGTCCTAAGACTAACTACGAATGCACAATCATATAGGAAAAAGAAAATCCTAAGCAAGCACCTAGCCCTCGTAAAAAGCTGCAAAAAACCGACGATGCGAGAAAAATCGCAGTGGGTGGCCCTGATCCCCCGAATGCATGGCACTCGGTGAATCAAACCCCTGAGAAAGAAAATAGGAGGGGAGGTACAAGTCGGATGCCCTTATTGGGCCCCTTTCTAAGAAAACAAAAACACTTGCAAGTGCCCTTTTCTTCTTTTTTTACAAGAATAAAAGAAAAGAAATACAACTCGAGTCCTAACTATTCCTGTCCTCTGCAAGCGAGAACCTCGGTCTCTGCACTTTCAACTGTTTTACGACTTTCGAAAAGCCGGCTGAGCCTGTAGGCCCTACAAGAATTAGTTAAGAGACAAAAACACACAAAATGCCGTGAACAAAACTCTAATAGAAACTCGAAAAAAAATCGTAAAACTGAATGAAAAACGTAAATCGAAGACCGAAAGAAAATTTGTAAAATCAAGAATAATAGAGAAACATTGTTTCAAAAACCATTGTAAAAATAATGCTTCCCTAACAACGCGCCATTTTGATGAACTCGGGTCCGATTGCGGTTAATAAATGTGTTGACAGTGTAGAGAACCGCAAAGAGATCCGTATTAATCAAACAAAAATTATGGTAAAACAGGAGATGAAATCATATTCTACTGTTCACTACATATTTAACCAGGAGAGTGTGCCTGGGTCGAACACAAGGAAGCAGAATGCTCAAACTACGGTTTTGAGAAAGGAATAAATCCCACAAAAATTCTCTTTTTATTCTTGAATTTACAATGAAAGAAATTGAAACAAATTTGGTTAAAACAAACTCAAGAAGACAAGAATCAAAACCGCACAAGAAAGCAACGAAAAAATTGGAAAAAATACTCAAAAAATCCCTTGGGTAGTTATCAAGCTACCCTAGAAAATTCGCGAGAAAATGAGAAAAATATGAGGTCCAAATGACCCTTACAAGCCAAGGGCCTAACTACAAGAAAAGTATTTTGTTTCCATTATAAAATAGACCCTGGAGGGACTAAAATGCAAAAGAAATGTGATTTATTACAATTAGGTCCCCGTGCAGAGACCTAATTGCAATATCTGGAAATGTTGGAGGCGCGATTTAATTCAGAATCTCGGCTTGACTTATGATGCAAATCATCCATCGTTTCACAGCGGATGGCTCAGATTAGAAGCGGGCGTGCGATCTGGACCGTGCATTCACGCCACGTGTCGACAGGCTGTAGCGTCTGGTTGTTCTAACGGTTCTTGGACTCAGGTGCTCGACTGATAATGTGGCGTCCTTCTTCGAATTATCACCGACGAACGGAGACGATCTGGGGCCTCCGGCGGGGCTAGAGGGGTAACTCCTTCACCCCTCAAGCTCATCTGCGGGTGAGTCACGGTCAGCAGGAAATAGCTGATGAAGATGGTTGATTCAGCCTTGATCCTGGAGCTACTAGGTTGTTAGGTCGTCTTTGGATTTTATTTTTTTGATGATTACGAGATCCAATTGCGTTGATATTTGCTCCAAATTAAAGAAGATCCTACAAGAAATAGAGATATATGCTCGATTTGCAAAGAAATCAGCCAAATGATGATGATTTTGCAAGATTAAAACATGTTTCCAGATTTAATATTGCACAGTGTGTGAAAGGCAATGAAGAAGATGATCGTTTGGGGTTTGTTTCGATTGGATTTGGAACGTAAAGTCGATAGAGCGTCTAAGATGAATGATTACACTCGCTAATTACACACTTAACTCAACTAATCAAAGCACAAGGATCGAGAAATAAAGGTTCAAAATGAAGTGATTTACCTGTGGAGTATAAGGTATAAGACCTTCTGGTAATAGCTCGGCAGGCGGCTTCCCGGAGCTCCACGTGACTCGAGGCTGCGATGCAAGGGCGTTGGGGCACCTTGGAGCTTCTCCTCCAACTCCCTTCTTCCACGCGAGGCGGCGGGTTGGCACTGTCACCGCCAAGGTTGACCGGCACTAGGCTTGGAAGTAGAAGGTTTGGTTCTGAAAGCTAGCTTTCAGAGGTCTAGAGAGAACTAGTTAATGGCGTCGACTTTGTGGCTTTTTATAGATGAATTACTTGAGCAAGGTGAATCGAATGGCGGGCGTGTATGAGGTTAGTTAGGAGGATAGGATGAAGGGTGGAGATCGAGTGAAGAAGTTATTAGGTGCGCGGGAAAAATCATCAAAGAGGAGGCGTTGGAACAGAGTTCCAACAGCCTGGTTCTTGAAGAAGAAGAGCCAGGTGGTGACACGTGTCAGCACCTGGTTGGCCAGAATGTTAAATGAAGTATAAATTATATAATAAATAGTAAATAATATTATTCTAAATAAGTGTAAAAACGAAAAATATAAATAATTAAATTCTCTAAATTATGGTATAATTAATTTTCATAAAAATTAATATTATTTGGAATATAAATATTATATAAATAAATAGGTATAAATAATGCTTAATAAATTAGTTTTGTATTTTTATTTTAATAAATAATTAATTATTTATTAATTTTATATTTTCTTAATTATTTGAATAATAAATAAAGGCTATGTGAATTTTTAGAGATTTTAATAAATTAATTTAGATATATTAATAAATACAGATATAAATTATACAGTTCAATTTCATCTATAAATTAGTGTTTTTGATTTAATTAAAATAATAAATAAGCTCCAAAAATTCTGAAATAAATCAAGGCTAAATTACATGATCATGAAAATAATTAAAAATTGTAAAATTATTGAAATTATAAATAATGTGTTCTAAATAAAATAAATAGCCTAGAAACCCCATTGTCATTAGGTCCCAAAACCGACTTTTTGCAAACGGACTCCGATTTTAGTGAAATTACCTTCATTAATTAGAGAATATTATTTTATGAACTTTAAAGGTGAGTAGAGTGAAATTGGAGTTCGTATGAAGGAGTTATGATGTTCGGAATTTGAGATTTTGGCAATTTAAAAGTAGGATTTCTTAGCATATATACAGGATAATATTTTTAACTTATTTTTATATTTTTATATACATTTTTAGAAATAATTAGGAAAAGAGTTTGTGAAAAATATATGTATATAAATTAATTAAAAATAAATGAAGAATAGATATTTATTAGATAAATAATGAATAATGTGTGGAATGTTATTAAATTATTTTTATGGTTTTCTTCCCTTATTTCCCCCTACTGTTGTTTTGTCGACCAATCCATGCTGACTTGGTCTCGGGAGTTAGGTTATATAAATATATCTTTTAGCTATATTTATATTATCTGAGTCATATTGTACATATATACATATCTACAATCTGCCTTATTTTCTTTTCTTTATTCTTTATTTATTTACATGTTTTTTATTCATAAAAGTGCATTTTTATTCATGAATAGGATTTGGATAAAATGTGGGAATTAATGAATATTTACATGTATTTGTTAAGGGTTTTAAGACAAAATGTGACAGAAAAGTTAATGAATCATGGATTCATCAGTGGACGGTCCCTCGAACTTCCTGTATAGTAGGGTCATGTATGTACCACACATCATTCACTTCCCACACCTGGTAAGGTGTTGAATCCGTGGTTCATAACACTAAAAGTTAAAAATAGAGCTTCGTTCCTGAGTAATTAGCTATATTTCATCATTTTTCTGCATTTTTACCATTCATGCACTTAGAATTAATATCTGCATTTTAGCAAGCATAATTACATTCATAATCATCTTCACATTTTCACCTAACTTCTCCCATTTTTAACTAATTCACGTTAACTCCAATTGACCTCAAACCACCTCCATTGTGTACATATTACTAACAAGATTAAAGGAAAAACACAAGAAAATTGCTAGCTCAAATAATTGGCATGTAAGACAAACCCTGATTTCAGGATGGACAGACTAAAACGTGCATATCTTTCTTATACGGTGTCTAATTTTGGTATATCATTTTTAAAGAAATATACATTCAAAGACCTTCAAAACAAGACCATTTCATGAAAAAAAATGGAGCTCATATGTGAAAGTTAGGTTTTGGGCCTATTTTGTGCATTGTGTATTTTAGCGGTTTTTGACTTGGTATTTTATGTACATACTTACACTTTTTCTTTTATTTCTTTTTCGTTTATATTATTTGATGAAAATTTTATTAAAATTCATAAAAATCCAAATCCAAAAGAAGACTGAAATCAAAGAAACTGACCGAGTATTAGTGTCCCTTGTGAGTTTGTATAAATGTCTCTCGTTATCCATTTTATTTTCTTTTCCTATTTTCTTATTTATTAAAAATACAAAGATATTAGAGTAGTGTGTAAATATGTGTCCTTTATTTTATCGTACTTTTTCTCAATTTTTATCTTATTTAAAAATCACAAAAAATTGTAAAATCCTAAAACATGGTTTTCAATATACATAGAAAGCCACCAAAAATCATTTTGTACAATGACCTCTTTTTCCTTTGTTCCCTTCATGAAATTGTAGATCTCATCGAGACGAACAGCTTTAGTAAAGAAATTTTTTTATCCGAGGTCTTCTTTTATTTCTTTTTTTATTTTTGATTGAATTTAATTTTTGAAATTTTTTTGGAGTGACACGTGGCGCCTCATGGGGTTGCCACGTGCCGCCCACACTCCTCTCTTTCATCCCTCGATGCAAATGCCCCGCACGTGCATCCCCTACCTTCGCACCAGTAGCATTCCCCCAACTACCCCGCACTCGTCGGCCAACTCCCTCTCTCTCATCACCACGCCAACACACTTCCTCAACCTCCGTGCGACCTCCTCCCATTTCACTCGCCACATGCCTCTGTTATCTCCTCTCCGCCCCGAAGCCCTTATCCTCTCGTCGGCCTAATCCTCTACCACCTATAAAAACAAACACAAACCACCATCGAGATGTATCCGTCGTTCTTCACCGACTTTGATAGAATGAGAGAGAGAGAGAGAAAGCTAGGCACAACAGCTGGTGACAGCAGTCGCATTCCTTCGACGAAGATCCTCCCTGGGCGCGATCCACAGAGGCACCTCCTTGTGCTACTGCTTAAGCAGCATCAGTCGCGAAGCTTCCTCCACCGAGCCTCTACAAGCAAAGATCGGGAGAGGACCACCGTCCTCCTTAACCTCAGGCGACTCTTCATTCCCCCCTATTGTTCCCTCTCTTCTCCTATTCACAATGCTTTCTTATCTGTTGTGATACACCACCACCAAACCCCCATCTCTCTGCCATCGCTCTTCCGAGCTCCACCCTGCATCCTCGTGCTATACATACGGTCATTGACTCGATCATCACCACCTCCTCAACCTCAGGTGACTCCGTTTTTCATTGTCCGTCCTTGATCCAGTCGCTCACCCATCAACCGCCTTCACACATCCAATGTATCGGTCGCAGCATCACAGCAGCAGAGGGGTACCCGCATCCTCTTCTTCTTATTGCACAATAGTTATCATCTCCAGCTGCATTGACAACCACTCAGCAGCATGCCCGCGACGAACACCTCTGCCTTGAACCACGCGTGACTGTGCCATGCCTCCTTGGATCCACCGCATGCTCCAGTCGAGCACTCGCTCTATTCGCCTCTACTTTGTCACAACGCCACCGCCATCCCACGTTGGTTGCTGGCATGTGAGCTCCACTGACAAGCGCTCCTATCTTAAGCCTATAAGCCCAACGCCTCAGGTCGCATGCCCTTCATCCGCATCCTTACCTCACGTGCAAGGCACGTGAGGGGGGATATTTGCAGAGTGTCTCTCCAGAGGTCCAGAAATCTCAGAAAGGCCCAATTGTTCAAGAAGTCACATGTTGCACGTGCCATGGGAGAGAAATTGCACAAAGACCCCTCTCGGTCTAGGTATCCCCATTCATATCCCCGTGCCTCATTTTTTATCATTTTATTCTGTAATTTGTATTTAGACCCCTGAGTTGTTTATTTAATTTGAACTTTTTCTCTAGATTATTTTATTTATTAAAAAATGGTGTTTTATTGTTCAACTAATTTTTTACATGTTGGCACGTGTGTATGATATTTTCTTGATCTATGGTTAATAAATTATTAACTGTTTGGTGAATAACTACATATTTTACCCATTCCATGCTATTAAATACGTACAAAATTCATCATATCTCCAATAATTGCCAAAGAATCATATTTGCTATAATTAATTGTTTTCTACATCATGCTTAAATTTCAAGTTATTTGCACGCATGTCGAGGTCAGAATAAATTAAATGGTGATTTCACTAATTAATTTTTAATAGACTGAAAACTCAACACTTTTAGGGTTTATAATTTTTCCTAGTTAGATCACCATTAGATACAAGTTGGATAATTTATTTCTTGAAAATAATTAGGTTTGTTATTTATTAAAATTAATTAACTGCTAATTTCATTCTTTGCATTATATAATTCACAGAAATTTCATTTGCCTCCAAACATTCTAAAAATTATATAGTAGCTTAATTTCATTACAATTTACCTGTTGGTCAAGTTGAGGATTTTTGGACTCAATTTGATCGTTAACTTCATTTTAGTCCTCGAACTTCGCCATAATTGCATTCCATTCATTATTTGCATAAAAAGGTAAAAAGTACTTCATTGAAAACCTAACCTCAAAATCAATTGTAAATCAACCTAAGGAGACAGTGGCCTCCCTCAGTTCGGCCTTGGACTTCTTAAGTAAATAATAAATAATTTAACTGCTTGCCTTAATTGACACATTATTTAAGTGTTTTTAATAAATTCAAACTTGCTTTCCTACAACGAAAATTTAAGGTTAATTCCACGTAATTAACGGGGGATTTTTAGGATTCTTCAGAAAGCTCCTCTGTAATTGTCTAAGCTAATGTTGCGTGTTGTTGAGTAAGGGTCTAGTCTCTACTCACGGTTGCAGTGGCTAATGAATCTGCATTTCATTATCTTTATTCATTTATTTTAGCTTAAAATCCCTTAAAAATACTTGTAAATATCAATAAATCTATTTTTTAATAACTCTCATTCTTGTGTAAATATCTTATATTTACCGCTATTTTAGCCTAAAATAAATAAAGAAAGAAAATGAAGGAAAATAAAGGAAATCAAAGATTGTAGATATGTAATAAATACAGGTTGACTCTAACCCCAAGAGAAGGTCAAGACTTGACCTGATCGACAAGGAATAAAATAGGAGGAGATAAAGCCTAAATATCAAACATTTCAGAAAATCAACCATAACTTGTTTATATTCATCATCTGTACACTATTGTGTACAATACACATTCTCTTCGTTAATTTATTCGTACTCAAATTCAACTCAAAAAATGATTTCTTCTTGAAATTTATATGTAAATATCTTGTGTATATAACAAAAATAATTGCAATAAAAATCATTGTATATTGTGTGAATTACAACACTTCGAAAAAAGCCGCAAAGCTCGACTTGTAAGATCAATATCTTCTCCACTAAAACTCTAAATTCATCAAACTCACTTTCATTGTACTCCAAATTAAATAATCTTTAATTCATAAAAATTGGATTTAAGGTGTAAATGTTGCTAGTTGGGGTGTTATTGTATAGTATACCTATGTATATTATGCACATTATTTATGTATTTATTTTCTTGTCCATATTTATGTATGTTTTTAGTTAATTGTAAATTTTGTATTTGACATATATAAAATACAAATAAAAATCACAAAATAGAAAATCAACAAAAATAAAATCTTGTAAATATTATATATGTACCACTGTGCATATGTTGTAGGTACCTCTATTTATTTAACGTAATTAATAACTTTATAAAAATCAAATAAAAATATCATTAAAATAATTGTAAAATTTTGTAAATAAATAAATTATTAATTAATATGTATATTTGTAAAAATAAATAATTAAAAATCGTGGACATATGCACATAGGTATATATACATATATATAACACGCTTTATTTATTTCACTTTGTATATACGTTATTTAATTAATTAAAAACTACCTAAACTAACTATATTTAATCCTTACATTATTCATTTACATTCTTTAGTTATTTAAAATCATTTTCAATTTTTAAACAAAGTTATTTAATATTTTAATAAGTTTTTATCATTTTCCCTATTCTGTCATATTCTACGCAAGCCCTTATTGCTTGACTCAGGTTTGTTGACCCGGGTCACCTACCTAGTCCACCCACCATTCACGCTTTGTGCACCATCCCGTTCTTTGCCAAACTAACCCAAAGTCTCTAAGGAATGTGTAGGACTCTGCATGTGCATTCTCGTTGAAATTATCTAGGATTATGTGTCAAATGTTGGACATACAAGCCCACAACGATCCATTATGCAGTAAATGTTATTGCAAATATCATTCAATCATCAGAATGAAGAATAACTAATTTGCATAATAGGTCCCTTAGTACAATTAGGGTAATGTACCATGGCCATCTTAATGATCATACAGTTGTTGATTCAATAATTTAATCATAGATGTTGGTGCTTGGATGAATATCTAAAGAGTTGGATTGAGGACTCATCAAGCACCATCAAATGATTATTAAGAGAGGATCTCCAGCCTGAGAAGGAGATGGCAATCCTTTCTTTAATGGATGATATCTGATCGACCTCTTGATGCAGGTCCTCTGCATAGGAATAGAGATTCGGAGGTGTCAGATTAGTTAGGTCAAAGAGTTGACTTAACGAGATCGGGATAACCAAAGACTTATTTCATATACTGTTACGATATAGGCACGCATACTCTGACCAGAGACAGATGTGTTACTATATGTCAGAGTATGTGCATTTGGCAGACCAATAGGTTGATGACCTAACCAAGGTCTATACATCGGCACACTGGTGTGCATGCAAGGGCATATGAGTAATACGATCTCTCAAAGGGATCATACATGTTCATTGCTGAACCGGAAGACATGAGCTCACTCATGAGATATTGGGAAGAATCAAATTTCGTGCACGGTCATCTCGCTTTGGAAGCTTGACTGAATTTATAGGTTTGATACATGCTTTTGGAAAGTATATGATCAACACCTGGGTATGATATATGCTTTTAAAAAGTATATGATCGATACCAACTCCCAATAGTCAAATGAGAAACTTAATGATAAATCCCTGAAGTATACAGTGTAAAATTGATCTAATACTTCGGGTTTATTATGGGTCTTCCAATATGCAGGATGTATAGGTATTAGGAATACATGAGGGTGATGTGATCACAAACGATTGTATAACCATGATTCTTCCATTCTGAGGGAGTGATGAAACATGTCTGGATTTTAATGACTCCTCTCACTAGAGAAGTAAACTGATCTTAGTCCAAATGTTGGACCTTGATCTGAATGTGATTTAGATACAATGGGAAGATTAGATTTGCGGTCTTGATTTAATCAAGCATCTACAAGAGGTCCGCAATATCTGGATTTAAGATGTGATCTCAATGTCCAAGTCACTATATGTGGAACAATACAATCGCCATGTCCTTATCTCCAAGTATCCGTGGAGAATGTGCATTATCCTTGAAAGAGTTCAAGATAATTTCATTGTTGATATATGCATCTGAATATTGAGAAAATTGACAATTAAATGTGATTTAATTATCATGGAATAATATGAATTTGATTCATATTATAAGGTGAGTTGTCTAAGATAATTAAATGTGATTTACTTATCAAAGATGTGAATAATGTGAATGTAATTCAGATTATTTGGGTGCATGAGAATAAATATCCAAGATGAATAAATGTGATTTAATTATCATGGATATGAATAATGTGGATAGCACTACACATATTAACCATAAATATATTGTAAATGTGATTTATAATATATAAGATAAAGCCTATTGTAATTTATATTTGTTGATTAATTATTGATGTGAATTGGATTCACATTAGATAATTAATTGAAAATATTATTTACATTTTATTTTGAGATGTGAATGTGATTCACATTTTTCCAATGGCATGGTTGTAATATTCACAAGATAATTATGAATTAGTAAAATAATTTACAACAAATGTTGTTGTTAATCTTGGAGATCTCATGAGATATTGAGGAGATAGACCCCCCCCCCCCTCATTTTAGGGGATAAGGTCAATCTTCTCATTATCTCCAAGATTAATTAATTGATTTGAAATTAATTACATTGATTTATAGATATATATATATATATTGATTTAAATTAAATTAATTATTATTGTGTTTTTACAACAACATCATGGCCATTGATAGAAACACAAATCAATCTCATCCATTGGTTTGTGCTGTCCATGGGTTGAGATCCATGGATCCCAAAATACTATATAAGAAGAGGCGCCCCTTGCTCTTCAAGTGACATCAAAATTATTGCTCTCTCCCTCTCTCTCTCTCTACAAGCCAAGTCTCTCTCTCTCCCTCTCTCTCATTATGGACATCCACCATTGAGCCCTAGAGAGAATCGCCATCGCCGCAGCATCGTCGTTATAATGCTGGATTGTTTGCTCGTGGACCTCCGTCTCCTTCAGTGCGCCTCACTCGTGAAGAAGACATCGGATCTCGTGTGATGAGATTAGGAGATTCACTGCTTGGATCGTCAACATGGATTGCGAGGAGCACGTGTCTCATCGACGTGCTCGCAAGCATCTCCTCTGTTGGATCGGACTTGAGACATGAGGTCTCTTCGTTTAGTAACTCGATCGCAACCATGCTTCAAGGGGTAACCTTAATATCAAATTGTGATTTAGATGAAACAATCCAAGAAGTGTTCTTTGATCATGTGGTTTCATCATTTGAAATTTTTTTAATTTCGTTGCCTCGAGCACTAGTACGACTAGTCACTCTCAATCGCATACGATGCGATCCTCACGCTTCCGTAATGCGCTTAAGGATCTTGCCATATCCTTCGTCACATCCATAGGTGCATCCACCACTAGGTTAAGCCGACCTACATGTGCTCTCAATAATTCCGCATTCCGCTCTAAGGCCGCTAACCTAGCTAAGACCATCTGTAATGGGTCTTCATGCTCTTCTTCCTCCCCATTTTGTCTCTTTGGAGACATCAAACCTTCATCAAAAAGAGGATTCAAGTGAGTTCGTGATGAAGATGTTGAAATCATGTCAACCTCACTGAGGCAATGACCTTCATCGGTTAGAAGAGAAGAGAGAAAGGTATCATTCGGGATGTAACCACTCCTTAGAAGGGAACCATGAAATCCTGAATTGAAACAAGGGTTATTTAGAATCTAGGAAGGTCCAGAAGAAGAAGATGGTTGTACCTTGGAAGATGTGATATTTGGATGGTTTGATGATAAGTTCACAAAATCTGAATAAAAATATGGCAACCTATCCATCTTCGATTTCAATAGAGTATAGAGAATGAGCAAGATAGATTCAAGAAAGATCTAGTACTATGTTGCACTTGAGTGTGCGAAATCAACTCACACAAATCAAACATAAGGCAAACCCTTTGAATACTTTCATCACCTCAACGCACGAGGGTCGTAAGAGTTCGAACTATTTTATCTTGTTAGTTTTAATTGGTGATTCAAACAATCATCACAACTGTTACACATAAGAATTATCCTAATACACGCAAATGAAGTCTTATAAGCCCTCAAATAATGGAGTGATCTTCCTGGGATGTCGGGTTCAATATCACACCCCAAAAGGAACTTATAAGCCTAGACAACCAAAATGTATTTCTACAATCTAAGGCAACCACTTACAGCTCCCAAAATCCATGAGAGTCAGACCAGGAGACTTAGGGTGGAAGTCCATGGAACATCCTCACCCACTCTGTTTGGGGATAAGTACCTGTGTCCAATGAGGGTGTTACTTCGTGTAATACAGTGTTGCTTTCATTCCAAGTTAATTAATGTCAACTTGCATAATTCAATCCCAATTTTAATGTTGATTATCACTTAATTTAATGTAACCACATTAAATATCGTCTAACGTCCAGTCCTTTTTTCTTTAGACCTTAAGTTATAAAACATAGGAAGGAATCGAAAAAATGGAATGCAGGCAGGAATCAATGATGCGTGCAGTCGTTTAGAGATACTCACAGTAATTCTTAGCACTATCCATGCAGATGCTACACTGAATTGAAATAATCTAATCTAAATGATGTGACTCAAAAAGTTGTCCCTAAGCAGGAGTTCTATTAGGAGTGAAGAATATCAATTAAGTTTTGGTAAATATAATGTAGCTTACAGTGCATCTAGATGAATCTCTAAGATAGAAGTGAATCTTATGATATCAAAAATAGGCGACCTAAATTACGAAAAGGGCACAAGGCATATTGACCTAAATTTGACTATTTAAGTTGAAGTATCTTTTCCTAATTCACACAGCTCAAGTTGAGAACCACTCTCGACACAAACACACAAATCAAAAAATTAAGTAGAGGCCTTTGTTTACAATTATGAGAACGCAAATGAGAACCGGTGTAAATAGGGCAACTAGACTACGATTATTACAAATAATTTTACAAAAAATATTAAACACAAAAATTCACTACTTAATTAAGCTAAAAATTCATCATAAAATGATTGTTAAGTGGTCTTTCAGCTTGTAGCTCCAAGTTTCTCGCCTACGTATTCCTCCGGTGTTTGTAGGCTCCGCGGGCCCTACAACACAAAACAATGAAATTATTAGAAAAATCTCAGGATAAATTAAGCTAATTAACCAGCCAAACAACACGTAAACAAACAAAATAACATAACAAATAAAATAACACAAACACTTAACCTTCACTAAAAATAAATATCTAAACCTAAAATAAATTAAATAATGTGCCGTGTCCCCAAAAATGGCACTATCTGATGAAACTCTAATCAACAATGTTAATTAATTACTTTTGTAGTTTGGCCAATCAACACTCAGTTAGAACCAAGTCAAATGTCTATGTGAAGAGGACTCGACTTTAATTTATATCCTGGGCAAGTCCAGGGGGAACACAAGGACACGTGCAACTAATCAATTTAATCTAGGATTTAAATATGTATTTAAGCAATTTCTTGGTGCTCTATGTCAAGTAAATGCAACAGCAGAATGCATGGAATTGTTAAACATTTATATGCAGTTATATTAAATGAACAATTCATGATGCTCATGCAATACAATAGGATGCGCAAACTCACAATGATGCTCTTGATTGATTAATTAAAACCACTCATGAACTTAATTAAGATTGAATGGAAATCGGGGTATCAATGCATCAACCAACCACATAATACTTCATTTTTAGTTTAATTTCACAGCAGAAAGGACTAATTATACTAATTGAATTTTAATGTGTACAAGATAGATTAAATGGGCAAGTATAACACACCAAAATAAAGAGCATAAAATTATCTTCAAAATGACATCAAATTCATTAAATTTAAATATACAATTCACAAGATATTAATTCAACAACACGTGGGCATAATTGCAATAAAAATAATTTATTTATTTACAAAAGGGTCTTCACAAGGACACAATAGCAAATAGCCAGAAGTGCCTGGACATATATGCAATTTTAACCAAGATGGTAACTTATCTCCAAATTTGAAAAACTCGGCAGGATGACGCTGCAAATATTCCAAAGGCACATGCTCCATATGCATGATCGATCAGGCTCGGATGGCATGCGATTGGGGTGGTCCAAGCTGCGTCTGAAACACTACTTTGGGAGAGTCTACATGGCAAACTCTAGACCGTTAGATCTCTCCCAAACAGGATCAATCGAATGACTCCTGTGTTTCTAGTTTTCCCCCTTCCTTGCAATGCGGATCATGGGTGGAGCTTCGAAGACGAAGCTTTTGCTCATCTGTGTTCCTTAAGTGCCGTTGAAGGCCGATGAAGCTTCTCTAGACCCCTGCGAAGGTGCAGAAGACATATTAAAGAGTTACCATGGCCTGGAACTCCTTGGAGGTGAAGGATCGTCGGGGTTTATATTCGAGATCGGAGCACAGCAAAAATTCCTATCAATGAAGACCCACGAGCTCCTACAGATGTTTGCTCCAGACCAGATACAGATATGAATATTTTGAGATAAAGATGAGGCGTAATGAGGGTTCCTAGAGGTGATGGTGTTGAACCCTGAGTAGGTTCTTCTTCCTTGCAAGAAGAAGAAAGAATAGAGATGATCGCAACTATGAAGAAGTAGATTAATCACGAGGATAGATGCACACGAATGACAGATTAATAACGATGGTACACAAAGATTGAGATAAGAAAGAATGTAATGGAGTAACACTGGAAAATAGAAAGAAAACATAAGGAAACAAGGATTGAGAACTTATATGGAGTTGATGAATGAAGAATATGATGGAATGGAAAATGAATCAAGGCCTATTATGAAGCTTAAGAACTTTGTGGATCGTCGCTTCAAGTTTAGGACCGCATAACTTAGCTCAAACAACCATAAAAATAATTGTAGCAAGGTGTTTACACCTTGGATATCGCTGGAGAATCTCTCTGTCTTCGCTCTCAAACACTCGTCCTCACTGTCGCAGGGAGGAGGTTAAGGCTTAGAGAATGCTCACACAAAAAATGGACGACGGTTGCTGGTGGAGGAGACGAGGTATGTGCAAAGAAGGGAGTGGGCGGAAGTTGGTCCCGGGCGGTGGTTTCAACCACCGCCATAATGAGAGAGGAATTAGAGTTAGGGGGAGTTTGGTGGTTGGTGTGGAAGAAGGAATTTGAGGAAGAGGAAGGCGACATTAGAAGATCAGCTGGTTGGCTGGAGTGGTTGAGGAAATAAAGGGAATTTGGGAGGTTATGCCTCGCTCGCACCCGTTGGAGGAAGAAGTTGGAGATTAGGAACGAATCAGGTGTTGCTCGATTGGAATCCAACGACATTTGATTGGGCGTGCAAGGAAGTATATGGGCTACTTGATCATCATATAAAGCGACTAGAAACGAGGTGGAATGGAGTGAATCAGGGTCATATGATCCAACGATCATACAATCCCAGATGAATGAGAAGGGAAGCAAAGGAGCGGGCCACTGGCTGAAGCGGATGGCGCCACATGGTCTGATTGAAAAAAATAGAAAATAAAATAGATAGACTAAAATAGAAATAAAATAGTTAGATGGTTCAAAATTAAAAGTGTTCAATATGAAAGTTGTACATCTCAATGAGATCTACAACTTTCATGTAGAGCTCAAAGAAAAATACATCATATATACTGAGGTTTTGAAAATTGGATCGAACCGATCAGGCAAACCTGTTAGACCGGTGAACCGAAATTGGAACGGTATGGTTAACCGGTTCTATCCGATTCGGTCCGAAAGTCCAAATTTTAATTAAACCATCGGTTCAACCTATTATTTTTAACTCGATTTAATCAGGTTCAACCAAAATTGAACCACATTTAAATTTTAAATTATTAAGAAATAATGCAGATGGTGGGAATTCAACTCAAAACCTGTTGTAATCTGTTTCAAACTCCTAACTAACTACTCTAACACAACTTTTTGCATATAGTAGGTTTTAAATGTAATTAAACTATTGTTATTCTATATAGCATTTAGTCTAAATAATATTTAATAATGCATACGAAAAAATATTTTAAGTACAGTATAAGATATACACATTGTCTATGTATTTTATTTCTATTTCAAATATATTCAAGTGTATGTTTTATATACATATCTTATTTCACTGTTTTATATACATCTTATTTCTTTTCGACTTTTTAGCCGGTTCAACGACTTTTTTCTCATTGATTCGATTTAATTTAGTTTTAAATAATGACGACATCATCGTCTGATTGAACTGGTTTGATTACATGGTTCAATATGATCGACCATTCGGTAAGGTTTCCGATTCAGTGTCCAGTTCTGTTTCAAAAACATTGATATATACATAGCAATATTTTTTACAGTGATTTTAAAGAATTAAAATTACTTATTTTATTTTTTTCTTATTTTTTGGATTTTTAGTTTATATTTAATGTTAATATAATATTCACAATATTAAACTAATTTTATTTGATTTTTATAAATAAAGAAACACATAAAATACATGAACAATGATATATTTATTTTATACAATAATTAGGGTTTATTACTTACATGGGGCTATTGTTAATTAATACTAATTATAATTAGTGAAATACTTGAGCTAAGAGAATAACAACAATAAATAATGCCGATAAATATGGGATTTATCAACTTTCCACTTTTGCACATGCATGATATGCTAATGAAATGCAGATGGAATGAAATGCGCATGAATGAAGTGTAAGTTTTTCTTAAATAAAGACAAATCTTTTTATGCAAGAATGAATGAGAAAGCCATTTTTATTTGATTTTTTGTTATACACCCCAGTTTACATCAGTTTACGCATGCATTATTTACAAGAATTTTACAGCAATTTTACAAAGAGATTATTATTAACTCAAGCCTATATAGATTATACGTCTTTTACAACTTGTATACAATATACACATTATACATGTATCTTACGTATTCTACAAACATTCACACATTAGTAGCAGAGGGTAAACTCAGGTTTTTCAAGGAGGAGTTGATGCTGCTCGAGTTCGGCGAAGGGTCTCCTAGAGGATGAAGGGTGGAGATTGATGAGTCGCCCGAGCGACTAAGGCAAGAAGGTGTCAATGGTCGTTGCGACCTCAACCTCTCGGGACTCAGCTCAATCAAGAAAAATAAAAGGAACCACCAAATAAAGATATAAAATCAAGGAAAACCAAAATAGCGGTCTTGGTTAAAGGATTAACCTGGTATAGCACCCAGGGTCGGTCTCAGGGAGCACGAATTGGCCTCGCGGCCTACGAAGTAGTCTATAAATAAAATAAAATAAAAACAAATATTTTGATGGATTTTTAATTATTTTTAAAATTTTTTGTATTTTTAATAATAAAGGAAAGTAAGAAAATGCAAAAACAAACAAAAACAACAAATTAACTAAGCACTCAAAAATACTCCAAAAATCAAAATAAATTTGTTTTTGCATTTTTTAGGTTTTTAAGTGTTTTTAGTGAATTTTTCAGATTTTTCTATTTTTTATATAATTTTCTAAAAATCAAGAAAGGCAAAAACAGGGAATCACTGTCCAGCCAGACTTGAAAGATCCATTAAAAATATAAAATGGATCTATAAAAGCCTGGAGGTATTTTTATGAAAAGTATAAACAAAAACTAAGATTCAGAAAAGGAGTTTATATTTTTTTATTTTTATATACTTTTTGAGAATTTTTATAAGATTTTTATGTTTTTTTAATTTTTAAGGTTTTTATAAATCCAAAAATCACGAAAATTGGATAGAAACTAAAACCTGAAACTAAATAATCCTATTTTTTTTAGAAGTTTCAAAATAGTTTTTATATTTTTTATATTTTCTAAGTCAGACAGTCACAAAAACCACTATTTTTGACTTTTTAAAAATATCAAAAAGCCTCGAAAATGTACCAAAAATTTAGGGAAATTTTACACAGTGACAGGAGCCACATATCCAAATTTCACCTAATTTGGATTTACTTTGCTATTTTATTTAATGAAAACAAAGGCTCACAGCTGGTAGGGACCTAGATGCAAACAAAACCTACTTCCAGGACCGATCAATAACAAGGCAAGAAAGACCAGGGTTTGAAATGCAAAAATCCCACGAAAACACGTGCGGCACACGTGACAGGCACTTGGAGGGGTGTAACTGTAATTCCTATTTAAATAAATGCAAACATTAACATCAAGGAAGTACAGGGCCTAAACTGCAAATAACCCAAAAAGTCACGTGTCGATGCACGTGGTCTACACACACAGAGACTATAATGCAAATAAAGTAAATCTAAGGTCCTAACTGCAAATGTTCAAAAATAAAAACAACTAAACTAAATATTTACAGGACTAAATAAAAAACAAAGGAGCAGGGGCCTAAGTATAATTTGCCCCTCTTATTATCGGAGGGACGAGGGCTCGCCATGTGGATGATCGACGGTTGAGAAGCGAGGGCACCCCTTCGTCTGGATGGACGGTCCCGATCAAGCCCCAGAAGGATCTGACGGTGGCTAGAGCTCCTCAAATAGATGGCGAGGATTGTATCTGGAGCGTCGAGGCTGATCGGATGGCGGAGGAGGATACTCCAAGAATAGCTCGCCGGCAAGTTTCGCCGGCTCCATGCGTATGGTGGAGACCTCCTCTTTGGCTGCTGGGATGCAGAACGTGAAGCTTGGACTCTTCCGTAGTTGATGCAATCCTCTGATGAAGCCGGAGACCACCGGAGCGGCCCGGCAACGGCGGAGGAGCGAAGCTCCTGTGCTCGAACGAGCAGACCCTCAGATGGGTCGCATTGACCTGCAAATTGGCACCAAAAGCTTCCTGGGTCGAGGGCAAATTGCCTCGACCTGGTTAGGGGTGAAGTGGGTGGTCGGGTGCATCGAATGGATGACCTCCGGCGAGGAGACGGCGGTGGAGGTCGAACTATTGGTTCCGAGGCGAACCAAGTTGAGTGAGTGGGTGCAGAAGGTGGAGGGGAGTCTAGTGAAGGTGAAGGGATGGTCCGATGGTCGAGCGGATGATCGTAGCGATGGGAATCGATCGGCGACGGCGGAGGGACGATTTGGGTGAAATGGAAAATTAGAGGAAACTAGATGGTATCGGAGTTACCTAGTGGCTGCAGTCGACTGTGGGTGAGCTGAAGAAGCTCTGGGGGTCTTGGCCTCAAGGAAGTGTCGGGTTCCGAGGCTCAGCGCACCTCGCGGCGGCGCACGGCGATGAGCTTCACCGGATCAGTGGCTGGAGGCTCCTCCTCCTCTCTTTGACACCACGCTCAGGTAGCTGTCACTCTAAGGGAGATGACGGAGGTCCTGGGATGAAGGGGCGTAGCCAAAGATGGCGGGGAATGTGTGGTGGAGGAGATGCTTTATAGTGGTGCAGGTCCGAGAAGAAGGAGTCGGGTCCGGCTTGGAGAAGCATGGACCCCTAGGCAAATGATCGGGCGAAGATCTCGGATCAGTGGGGGTCAATTAGCACCTGGGGTTTGGGTAAACGGAGGTCGGATCATGCTTAAGAAATTAGGCGAAGTCGGGTCTGGAGCAAGATCCGCGGGCGAATGGTCCAAGGGGGGAGTTGACCGGGGGTCAACATCCCCCGTGGACCAATCAGAAGCCCCCATTCAATAATTAAATTCAATTAAAAATAATAAATGATTTAATTTCGAAAAAGTTAAAACATGAAAAATGTTTATTTATTTTCAAATTAATTTTTAGTGATTTTTATTTATTTTTTTGAAAAATAATTTTTGTATTTACATTATATTATTATTATATATATGTATATACATATATGTATTTTTATTTTTATTTTTAATTATTTATTTTTATACAATTATTCCAATTTTATATTTTATATATTTTTTTTGTAAAATAAAATTTAGAATAAAAAGGTATTTTTGTTTTATTTTTATTATTTATTTACATTAGTTAAATAAATAGGTTTAAATACATATTTACATGGTATATATACAAGGTGAAAAATGATTTTTATTCTTTTTCTTTTTATTTTATTTTTATTTCTCTGATTTTTGTTTTATTTATTTACACCATGAAATGTGGAATATATAAATATTTTTATTGGATTTTTATTATTATTTACAAAGAGAAAATAAATATGTATGTTATTCTATACACATGGTCTATATACACTGTTGAGAGAAGTTTTATTTATTTTTATTTTCCTATTTTTATTTTTATAAATATGTACAAATTATCAAAAACATATTTTTATTTTAATTTTTATTAAGAGGAAAATAATTTTATTTATATACAGGTATATGTACACATGTGATTGACCTTATCTCCCTCTACTTTGATTCTTTTGCGGTCAGGCCCATGCCGAGCCCTCCCTTGGGATTAGGTCGCTCAATATTTATTCTAAATATCTCCCTCTTTTTCTTTTGTTTTTTATTCTTTTATTTATGCACAAAAACATGCTAATTATCAATATTTACACAATGCATGCATGATGGTATTTTATGCTATTTACATGAATATACATGGTGTTTTGCATAAGTTTTTAGCTAAAATAAAAGAATAAAGAGTGATGAATGGGTAACAATCACCCCCCATACTTAACTTTGCTAGTCCCTTAGCAAGCACTTATTTGAAAAAGAAGTGAAAAAGAAAAGGAAAAAGAAAAAGAGGAGGAATGCATGGATCAATGCTGATTATTAAACTTGCCTTCATTAAATTGAAATATGGAGCTCGGTCAAATCTTTGGATTATTAATGTGTCGGAACCTTATTTAGACTCAGATTTAAAACTCAACAGCCTCTAAGATCCACTAATCTATAGTCAATACTCCTCAATAATCCAGATCAGAACAAGTCTACATACACAAACCCTGAAGACCATGAATCTTTCCTTGTATAGTGTAAGTGAGGTACAGCTCTCCACCTCAGAAGTAGCAAAATGACAACCCTCCCCAACAAGGTAACTCTATGACCCTAATCTGGCCACTCTTTCCTCGAGGAGCGGGGTATTCCCTTCTAAGTTCAAGTTCAACCGGCTCAAGAAGAGGGGGAAGAAGAGAATGGACCATGGTCAGTGTAGCCATGTATCCTTGGGAGCTCAACCAGTGTAGCTAAGTCTCCCTGGCAAGCTACATAAGATGGAACATGAGTCTCAAGCTTTGCTTAGGAACCCAATGCTCTCAAAAGACTGGCCTATCCCAAATTAGATCTTTCCCAGCCAGTATGAATTGCGGACCATTTATCGGCTACCCGATCAATTCAATCTGTTAAGGATGTCACAGGCCGCTTTACTGGCTACCGGAGAGATCCTCACTGGAGAACGGCTAACCCAAGATAGTAGTCTGGAAAGAGTTAGGGCGTGGCTCTATCCTAGTGTGCAGGTCGCTCCTTACTGTAAGATAAAATCATACAATGTCAGGGTTGCTCTCCCGCAAGAATTCTTGATTTTATGGGTTCTTAAGATCGGTTATATTTAGCAGTCTCAATTTTAATTAGGTGATCACTGAAGAATTTAAATGAGCATAAATACACATCTACCGTCTAGTCCCAATTTTCTTTAGAATTATGTGATAAAACAAGAGGGAGAAATTCTGGAAAAGCCGATGCACACGGAAAACTATGATGAATGCTCAGTTAGAAGACTTACAGTGAATCCTCGCAATCTTCATGTGGGATGCTAGACAGAATTGAAAATTTTATCTATATGAAATGCAAGCCGATGAAAAATCGCACCTAGCAGAAAGTTCTATTAGCGGGGAAGAATTGAGTTAAATTTGGCTAAGTTGAACGATCTATGTGCGTCTTGATTAATAGTGAAGTGTGGCTTAATCCTACGAGCACAATCAAAAATTAAAATGCTTTGAGAGTCGTATGTGCAGGTCTATCCTATTCATCGCTCAAGTCGGGCCCCACCCTCACTGGAGAGTGAAACAGGACACGACACACCACAGAAAAGTTCAGAATCTTTTTACATACGCGAGAGTCCAAACGGACACCGCTGTAAATGAGCAATTAATTACAGAACTAAAATTGCAGAAATTAAAAACCTAGACTCTACGCTCTCTCACGACTCAACTCGATCTTAATTTAATTGCGGCTTCTTCGGATGTCGGTGAAGATGCGTCGGTTTCTTGAAAAAAACCACTCCACGTACGTCGGGCATGGCAACCAGACCAAGTTGAGACGCACTTCCTTCACTATAAGAAGAAGAGAGGTTCCGCCTAGAAGTACTACCCTCATATGCTACCCCAAGTCGAGGAAGACTGCCTCCTCACCACCTCATCCGTAGAGAGCTCTGTGTAAAGTGTGGGTCCAAGTCAAGCCATTGTCTATATGAGTCATGTGTGTGTTGTTAAGTGCTCTACTTAGGCTCATTGAGATGGCATATGTGTTGGACATGCGAGCCCACGGCGAGCCATTATGCAATAAATGTTATTGCAAATATCATTCCCTGATCTGAAATGAAGAATACATAATCTGCATAATAGGTCCCTTAGTACAATTAGGGTTATGTACCATGGCCATCTTAAAGATCATACAGCTATTGATTCAGTTATTGAATCATAGAGGTTGGTGCTTGGATGAATATCTAATGAGTTAGATTGAGGACTCATCAAGCACCGTCAAATAATTGTTAAGAGATGATCTCCAGCATGAGTAGGAGATGGCAATCCTATCTCAGTCAGGCTGATATCTGACCGACCTCTTGATGCAAGTCCTCTGCATAGGAATAGAGATTCGGAGGTGTCAGATGAGTTAGGTCAAAGAGTTGACTTAACGAGATCGAGATAACCAAAGTCCCATATCGTATGTTGTCATGATATAGGCATGCATCCTTTGACTGAAGACAGATGTGTTACTATATGTCTGAGTATGTACATTTGGCAGACCAATAGGTTGATGACCTAATCAAGGTCTATACACCGGCGCGCTGGCGTGCATATAAGGGCATATGAGTAATACGATCTCTCAAAGGGATCATACAGGTTCATTACTGAATCGGAAGACATGAGCTCACTCATGAGATATTGGGAAGAATTAAATTCCATGTGCATGGTCATCTCGCTTTGGAAGCTTGACTGAATTTGTAGGTTTGTTATATACTTTTGGAAAGTATATGATCAAGACCTAGTTATGACATATGCTTTTGGAAAGTATATGATCGATACCGACTCCCAATGATCGAATGAGAAACTTATTGATAAAACCCTGAAGTAGACAGTGTAAAGTTGATCTAATACTTCGGTTTTATTCTGAGTCTTCCAGTATGCAGGATGTACAGGTATTGGGAATACCTGAGGGTGATGTGATCATAAACGATTGTATAACCATGACGCTTCCATTCCTAGGGAGTGATGAAACAGGTCTGGATTTTAGTGACTCCTCTCAGTAGAGAAGTAATCTGATCTTGATCCAAATGTTGGACATTGATCTGAATGTGATTCAGATCAATGAAAAGATTAGATTTGCGGTCTTGATTTAATGAAGCATCTATGAGAGGCCCGAGATCTGGATTTGAGATGTAATCTCAATATCCAAGTCACTATACGTGGAACAATACAATCGCCATGTCCTTATCTCCAAGTATTCGCGGAGAAAGCACATTATCCTTGAAAGAGTTCATGGATAATTCTATTGTTGATATATGTACCTGAGCATTGAGAAAATGGATAATTAAATGTGATTTAATTATCATGAATAATATAAACTTGATTCATATTATAAGGAGAGTTATCTTAGATAATTAAATGTGATTTGATTATCAAAGATGTAAATAATGTGAATGTGATTCATATTATTTGAGCACATGAGAATGAGTTATCTAATATAATTAAATGAGATTTAGTTATTATGGATAAGAATAGTGTGGATAGTAATATCCAATTATTCATAATATAATATAAATGTGATTTATAATGTATTAGAGAAAGCTAATTATAATTTATATTTGTTGATTAATTATTAATGTGTATTGGATACACATTGTCTAATTAATTGATAATATAAATTATATGTTGTTTTGGGTTGTGAATGTCATTCACAATTTTCCAATGTCAAGATTGCAATATTCTCAAATATAATTGAGAATTATTTTTTATGAATAAAATCCCAACAAAAGGTTGTTGGAAATAAATAATGGAGAATATCAAGGAGGCATGCAATCTCATGGATTTCCATGAGATTGCCCTCCATATGGAAAGGGTGGGCGGCACCCAATTCCTAATTGGAATGGGTGGCCGTCCACATGGAATGTACATGGAGATGTAATCTCCATGTATATTCTCTCCTTATTTATTGGTTTAATTTAGGATTGATTTGTATTTGATTTTATCAAATATATTTTAATCTAAATTAAATTACAAGTTGTTGGCTTTTACCAATAAGAATCTTGACCATTGGATTGGCATAAATCAATCTCATCCATTGATTTTATATGTCCCATGGATTGAGATCCATGGATCCCAAAAACCTATAAATAGAGAGGCATACCATGCTCTCTCTTTACACATAATGCTTGAGAAGCACATCTCTCTCTCTCTCTTTCTCTCTACACGTCTACTCTCTCTCCCTCTCTCATGGCTGTCCACTATGGATGACCTAGAGAGAAGTCTCCATCGCCGCAGCGTCATCGTTATGTTGCCCGATCGTCTGCTCGTGGATCTCCGTCTACTTCGGTGTGCCTCGCTCGTGAAGAAGATTTGGATCTCGTTTGTCGAGATCAGGAGATCCGCCATTTGGATCATCAACATGGATTGCGAGAAGCATGCGGTTCATCCCCACGCTTGTAAGCGTCTCCTCCGTCGGATTGGACTTGAGACAGGAGGTCTCTTCGTTTAGAGACTTGATCGCAACCACGCTTCGATAGGTAATCCTATTACTTGTTTGTGGTTTAGACGAGACGATCTGAGAAGTGTTCTTGGATCATGTGGTTTCGTCGTATAAAAAAATTTTAAATTCTGCTGCATCGAGCAACTAGTGCGACTAGTCGCTCCTCATCGTATTCGATACGACGCTCACGCTTCCGTGATGTGCTTGAGGATCTAACCATATCCTTCAAGTGGTATCAGAGCCAGGTTGACGGTTTTGGATACGATCCATAAAACCAAAGGCGACTTGGGTTCGTTAGGGTTGCGATAGTTTTATCGCATTTCATTTTCGCATCTCTGTTTAGTGTAATCGCATTTCATTTTCGCATCTCTGTTTAGTGTAATTTTCGGCCCTGTTTAATTGTTTAAACACGAAAATGGTACTTGGATTTTGTTCCCCATTAAATAAAGAAACCATAGGATCTGAGTTTACGTAATTTGGATTCTGTTTGCTCTAGATATGGTTATTTTAATGAACATGTATTCACTGTTACAGGAACTGCGAATCTTAACGTAATTAAGGAGTTAATTACTGTTTATAGATGCCTCGAAATGCGTGTAAATTACATAGGTTCTGTTGTAAATCAAGTTAGAAAACTATGGAAACTTACTTTACTTAATTTGGATTTAAATTTATTGAGATATGCTAATTTTAGTAAGTAGGGGTCACTGCTGAAATTACTTTCCTAATCAAGAACCATGTGATTGTCAATTAGTGAAATTAATTGTTAATTTCATGAAATAATTATGGAAAATATTTGAGAAATATTGGATGATGATTATTTCCTTAATTGACTTGGCCTCAACCAATAAATTTATTAGATTTGATATAGATCAAAATTGGAAACTTAATCAACAAACTCCTTGCTTGAATAGGATTGGGAATTTGTCTAGCAAATTTCCTTATAATCAAAAATATTTTGATTATTACTATATGGTATAATTTCGATTGAAGAACCAATTATCATCTTAAGTATAAAGTGATTGACTCGGCATTATTTTTTCCCGAGGCGGATATGATGTCTAGTCGGGGATCGCTGGGGTAGCGGATTGCAACATATGCGGTCCGTCCCACTCCTGCCGGTACTGGCCGTGACAGCGGGTAGGGAACGAATTATGCCTGAGAGATCATGATGTATTTTTCTAATTATTAAAATTCGAATTAATACGTATTTTAAGATAATACCATATATTCAAGTAAAATCAAGTTTGTTGATTAAATTGGACTGATAATTAATTTAATATGATTAAGTTAATTATATCCAATTAAAAACACTCTATTATAATAGATGTGTTATTTCCCTTGGAAGAATTAATCGTAATGAATGCGATTCATAATGATTAATTAGAATTTGAATATGATATGGAGGATCACATAAGTGACATCCATGGTCTCCCGTCAAGGCGAAGGGTTCCGTCGCCAGATATTATATGTAGGAGACGCATGTCCAAAGTGACAGCTCCTGCATATGATCCATTTCGATCGGGCTCGTTGCTTCTCGAAAGAGTAAGGACGTATGCGTAGTGACCTTAATATCGGGCCCTCATATTATTGGGGTGATATTGGATTGCGCATAGTGAGTTGTATTCCTATTGACGGTTGGTTCAATTAATGACGGGTCAACATCACCTTAGGGGTGGTGGACCTGGGTGTTAAAGACCGAATTGGGAGATGCAAGTTGGACTTGTAAGGCGGAATGTGTTCCCGCTTCTTTTTATTCGAGTTACAGGTTCTCATATTATTGGGATGTAACAAAGATAAGGAAGGAGATCCCATATCTTACTTGAGATATAATGGTAAGTATATCTCTTACATTGAAAGTAATTAAGGGAATGAACTTTCATTGTTGACATGGCAAGACAACTTTGATATAAAAAAATTCCTAAATCAAAGTAAAATATGTATATATAATATATACACTTATACAAATTTCTTATTTCAGATAATCCTTCATTAAACCGACTCAATGTTATACTCAATAATAACTAGTAGAATATCATGGATGGGACCTATGATCCAGATATTGTACTTGCAATTGGACACATAATGTATGTGGTTGCAATGTGCAAGTTTCCTCATAATAATGAGGAATGATGATTAAATAAGACAATAGGACTAAAACCCTAGGGTTTGTATGTCTCTATAAGTCTTGATCTCATCGAATGTACTTCTGAAGTAACATGTCGATAATGATTGTAATTATCAAATAATCCTTACAAAAAATCTAAGAAGATGTTCTGGCATACATATGTGCTCTCTACATATAATCATGAATGACATGGTTCTCTACATTATGCAAAATGTGGCTCTATAGGAGATGATGTATTCAAATTGTTTGAGTACCTACCTGAACCTAAGTTTTAAGAGTTTAAATGGATGTAGATACGATGAGTGTCATCATTCTACTATCTATACTCTAGTCATTCATGAAGCTTCATAATATTCATATTGCATGAATTGAATGAAGCATGTACTCTTATAGTGAAATTTTTGATTTTAACATAAGAGACATTGGTATTAAGCAATGGTTGCTTATAGATAAAGGGAGCGCAGTGGAAGCATGGGTTGGACCCAAGTGAGAAGTATAGTGAAAGAGTTGACTGTACTTCTGTGGCTTCCATATGGCATCCAAAGAGTTGGATGAATGTTAATACTGCAATAAGTTGATGTGTTGATAGTATATCAAATCTATCTAGAATCCTTTGAGAAGGACACGGATAGTACATCGGATTAATCTACATATAATCATTGATATTGACTTACTTATTTGATAAGATAAATCTAATAATTGTATCTCAATCTTCTAATGACACTTGTAATTGGTTGCATCTGTATTAGAGTATTAGAAATTTGATCTTAAGGTTTAATTGTCATCCATGTTGGAAGTGATGCAATTGTTGTAACAATTTCCATTGGATCAATAGACTTCATATTTTCAGTGGGAGCCCTTAGTCTTAGAGAATGTCTCTATGACCTAGATATTAGAATATACTCATTAATTATTTCCAAATGTTGGAAATAAACATGATATCTGTAATAAATCTATCATAAAGAGTTATGATGGAGATATTTCAGATAGTAATCTGAAATCTTGTGGACTCTACTAAATTAGAAAATTAATGAATGGTTCATTAAGATATCTAATGCTGAAAAATAATCCATTAAAGATCAATAGGAGGATGAAGATCATTTGATGATGATCTAGCATCATGTTTTGGACATATGTCTGTTGATGTGATCAATAGATTGATAAAAGATGAAACTTTATATTGTCTAAAGGTTCAAATCTTACATACTTATGAATACTGTATTCAAAATTAGAAATGTTCAATACACCCTTCCTTGGGAATAGTGTAAGATGTTAAGGTATTCAATATCTCATACATATTGATGTATGTGAATCATCTATATCAGAATAAACATTATGGATATGTGATATCTATTAATGATTATTTGTGATATGAGATTTCTTCTCTTCACCTAAGAAACCTTTGAAATGTTCAAAATTTTGGTTTAGAACCAAAGTTTGAAGGAAGATGAAATGAATTTGATCTAATCAAGGTAGCTTGTACCCATTAGATGAATTCAAGGAATACCTTATGGAGATGTGAATATCATTCCTATCTCAATCCTCCTAATGAACCTTAACTCAATGGAGTTGTAGGGAGATACAATTGATCATGTGTGTCATGATATAATCAATGATGAATATTAGCATAATTATCTATTAGTTTCCAGGTATATATATAAATGTGGTAGAGACTACATTATATATATTCTTAATAAGGTTCCATGTGATTAAGCTAAAATCTGGCACTAGAGAGTGCTACTTCATTAGGAAAATAAAGGATGGTATTGGATACCTACTTTATGACCTTGATATTCTTAAAGGATCTCATCTCTGAGAATGTGATTCTTAGAGGATGACTCTCTTGAAAATCAAGATGAAAATGAAGTAAATGAACTCATTTAATCTTGAGAAGATAATGAGGCTCTTGAAATTAGAAACTAAATAGACAATTAAAGATGAAACATTAATACCTCTTCAAATAAGTTTGAGGATGGATTCCATGTGCCAGTTAAGTCTGAAGATGATCGGACTTCATGTGATGAAGCTCCTGAGGATCGTGACATGGAAAGATGGATGTTAGCAATAAAAGTCTAATGTAGACTTCATATATAAGTGGTGTATATGGACCCTCGAGGATCCACCTATATGTGTAAGACCCATTATGATGTAAATGGATCTTCAAGAGAAAGAGGGAACCTGATGAGAAGATAGAGACCTTCAAAGCACGGTTCGTAGCCATGAGATACACACCGAAGAGAAGACATCGCTTGCAATGAGACTTGCTCTCCAGTGACCTTGCTTTAACCCATCAGAATATTGCTAACAATAGCTACACAACTTGACTATGACATCTTCATGATGTGAGTCAAGATTGCATTCCTATATGAATACCTCTCTGAGGATATTCATATGAAGTAGCCCCAGGGCTTCATGGTTGAGGAAAGCAAGATGTGCAAGCTAAATAACTCCATCTTTGGACTCAAATAAGCCTCTTGTAGTTGGAACATAAGATTTGATGAAATTATAAATGTTATGATTTAATATAAAATCTTGATGAACCATGTGAAGCTTAGTGGGAGTGCCATTGTGTTCATCGTGCTAAATACAGATATTATCCTAATCATTTGGAATGATCTAAGGATTATAATAATAAGTGTTTTATAATCTGGTTATCTCATACCTTGAGATATTAATTCTGAAGTCGTTCAGAAGCAAAGAGAAGAGGATATTGGGACCGTCGCATTAATAGTACAACTTGGACTTATTCCATTTTTTGGAATTCCAAGAAAAGCTTCTTCCCTTAAGATATGGTAGAGACATGTCTAAAGGGATAGCACCTCAAAGAGTTGAGGAAGTGAATGCTAAAACTGCTTGCACTTGTGCATCAGTTACGAGAAGCTGAAGTGTATGCTAGATATGTATAAAAGCCATATGACTGCCATGCAGTGGGAGTAGTAAATTGTTACTAATCCTACTCTGGAAATAAAACACTTAGTTGCAGTAATAACAATATCTTCAAAGATGATGAAACTTAGAGATAGTGATCTCAAAGTCTTATCTTCAAAAGTTTAAGACCTTGTAGATAGTGATCTATAAGGGTCTTAACTGTAGATACCTTAGGAGATAGAGATCTCCAGGAATGAAGGTATTCTAATAAGAATTATGGGAATACTGGTTATAATAATCATCGAGCTATAGTGTCAAGGACACTATAACAAAATTGAGTATTGGTTGCATAAGATGCAACATTTGCATTGGATGCGAGCACTGTTACTAGGGGATATGCAAGTGCCGTAAAAGGACTTGGCGTAGTCTCTTGGGAACAGAGTGTCTGATCAGCTTACCTAGCTATTTTCTAAATAGCTTATGATTGTCACATGAGTGTGGGTTTAAATGATT
The DNA here is from genome assembly GCA_037367405.1 of Ottelia alismoides. Taxonomy (NCBI): domain Eukaryota; kingdom Viridiplantae; phylum Streptophyta; class Magnoliopsida; order Alismatales; family Hydrocharitaceae; genus Ottelia; species Ottelia alismoides. Next base: position 1,554,518 of record JAZKJV010003250.1, on the reverse strand, counting down.
AGCCCATTAATGGCTCTTTGGGCTAGTGGGAGATTGTTGGACATGCGAGCCCACAGTGAGCCATTATGCAATAAATATTATTGCAAATATCATTCCCTGATCTGAAATGAAGAATACATAATTTGCATAATAGGTCCCTTAGTACAATTAGGGTTATGTACCATGGCCATCTTAATGATCATTCAGCTATTGATTCAATTATTGAATCATAGAGGTTGGTGCTTGGATGAATATCTAATGAGTTAGATTGAGGACTCATCAAGCACCGTCAAATGATTGTTAAGAGATGATCTCCAGCATGAGTAGGAGATGGCAATCCTATCTCAGTTAGGCTGATATCTGACCGACCTCTTGATGCAGGATCTCTACATAGGAATAGAGATTCGGAGGTGTCAGATGAGTTAGGTCAAAGAGTTGACTTAACGAGATCGAGATAACCAAAGTCCTATATCGTATGCTGTCATGATATAGGAACGCATCCTCTAACTGAAGACAGATGTGTTACTATATGTCTGAGTATATACATTTGGCAGACCAATAGGTTGATGACCTAAACAAGGTCTATACACCAGCGCGCTGTGATGAATCCACATTTCATCATCTTTATTCTATCATTTTGGCCTCAAAAACCCTAGAAAATGCGTGTAAATAACCTTAAATAGAGCATATTAGCATCAATGCATATGTGTGTAATTAGTGTATAAAATACTGTAATTAAAGTCAATATTATAGAATAAATAAAAGAAAAGAAAAAGAATAAAATATTGTAAATATTTTATGACCTGAAACCCCGAGACCTAGGTATCTTGATGAATAGGTCGACAAGGAACAAAGTAGGGGGAGATAAGGGTCAGATACCTATACTTTTTAGTTCATTCTTTATTCATTTTGGGACCTATTTTTGGTTCCACTTTTTATGCATCAAATAAAGAAACTTTATACATGAAAGTTGTAGATAATTAAATAAAGAAAAATACAAAATTGATTTCACAGAAAAATAATGTACAGATAAAAAGTTATGGTCTGAATAAAAACCCAGAATCCCAACTTCCCAGACCCATAACTCACAAATGAAAACTCCAAATGTATCAAACTCACCTTTAATTGTATATAGTTAAAAATAAGCTATTTAATGGCGGTGGTTTCGCATTTGGCGGGGCTACGGTTCGAAAGTTGAGTTTTGGACCCACATTGTATACTTGTACAGAATAAAATATTCAATTTATTCTTTATTCATTATTTTTATAATTTTATATTTTTATAATTTTGTAAATATTACTAATAATATATATGTACATTAAAATCAGAAGAAAAACCCAAATAAACATAAAAATAAAAATACCTATATCAGATACAGAGGTATCATACCTATATACATACTTGTATAAACTATATTTCTATTTTATTAAATATATAAAACATATCAGAAAAATAAAATAAAAATATATTTATGTGTATAAAGTATTTTATAATTTTATAAAATAATAAACAGAATTAAAGAAATTAAAAATACTAAATAAAAATAAAATAATAAAATGTATAGGTAATATACCTATAAAGGCTATAAAAAGCAACTTGTAAAAATATACCTCATAAAAATAAATAAAAATCACTATAAAATACTTTATAAAATTATAAACATTTTTTATTTAATAACCTAAAATTAAATAAATCATTTACTATTTTTAAACTAATTTTTAAATAATTTTTCAGAGGTTTTTCGTGGTTGGTCCACGTGGACCAACCAGGAGGTCTGGACTGTTGACCAAGGTCAACACTCTGACCTTCCCTCTAGGCTGTGTCAGAAGCCTCGTTTTTCATCATCTTTGATGATTTTTCGATACCTGATCTTTCACCCTTCTACGATAGTTCCTTCTTGACTTTTGTTGCTCGTATATCCATGATTCACGCCAATGAATAGCCTCGGGCCATGAATCAAAGATTCGCTCGATAATCCTCGGCCTTTGGAGAGCTCCAGTCGTAGAGTCAAACACCTTATAAGCCTCCTCTGGTTTTCTTTTGAAATTGGAACCACACTTTCGTCCCGATTCTTCCCCTTTTGGCTCGTGTTTGAGACCTGGAGGTGACAGCTCCAGGATCAGATCTTCAAGGAGGCGAAGCGTCGAGGATTTGGGCGCGTTCCAGTACCTCCGGCGGGCCGCCGTTGAGGTATTTTCAACCTCGGGCCCTGGCCCTTGAGGTGTTTATCCCTCTTCTTTTTCGTTCCCTTTTTATTCACTGTAATCCTAGGATCCCATAGCCATCTTTAATCATCACGTTCATCGATCAAATCGCTTTATCTCACCCTCGCCGGAGCGCATCTCCGGCCACGTCCTTCACTTCATTTCTGCCACTCGCACACCCCCGCGGGGTCGAGGCAACTTGCCCTCGACCCCTTCACATCATTTTCCTTGCAGGCTCGAAGCAGCTCGTGCTTCTGGGAGCAATTTTACACCCCGTCGGAGGTACCTGGAGGTCCTAAGCTCCGTCGCTGTCGTAGGCGAGGTGCAAAGCCCCTCCTACCGTTCTGAGGCTTCCTACACCTGGAGCAGATCTGCAAGAGTCGTCTCAGCCCATTTTGGAGCTCCACATGCCGCGGAGGAGTCGCTTGGAGGCCGGGGAAGTTCGCCCACCGCGATGTTCTTCCTCGTCCGTCGTCGTCCTCCTTTTGTCGTTCGATCAAGGGCATTCTTGGAGGCGAGCAGATACCGTCGGATTACGAGCGCCCGCGGCCATCCGTTCTTCGCAGATCTTATAATCTCGGCCGCAGGATCGTGAACCGCCATTGCGCGCCAGAAGCACGATACGTGGATAAGTGGCCCACGCCACGCCGTCTGATCTGCGCCTTGGGGTATTTTCCGTTTTTAACCCTGGGCATTTTTGTATTTTATATTAAAGACTTAAACATTCATTTGCCCTTTATTTATTTCTGCAACATTTGCATTACACTTCTTGAGGTTTTGGGTTATTACAAGTGGGTCCTCGCCAGGCGCGTGCAAGGCACGAGCTCCTTGGCAATTTTACAATAGGGCCCTTGTTAGTTTGGGTATTATTGCTTGATCCAGGAAATTTTTAAATACGTTATATATTTCTGGAATTATTGCACCTGTGCCCCTGGATGTTTGCTTATTTGCATATATACCCCTGCTAGGCCATATACTTTTGCTTTCTTTCTCTATTTATTTCACACATCAGTTTAACTCCAAAAATTACCAAAAAAATGGCACAGGCTATTGTTTACTTGTAGATCCACGCTATATTTTTGCATTGCATTTTTATTGCATTTTAATATTTACTAAAAATCAAAAACTTGCATTTTAGCTACTGTTTGCATTAGAAAATACCAAAAAAATATCAAAACACCTAGAAAAATTCCAAAAAAAATATCTAAGGTCTAATTTATTGTATTCTAGTGTCAGTCCAAAAATCACTAAAAATTTTAAAACAAAAACCTTAAAAATTAGAAAATACCTAAAAACTTCCAAAAAATCTAAAAAATCCTAGAAAAATCCTAAAAATATAAACTAAGTTTTTGTAGTTTCTCTAATTTATTATCTTTTATTTAAATTAATTTGGGAAAATTTTGATACTATTTGGTATTTTTCATTCCCATTATAATTTCAGCCAGAATCTTAATTCACTATTTTCTTTATTTTGCCATTTAAAAATACAAAAAATAATTAGAAAAATCCCAAAAAATCACAAAAATAGTATAAAATTATAAAAAGACCAAAAATACTTTATTTCCTAATTTTTGAGCATTTTTACCTATTTTTATAAATACCTCATTCTCCCTTTTTATATTGTATATATATTCCAATATTGAAAAAGAAAATATAAAATAATATAAAATATAAAAATAAAATATAAAATCAGAAAATTAAAAAAATTAAAAATACAAAATTAAAAATTAAATAAAAATAAAAAAAAATTTAAAAACCCACAAAAACATTTGCATTGCATATCGTACACACAATCGCATTCACGTCATTTTGAATCATTGCATAGATCTATCCTGCCTTGCTCCCTGTGTTCGAACTCTCTATATACTTGCACCTATACATCTTTTATGTAGAGTTAAAAATAAATTTGACTCCACATTTGTCTGTCATTGTTTGATATTTGATTGTGGGTTCATTGTTGATCTTAATCGGGATTCATTGAGGGTCGCCGCAGCGACACGTTTGTCTCCGCCTTGTGTGAGATAATTAGACCCCGTGAATTTTGGCTAAATCAAATGGCGCCGTTGCCGGGGAGCAACAGCGTATAGATCTTGTTTTCGATTGATTGTGTTTGGTTGTCTCCATTATTGCTTATTTTATCTCTCTTGTTTTTGATATCTATCTGTGAGCTTTCTAACCATTCTCATTTCTTGTCTTCTTGCGAGGGACCGCAGAGCGAGGAGGATCGCCTAGGTGATCCGGTGCAGCCTTGGGAAGCGGAGTCGGCTTTTCTTAGCCAAGCCGGCAGGAGAGAGCAGGAGGAGTGAGATAGAGAGTGATAGTTAGTTTTTGTTTCATTTTTGGTGAGAGAGAGATTTATTGAATTTGTAATAATACAGGTACACTCAGACACTCAGGACTTCCGGGCCTAATTTCCAGGTGTTTGTCCACCTAGGGGCCCACCGCGGTTCTTCGCATTTTACTGCGGTCATTTTCCTGTTTTGATTTCCTTTTTCTTTTCTTTTGTGGATTGAGCCCTTAGATTTTAGGCATTGCTTGATCGATTAGATTAGGTCCAAACACCCTAATAACCATTACATGTACCTATAGTGCGTATTTGGACTTAGTTTAATTAAATAGTTAATCATCATCTTTGATCCGTCGCGCCGCGAGCTCATCCCGCCAAGCGCTTCTCCTGGACTTGATGTGTCGAGAGGAGGAGGGTTGATCCTAGACCGGACTCTAGGGTTGAGGATAGGTGATTGACTTGTGGTTCTTAACGTTAGCAATTGCCTGCTTAGGATGATTTCCGCTTGCATATCGGCATGTAGTTTAGGTTTAAAAATTTCTGCTTTGCATCCCGCATGGAGAGAGCTGGAGGCGCTGTAAGTCTTTCTATCTTAGCATCCATCATTTAGGCACAAAGGTGAGATTTCCATCTTGGTGCCGACTTGCACGGCTTTTCCGACTCTTTTCTCCCTCTGTTTTTGGATCAAGTAGGAATCAAGAGAAAACAAAAACGTTAGGTGCTTGTTTGAATTTACTCAAAAGAAGCGATAACATCCAAAAAATTAAAAAAGGGACTGCTAAGAAAACTTGACCAAAAATAAAACTGGTAATTGGATTCATTGATTGGGGAGAGTAACACCCTCACTTGTCTTTAGGTTGCATGGGAAGGTCTCCTTCCAAGTGAGTTGAGCAGCTTTGTAAGGATTAGAGCTAAAAACCCAGCTTGTGGTTGCGTTGTGTATCGCCTGGATTTCCGAAGTATTGGCGCTACTATCGTACGTAGACGAGTAGGGCTTGGTCATCATTGGTGACTCACTATTGTGTTGAGCATCGACCTTGTCTGAAGTACCGAGCATAGGCCACCCCTTCACGGGTGTGTGTGTCTCACCGTCTGCGTCCGAGTAGGGTCTTGCACGCGCACGGGTAATTCCGTTGCGAGCGAGATCTGAAGTATCGGTTTCGCCTATCGGCTTCCTCCCTCTTCTTCTTTGGCTGAGTAGAGAAAGGGTTACAAGGACCTTAAAAGCGCAAGCTACAGGTTACACATGAGGAGGACAAGTACGGGAATACTTTTCCGGTAGTACTCTCTCTCCTATAGGTGTAGTGCTCTAAGGACTCGTTAAAAGATAACTTCCTGAATTCAAGCTAAAACTTACAAAGATAAAAGCCGAACCTTCACGGCTTAACGTGTTGAGTTAGTGAATCCCCTTGTTTCGTGTTTTATTGCTAGTTGATTTTAGGTCAAGATAAAAAACACAACACAATTGTGCGCAATTTTGCCCCCCTCTTCTTCATTTTGCAACTTGCTCTTCTCAATAATCACGATGATGGGAAGGAGGTTTCTTAGGCCTACTTTGTCGGCACTACTATCTAGCACTCCTCCCCATTCATCTAGGATGACCTCGGAGAGTCCAGATCCACTCTCCGGGCCCGAGTTCACTTCCACCATGTTCCCCCTCGACTACCCTTCTCATTCTCCTTCCATCAGTCCAAGAGTTTCAGAATTTAGTGCATCACAGAGCTTAGAGCATTTGACGGCACCTGAGATGAATTCTATTGCCTTTTCAGAGAATCCAGATATGGCAGATCGAGGTGAGCACCCAGATGAGCATGAGCACCCGCCATTCCTGTATGAGCAAGCCACCATCAACAACTCATTGCTAGCATCCCTGGAGACCATGCAGAGACAGATCTGGGACCAGGGAGTCTTTATGGGTGACCTCATGAGAGAGATCGCACAGATGCGAGAAACCCACCTGGGAGCGGTGGCGGTGGTGGTGGAGGTGATATAACAGCAGCAGAGGAGGGAGGAGAACCCAACCAGGAGAGGCCGCCACAGACCATCATGAGAGAACTGCACAATCCAGCAGCCTCTCTTACTCATCGGTGGATCCAACTCCCTCCCATCCATGGAGACTTCGAGCTTCGCCCACATACCATTCAGCTACTTCCAAAATTCCATGGGCTGGCGACCGAAGAGCCACATCTCCACCTCCAAGAATTTGAAATGATCTGCAGCACGATTCATGACAGGTTGGTGACTGAGGACACCATAAAGATGATCGCCTTCCCTTTCTCCTTGGTTGACATAGCTGCATACTGGCTCAAACATCTGGGGAGGTTCGTCAACACATGGGCAGAACTCCGGACCGCATACCTGAATAAATATTATCCCCTCGACGAACGCAGCCAGAGCTATGATCAGTAATTTCATGATGATTCCTAATGAACAGTTCCATGAAGCTTGGGATTGATTCAGAGAGCTCATCGACCGGTGTCCACATCACGATATATCCAAGCCCAATCTGTTGCAGAGTTTCTTTTGTGGGCTGACATCGGAGCTGTAGGGGCTTGTTAATGCCTCTTGTGGCGGGACTAGGAAGAGGTTCCTGCACCTGTGAAGGAATAGAATCCATACAATGATCATCAAGCAACACATATGGATCTGAAATGTGAACAGAAACCTTTCCTTTATTCATATTTTTGGTCTTTTTTCTTGTTATCACAGTCCATAGACACAAAAGGTGGTAACACCATAGAAGAAATCTCAACAAAAGTAGATGTGGTGGCCTCAATACCACCAACGGCACCTGTCTTCGCAGCATCAGCACCGCGCTGTGGCTCTGCATCCAAAATGGTGGCTTCAGTACCACCGTCTGCATCTGGTATCATGACGTCCTTAGTACTGTCGTCTGGATCTCCATCATTGGTGGCATCAGAACCATCGTCTTCATTATCAACAACGGCATCAGCACCGCTACTCTGCTCATCTGGCGCTCTTGGTTCTGCTTGTGGTTGTCGCTTAGATGAGGCACCGCCGGCTGGCATCCTACCGCTCCTAGTAGTCACAAAATCAGCATCATACAAAGAAGAAGAGACGTGGTCGTTACCATTCAGGGCCTGAAATTCCCCATGGACTTTGTTGTATTGGACATGGAGATCCCTGAGTCGGTAACTGATGCCCCCATCATACTTGGACGCCCATTCTTGGCCACAGCCAAGGCGGTGACCGATCATGATAATGGAAAGGTATGTTTTCGCATAGAGGGTGAAACCATACAAATAGAGACGATCGAGGAGACCAGAGCGAGAGAATATGCATGCTCAGAGCAGTCTAGTGAAGCAACGTAGATGACAGAGGATGAGCTAGACATCCACTAGGAGTATGATTTTGTGATGACGGACGATGAATCTACCTGGACAGATCCCATAGCACAGACCCTCGCCTTGCCTACAGATTCACCATACTTAAAGCTTATGGCAGTCGAGAGTTTGGAGAGCGCACCCCTGGACGAGGATACCGTTGAGGCCGACAGTGTTGGGACTTGGGACGAGTGGTGCTGATGATTTTCAGTCTTGTTCATCTACTTCAGATCCCTCGGATTCAGACATTGATTGGGATGATTTTGATGAATTTTTGCCGTGTCTAATTCCTTTTGAGCCAACAGCCATGACAGAGTGCGAGCCAGTACAGTTTATTGATGATTCAGCAGGGCTCCCTTCATCGGGTATTCATGCAGAGCGAGAGTTCTCACATGCAGACCTGGTCGCCTTCACACAGACATATCAGAAGCCAGATCTGCCACCTCCCAGTTGTCCAGAACTGAAACCTCTGTTGCAGTCGCTGAAGTATAGATTCATTGCGGGTAAACAAGATATGCACCCAGTCATTATCTCAGCAGGTTTGACTGGAGAGCAAGAATCTCGTCTGATAGAGGTTCTTGAAAGAAACCGCAAGGCGATAGGTTGGAGTATAGCTGATCTCCAGGGGATTAGTCCGGCTCTGTGCTCCCACCACATCTATCTTGATGATGCGCTAGGCCATCGCGTGAGTTCCAACGACGGCTGAACCTGAATCTTCGAGATGTGGTCATGAAAGAAATATCGAAGTGGTGGAGCGCCGATTTTATCTACCCCATCTCCGACTCCAAATGGGTTAGTCCATTGCATGTGGTACCCAAGAAGACGGGTATCACAACAGTTGTAAGTGAGTCTGGAGAGGAGATCGCTACCCGAGTACCCACTTCTTGGAGGGTCTGTGTGGACTACAGACGATTGAATGAGGCCACCAAGAAGGATCATTTCCCGATGCCATTCATTGATCAGATTATCGAGAGGCTAGTTGGGAAGAGTCACTACTGTTTTCTTGACGGGTACTCCGGGTATAATCAAGTGGCCATTGCGCCTGAAGACCATGAGAAAACGACATTCACCTGTCCGTTTGGGACTTATGCTTTCAGACGGATGCCCTTTGGTCTATGTAACGCTCCAGCGACATTCCAAAGGTGCATGTTGTCCATATTCTCGGACATGGTGGGTGACTGCTTAGAGGTCTTCATGGATGACTTCTAGGTCTATGGCGACGGGTTCGATGCTTGTCTTGACTGCCTAGACTGTGTGCTTCAATGCTGTATTGAGGTTAATCTTGTCTTGTCTTGGGAGAAGAGTCACTTCATGGTGACTCAAGGGACGGTCCTTGGTCATATCATCTCCAACAGGGGCATGGAGGTTGATCCGTCCAAGGTGGATATCATTAGGAAACTCAATCCACCGTCCAATCTGCGTCAATTGCGGTCTTTTCTGGGGAATGTCGGTTTCTACCGACGGTTTATTCAGGACTTCAGTCGTATTGCCCGACCGCTTACTGATCTGCTGACGAAAGACATCGAGTTCATTGTAGATGATAAGTGTCTTACATCTTTTGAGACTTTCAAAAATATGCTTGTTTCGGCTCATGTCCTTCAGCCACCCGATTGGTCTCTCCCATTCGAGATCATGACGGATGCTTCAGATTTTGCCGTTGGGGCTGTGCTTGGACAGAGGAGGGATGGATTGCCGTTTGCCATTCACTACGCCAGTCGGACTTTGGATGCCGCTCAGCGGAATTACACTGTGACAGAGAAAGAGATGCTGGTCGTAGCCTTTGCTTTGGATAAGTACATATCTTATATTCTCGGATCTAGAGTGACTATCTACACAGATCACACCGCCATCCGGTACTTAATGGCTAAGAAGGATGCCAAAGCACGCCTTACCAGATGGATCCTTCTACTTCAGGAGTTTGATATTGAGATTAAGGATAAGCCTGGAGTTAAGAATGTGGTGGCGGATCATCTTTCCCGCTTAGAGAACCTTGAGAAATCTGAGCCCAGCGCACCTATCACCGAGACGTTTCCGGAGAGGCGATCTTGGCTATCACCTCGCTCCCGTGGCATGCTGACATTGTGAACTATCTTGTTGCCAAGACGGTTCCATAAGGTTGGCACAGGCAGAAGCTCGAGACCTTCCTGGCGAAGGCCAAGCTTTACCATTGGGAGGATCCCATTCTTTATCATGAAGGAGGGGACAACATCTGGAGGAGGTGCATTCCTCAAAAAGAGCAGCATAGCGTCCTCACATACTGCCACAAGCTTGAGGCAGGAGGACATCATTCTGGGAAAAGGACAGCACAGAAGGTGCTTCAATCCGTCCTATGGTGGCCTATTCTCTTCAAGGATTCAGATGAGTTCGTGAAGAGATGTACTGACTGTCTGAAGATGGGAACCTGCGGACAGAGAGACATGATGCCCATGCAACCCATTCACTTTTGTGAGGTTTTGATACATGGGGGATTGATTTCATGGGCCCATTTCCTAAGAGTCAGGGGTTTGAGCACATTTTTCTCGCTGTAGATTATGTCAGCCGATGGGTTGAGGCCATCTCCGCCCGAGCTACAGATGCTAAAACTGTGTGCAAATTTTTGAGGAAAAATATCATTTCACAGTTCGGGGTACCTAGAGTCTTGATTTCAGACGGGGGGTCTCACTTCATCAATGACAAGGTTAGGGCCCTTGCAGACGAGCTCGGCATTGACCATCGTGTTGCCACACCGTATCACCCTCAGACTAATGGTCTTGCCGAAGTATCGAACCGGGAGATAAAGACTATCTTGCAGAAGGTTGTCCGCCCAGACCGCAATGATTGGTCACAGCTTTTGGACTCGGTCTTGTGGGCCTACCGGACATCCTTCAAGAATCCATTAGGGGCATCTCCCTTTCGTCTCGTCTATGGCAAGCCATGCCATCTTCCTGTGGAAATAAAGCACAAGTCACTTTGGGCAGTTACTGAGCTATTATTGGATCTCGAGAGTATAGGAGAACAGCAGAGAGCAGAGTTGGCATCCCTGGAGTAATTGAGAGATACAACCTTTTCTAGCAGCCTACAGTACAAGGAAAAAGTGAAGACATGGCACGATTCCCACATCAGCCATAAGCAGTTTGAGCCCGGTCAGCGTGTATGGTTGTTTGATTCTAGGCTGAAATTATTCCCAGGGAAATTACAGACCAAGTGGAAAGGTCCCTATGTGGTCAGGAAGGTACATGGCAATGGCAGCATTGATATATCATAACCGTCATCTTCCTCTACCTTCCGTGTCAACGGTCAGCGCCTAAAACTATATCTAGATCATGATCTGCCGACCATTGACGTTGCCTCCATTATTCTGGTATGAGATGTGTTCTTTGACTCATCTCATTTGCATCTCATACATGGTGATCAATTCCATCTTCCGCTATACAAAGCCAGTTGTCCATATCATTCTTTCATCTGTTCGTATTTTCTTCTTTTCTTCTTTTCCTTTTCCATTCTCTGTATCTATCAAAAAGGTGTCGCCCCTTGTTGTCAGTTTCTACACTTAGGACGTACTTTGTCCTAAGTATAGGGGGTGTGCACCCCGAGTTTTTCATTTATTTCGATCCTCTCCATTGTCTCCTCTTCTTGTCTATACTTAGGGATATCTTACCCTAAGTATAGGGGGAGACAATCTGAGTACGATATGTTCATTCCCACCCTTGACCCTCCCTGTGTTGTATACAGACTGCTATACTTAGGATTATTTGATCCTAAGTATAGGGGGGACGGTCAACTTCTCATTGATTCAGTTATTTACTCTTTAGACTTGTCTATACTTAGTATGAGTTATGTCTTCTCTTTTCTCTCTGATCTATGAGGACATAGCTCAAGCTAAGTATAGGGGGTCGTATATACTACATATATACTTTAGCCATAACTCGTACTTTCGTATTTTCCTAATAATATGGCTAATAATTCATTAAAATTCACTAAAACCCCTAATAAAAAGATGTTATTGTTCCTCAAATTCTTTTTGTATTTACTGATTAATAAATCATGTGAAAATGTTTTTTGCAAAATGTTTGAAAAATAGTTTGAAAACTATTTGGAAAACGTTTTGTTACATGTTTTCAACCTTTGTAAAAATGTGATTTGCAAAAATTTATTTTTTTTGTGTGAAATAAAATGTTTGAAAAATGATTTGCAAATGGTTTGAAAAATGGTTGCAAAAATATTTTGAAAAATCTATATATAGTGTTTGAAAAACCTTTGCAAAATGATTTTCAAATGTGTGTACATGTTTGTAAAATGCTTGTAAAAATTATTTTGGACTATAGTTTTCAAAATTGTTTGAAAAACCTTTTCAAATAAGTTTGAGGAATACATACATCTCACCAAAATCTATTATGTATATATGTATAAAAGTGACCACTTACCCTGTAAATTCTTAAAATCCACTTCTTGTATATATAAGAAGCACTCCCGTGTACATATTTTCACCTAGTTTTCAGCCAAAAACTTTTTGTTTTCAAAAATCCCAAAAACATTTGCAAAATTAAAATACCAAAAACATTTGAAAAATCATTTTGAAAAATAAAAAAAACACATATGCATCATCATCATGTTTTCAAAAAATTCCATAAAAAGTTCAAAATCTTTGAAAAATTGCATCACAAAAATATTTTCTGCATTTGCATAGCATGAGCATTTTTTGGATTGAGTTTGATAGTTGAATAAGTCCAAGTAAAATCCCGAGATTGAAGCTTGATTGGACTTTAAAATCTACCTAATAATAAGAACCTTATAGGAACTGGGTTTGAGGTACTTCAGGTCTAGTTGACTTAATTCTTTGAGGATCACGAGACTTGGTTCAATGGATTCTTGACTGCCTAAGTAGAGTATTTCGGAACACACGCATGGCTCTTGGTGATAATGACCTAACTAGGACACCTGCACCTTTCACGTGGCTCAACTCAGTTGGAGTGGTGAGGGGATTGGATTTGCCGGTATGAGACACACACAAGTGGAAACACTTGTCCTCCTCTAGGGAGGGAAGTGCGCCCCAACCCGTCCAGTGATGAGGAAGTCTAAAGACAGGAGAGTGTGGGTTGCAATAAAGCTTCAAAAGAGGGATAGTCTACTGGCTCAAGAGGAAAAACTCCTTATGTAAATGCTGCTGTGAATAGTATTAAAAAAAATGGTCAGGCCTGTACAAAAATAAAATGCCTGCAAAGTATGTACAAATGTTGTAAAGTCAATAAGCAAGCTTGAGTTCCAAAGTCAAATATGTGAGCCTGCAGCTGGATGACTTGACTACACTGGTCTTGCATCCCAGAATAGGTAGCTACACTGGCTACCGTCCATTCTTCTCTTCACCCCCTCCTCTCGATCTAGTTGTCACATGAACTTAGAAGGGAATACCCTGCTCCTCGAGGATGGAGTCATTGGATTGGGGAATTATTGGGTTGTCATATTGGAGAAGTCCGACTCTTTGTCATTCTAGTTGCGGAGAGCCACTATCACTTACACTGTACGAGTCAGATTCATAGTCGTAAGGGTTTGCGTATGAGTTGAAGTATTTCTGACCTGGCTATTGAGGAGACTTGGGCAGAGTTTTGGGATTCTCAAGGACTGATGGATTTCAAATTCGGTTCTCATTAAGGTTCCTCCCGTACTAAAATTCCAAAGGTCCGACTTAAGCTCCAAACTTTGATTTTGTGAAGACAAGTTTGATAATTAAACTAAATCCAAATTTCTTCTTTTTTCTTTTCTTAATTTTTCTTTTTGCACTTATTGCATAAGTGTTTGCTAGGGACTAGCAAAGGTAAAGTATAGGGGGATGATGAATACACATTTCATCATCTTTATTCTATCATTTTGGCCTCAAAAACCCTAGCAAATGCGTGTAAATAACCTTAAATAGAGCATAGTAACATCCATGCATATGTGTGTAATTAGTGTATAAAATATTGTAATTAAAGCCAAAATTATAGAATAAATAAAAGAAAAGAAAAAGAATAAAATATTGTAAATATTTTATGACCTGAAACCCCGAGACCTAGGCATCTTGATGAATAGGTCGACAAGGAAGAAAGTAGGGGGAGATAAGGGTCAGATACATATACTTTTTAGTTCATTCTTTATTCATTTTGGGACCTATTTTTGGTTCCACTTTTTATACATCAAATAAAGAAACTTTGTACATAAAAGTTATAGATAACTAAATAAAGAAAAATAGAAAATTGATTTCACAGAAAAATAATGTACAGATAAAAAGTTATGGTCTGAATAAAAATCCAGAATCCCAACTTCCAGACCCATATCTCACAAATGAAAACTCCAGATGCATCAAACTCACCTTTAATTGTATATATTAAAAATAAGCTATTTAATGGTGGTGGTTTCGCATTTGGCGGGGCTACGGTTCGAAAGTTGAGTTTTGGAACCACATTGTATACTTGTACAGAATAAAATATTCAATTTATTCTTTATTCATTATTTTTATAATTTTATATTTTTATAATTTTGTAAATATTACTTGTAATATATATGTACATTAAAATCAGAAGAAAAACCCAAATAAACATAAAAATAAAAATACCTATATCTGATACATAGGTATCATACCTATATACATACGTGTATAAACTATAATTCTATTTTATTAAATATATAAACATATCAGAAAAATAAAATAAAAATATATTTATGTGTATAAAAGTATTTTATAATTTTATAAAATAATAAACAGAATTAAAGAAATTAAAAATACTAAATAAAAATAAAATAATAAAATGTATAGGTAATATACCTATAAAGGCTATAAAAAGCAACTTGTAAAAATATACCTCATAAAAATAAATAAAAATCACTATAAAATACTTTATAAAATTATAAACATTTTTTATTTAATAACCTAAAACTAAATAAATCATTTATTATTTTTAAACTAATTTTTAAATAATTTTTCAAAGGTTTTTCCTGGTTGGTCCACGTGGACCAACCAGGAGGTCTGGACTGTTGACCAAGGTCAACAGTCTGACCTTCCCTCTGGGCTGTGTCAGAAGCCTCGTTTTTCATCATCTTTGACGATTTTTCGAGACCTGATCTTTCACCCTTCTACGATAGTTCCTTCTTGACTTTTGTTGCTCGTATATCCATGATTCACGCTAATGAATAGCCTCAGGCCATGAATCAAAGATTCGCTCGATAATCCTTGGCCTTTGGAGAGCTCCAGTCGCAGAGTCAAACACCTTATAAGCCTCCTTTGGTTTTCTTTTGAAATTGGAACCCCACTTTCGTCCCGATTCTTCCCCTTCTGGCTTGTGTTTGAGACCTGGAGGTGACAGCTCCAGGATCAGATCAAGGAGGCGAAGCGTCGAGGATTTGGGCGCGTTCCAGCACCTCCGGCGAGCTCCGCCGTTGAGGTATTTTCAACCTCGGGCCCTGGACCTTGAGGTGTTTATCCCTCTTCTTTTTCGTTCCCTTTTTATTCACTATAATCCTAGGATCCCGTAGCCATCTTTAATCATCACGTTCATCGATCAAATCGCTTTATCTCACCCTCGCCGGAGAGCATCTCCGGCCACGTCCTTCATTTCCGCCACTCGCACACCCCCGCGGGGTCGAGGCAACTTGCCCTCGACCCCTTCACATCATTTTCCTTGCAGGTTCGAAGCAGCTCGTGCTTCTGGGAGCAATTTTACCCCCTGCCGGAGGTACTTGGAGGTCCTAAGCTCCGCCATCATCGTAGGCGAGGTGCAAAGCCCCTCCGGTCGTTCTGAGGCTTCCCACACCTGGAGCAGACCTGCAGGAGTCGTCTCAGCCCATTTTGGAGCTCCACACGCCACAGAGGAGTCGCTTGGAGGCCGGGGAAGTTCGCCCACCGCGGTGTTCTTCCCCGTTCGTCGTCATCCTCCTTTTGTCGTTCGATCAAGGGCGTTCTTGGAGGCGAGCAGATACCGTCGGATTACGAGCGCTCGCGGCTGTCCGTTCTTCGCAGATCTTATAATCTTGGTCGCAGGATCGCGAACCGCCATCGCGCGCCAGAAGCATGAGACGTGGATAAGTGGCCCACGCCACACCGTCTGATCCGCGCCTTGGGGTATTTTGCGTTATTACAAGTGGGTCCTCGCCAGGCGCGTGCAAGGCACGCACGCCCTAGCAATTTTGCAGTAGGGCCCTTGTTAGTTTGGGTATTATTGCTTGATCCAGGAAACTTTTAAATATGTTATATATTTCTGGAATTATTGCACCTGTGCCCCTGGATGTTTGCTTATTTGCATATATACCCCTGCTAGGCCATATATTTTTGCTTGCTTTCTCTATTTATTTCACACATCATTTTGACTCCAAAAATTAACAAAAAATGGCATAGGCTCCTGTTTACTTGTATATCCACGCTATATTTTTGCATTACATTTTAATATTTATTAAAAATCAAAAACTTGCATTTTAGCTACTGTTTGCATTAGAAAATACCAAAAAAATATCAAAACACCTAGAAAAATTCCAAAAACATTACCTAAAGTCTATTTTATTGTATTCTAGCGTCATTCTAAAAACCACTAAAATTTTCAAAACAAAAACCTTAAAAATTAGAAAATACCTAAAAACTTCCAAAAAATCTAAAAAAATCCTAGAAAATCCTAAAAATATAAACTAAGTTTCAGTAGTTTTCCTAATTTATTGTCTTTTATTTAAAATAAAGTTGGGAAAATTTTGATACTGTTTGGTATTTTTCACTCCCATTTTAATTTCAACCAGAATCTTAATTCACTGTTTTCTTTATTTTGCCTTTTAAAAATACCAAAATAATTAGAAAAATCCCCAAAAATCATAAAAATAGTATAAAATTATAAAAAGACCAAAAATATTTTGTTTCCTAATTTTTGAGCATTTTTACCTATTTTTATAAATACCTAATTCTCCCTTTTTTTATATTGTGTATATATATATTCCAATTTTGAAAAAGAAAATATAAAAAAATATAAAATATAAAAAGAAAATATAAAATTAGAAAATTAAAAAAAAACAAAAATACAAAATTAAAAATTAATTAAAAATAAAAAATTTAAAAATCCATAAAAACATTTGCATTGTATATTCTAGACATAATCACATCCACATCATTTTGCATCATTGCATAGATCTATCCTGCCTTGCTCCCTGTGTTCGAACTCTCTACATACTTGCACCTATACATCTTTTATGTATAGTTAAAAATAAACTTGACTCCACATTTGACCTTCATTGTTTGATATTTGATTGTGGGTTCATTGTTGATCTTAATCGGGATTCATTGAGAGTCGCCGCAGCGACACAGTTGTCTCCGCCTTGTGTGAGATAATTAGACCCCGTGAATTTCGGCTAAATCACGCAGGTGTGCATATAAGGACATATGAGTAATACGATCTCTAAAAGGGATCATACAGGTTCATTACTGAACCGGAAGACATGAGCTTACTCGTGAGATATTGGGAAGAATCAAATTCCATGCGCATGGTCGTCTCGCTTTGGAAGCTTGACTGAATTTGTAGGTTTGATATATACTTTTGGAAAGTATATGATCAAGACCTAGGTATGATATATGCTTTTGGAAAGTATATGATCGATACCGACTCCCAATGATCGAATGAGAAACTTACTGATAAAACCCTGAAGTAGACAGTGTAAAGTTGATCTAATACTTCGGGTTTATTCTGAGTCTTCCAGTATGTAGGATGTACAGGTATTGGGAATACCTGAGGGTGATGTGATCATAAACGATTGTATAACCATGACGCTTCCATTCCTAGGGAGTGATGAAACGAGTCTGGATTTTAGTGACTCCTCTCAGTAGAGAAGTAATCAGATCTTGATCCAAATGTTGGACATTGATCTGAATGTGATTCAGATTCAATGAGAAGATTAGATTTGCGGTCTTGATTTAATCAAGCATCTATGAGAGGCCCGAGATCTAGATTTGAGATGTAATCTCAATATCCAAGTCACTATACGTGGAACAATACAATCGCCTTGTCCTTATCTCCAAGTATTCGCGGAGAAAGCGCATTATCCTTGAAAGAGTTCATGGATAATTCTATTGTTGATATATGTATCTGAGCATTGAGAAAATGGATAATTAAATGTGATTTAATTATCATGAATAATATGAATTTGATTCATATTATAAAGAGAGTTATCTTTGATAATTAAATGTGATTTGATTATCAAAGATGTAAAGAATGCGAATGTGATTCATATTATTTGAGCACATGAGAATTGAGTTATCCAATATAATTAAATGAGATTTAATTATTATGGATAAGAATAATGTGGATAGTAATATCCAATTATTCATAATATATTATAAATGTGATTTATAATATATTAGAGAGAGCTAATTATAATTTATATTTGTTGATTAATTATTAATGTGTATTGGATACACATTGTCTAATTAATTGATAATATAAATTATATGTTGTTTTGGGTTGTGAATGTGATTCACAATTTTCCAATGTCAAGATTGCAATATTCTCAAATATAATTGAGAATTATTTTTTATGAATAAAATCCCAACAAAAGGTTGTTGGAAATAAATAATGGAGAATATCAAGGAGGCATGCAATCTCATGGATTTCCATGAGATTGCCCTCCATATGGAAAGGGTGGGCGGCACCCAATTCCTAATTGGAATGGGTGGCCGTCCACATGGAATGTACATGGAGATGTAATCTCCATGTATATTCTCTCTTTATTTATTGGTTTAATTTAGGATTGATTTGTATTTGATTTTGTCAAATATATTTTAATCTAAATTAAATTACAAGTTGTTGGCTTTTACCAACAACAATCTTGACCATTGGATTGGCATAAATCAATCTCATCCATTGATTTTATATGTCCCTTGGATTGAGATCCATGGATCCCAAAAACCTACAAATAGATAGGCATACCATGCTCTCTCTTTACACATAATGCTTGATAAGCACATCTCTCTCTCTTTCACTCTACACGTCTACTCTCTCTCCCTCTCTCATGGTCGTCCACCATGGATGACCTAGAGAGAAGTCTCCATCGCCGCAGCGTCGTCGTTATGCTACCCGATCATCTGCTCGTGAATCTCCGTCTACTTTGGTGTGCCTCGCTCGTGAAGAAGATGTCGGATCTCGTGTGTCGAGATCAGGAGATCCGCTGCTTGGATCATCAACATGGATTGTGAGAAGCACGCGGTTCATCCCCGCGCTTGCAAGCGTCTCCTCCGTCGGATCGGACTTGAGACAGGAGGCCTCTTTGTTTAGAGACTTGATCACAACCACGCTTCGAGAGGTAATCCTATTACTTGTTTGTGGTTTAGACGAGACGATCCGAGAAGTGTTCTTGGATCATGTGGTTTCGTCGATAAAAAATTTTTAAATTCCGTTGCATCGAGCAGCTAGTGCGACTAGTCGCTCCTCGTCATATTCGATACGACGCTCACGCTTCCGTGATGCGCTTGAGGATATAACCATATCCTTCAATATGATCATAGCCTAGCGGACTCAAATAATTAAGTCACCATGGACCTGAAAAGTCTCAACACTAAGCCCTATAAGGTTCCTCTTATAATTAGGTGGATTAAGATCTAAACCAAGCTCCATTTTCCAATTTAATTCCAGGCTAGTTTAAATGTCAACTATAATCTAAGAAAAACTATACAAATATTTACAAAGATGCAATTTTACAAATATTTACACATGTGCAAAAATTTTGAAAAATGTTTTGAAACCATGGATGTATGCATGAATGCAAGTTTTGCAAAATATGTACACATATTTACACAAGGTTTTTGCAAACTTTTGATTTTCAAAACATTTTAGAAAAATTTTGTACTAAATACATAATTTTGATAAGAAAATATTTACACACTATTTACACAAAAAGTTTTTACAAACATTTTTACAAAAATAATTTGTACAATATCTATGTATGTGCAATAAAAGAATGTTTATTTACAAGAAAATTTTTTTAATTTTTATGGATTTTGGGTTTTAGCCATTTTTATTTATTAACACACTCACACAAAGTACGAGTTATGGCTAAAGTATATATGAAATATATACACACACCCCTATACTTAGCTCGAACGATGTCCTCAGAGTCAAGAGCGATGAAGAAGACGTAACTCGTGCTTAATATAGGGAAGTGAAAAGGAAGGCTCTATACAAAGACGAATGAAAGAATAGAAATGCAAGAGTCTCTCGGCATTTCCCCCTATACTTAGGATCAACTAATCCTAAGTATAGCATGTTGTACACGAAGGGAACGCCGAGTGAGAATGTACCGGGTCTACCCCCCCATACTTAGGATAAAATATCCCTAAGTATAGGCAGCAAAATAGAGATAGAAATGAATCAAAAGAATACTCGAGAGTCCTGCATCCCCCCTATACTTAGGGTAAAGTACACCCTAAGTATAGCATAATCATAAGATGAGAAAAGGGATGTGGGACTAAAGAATAGAGTGATATGGACATCTGGATCTATACAAGTCGGAAGAACAATGATAATCACACATGAGATGCAATAAATGTGAGTCAAGAGACCACATCTCATGCAAAGTGAATCGGGGCAACATCAACGACCCGCGGCTCATGATCTAGATATGGCTTGAGCCGCTGGCCGTTCACTCGAAAGGTACTCTCAGAAGACAACTCAGATATGTCGATACTCCCATTGTCATGTACCTTTCTCACCAAATACAGTCCCTTCCATTTGCTCTCTAGCTTCCCTGGAAATAGTTGAAGCCTAGCATCAAACAGCCATACTCTCTGTCCAGGCTCAAAATGCTTGTGGCTGATATGAGAATCATGCCACTCCTTCACTCTCTCCTTATAATGTAGGCTGTTTGAAAAGGCGGTATCACGAAGCTCCTCCAAGGCTGCTAACTCTACCCTCCTTTGATCTCCTACACTCTCTGGATCCAAAAGTATATCAGTGACAGCCCAAAGTGACCTATGTCTCAGCTCAACAAGTAAATAGCATGGCTTTCCATAAAAGTGGTGAAAGGGAGATGCACCCAAAGGCATCTTGAAAGACGTCCTATATGCCCACAAGACCGAGTCCAAAAGCTGTGACCAATCCTTTCGGTCAGGGCGTATGACTTTTTGCAATATAGTCTTGATATCCCTGTTCAACACTTCAGCAAGACCATTCGTCTGAGGGTGGTATGGAGTGGCAACTCGATGGTCTATGCCGAACTCGCTAGCAAGGGCCTTTACCTTGTTGTTGACGAAATGAGACCCCTCGTCAGATATCAACACTCGAGGTACCCCGAACCGTGAAATGATATGCTTCCTCAAAAATCGGCAAACAGTCCTAGCATCTGCGGTTCGGGCGGGGATGGCCTCAACCCAATGACTCACATAATCCACGGCCAACAGAATGTACTCGAATCCCTGACTCCTAGGGAATGGACCCATGAAACCGATGCCCCATGCGTCAAAAACCTCACAGAAGTGAATGGGCTGCATCGGCATCATATCACGATGTCCACAAGTGCCCATCCTCTGATAGTCAGTACACCTCTTCACGAACTCATCAGAGTCCTTGAAGAGGGTAGGCCGCCATAGGCCGGATTGGAGCACTTTCTGTGTCGTCCTCCTCCCAGAGTGATGTCCTCCTGCCTCAAGCTGGTGGCAGTAAGTGAGGACGCTATGGTGCTCCTCCTGAGGAATGCACCTGCGCCAGACGCTATCCCCTCCTTCATGGTAAAGGATGGGATCCTCCCAGTGGTAGAACTTGGCCTTCGAGAGGAAGGTCTCAAGTCTCTGCCTGGGCCAATCTTGTGGAACTTTCTTAGCAACAAGAAAGTTCACAATATCGGCGTACCACGGGAGAGAGGCGATAGCAAGGATCGCCTCATCTGGGAAGGTCTCACAAATAGGCTCAGTCTGCTCAGAATCCTCAAGATGCTCTAATCGGGAGAGATGATCCACCACCACATTCTTGACTCCAGGCTTGTCCTTAATCCCTATGTCGAGCTCCTGGAGTAGAAGGATCCATCTGGTCAATCTAGCTTTGGCATCCTTCTTTTCCATGAGGTACCTGATGGCGGTGTGATCAGTATAGATGGTCATTCTAGATCCAATGATGTAAGATCTGAACTTATCTAGGGTAAAAACTACGGCTAGCATCTCCTTCTCAGTGACAGTATAGTTCCGCTACACGACATCCAATGTACGGCTAGCGTAGTGAATGGCAAATGGAACTCCATCCCTCCTCTGTCCCAGCACGGCCCCTACGGCAAAATCGGAGGCGTCCGTCATGATCTCGAATGGAAGAGACCAATCAGGCGGGTGGAGAACAAGAGCCTCTACAACACATCTCTTGAGAGTCTCAAACGACGATAGACACTTGTCATCGACAAGGAACTCGGTGTCTTTCGTCAGCAGATCAGTCAACGGTCGGGCAATCCTACTGAAATCATGAATGAAGCGTCAGTAGAAACCGACGTGCCCCAGAAAAGATCGTAACTGCCGCAAGTTGCCGATGGCGTGAGTTTTCTAATGACATCTACCTTGGCCGGATCAACCTCCATGCCCCTGTTGGAGATGATATGGCCAAGCACCATCCCTTGAGTCACCATGAAGTGACTCTTCTCCCAAGACAACACAAGGTGAACCTCAATGCATCGCTGAAGGACTCGATCTAGGCAGTCAAGACAGGAGTCGAATCTGTCACCGTAGACCGAGAAGTCATCCATGAAGACCTCCAAGCACTCCCCCACCATGTCCGAAAAGATAGACAGCATGCATCTCTGAAATGTCTTAGGGGTGTTGCATAGCCCAAATGGCATGCGTCTGAAGGCATATGTCCCGAAGGTACATGCGAAGGTGGTCTTGTCCTGGGCCCGGGTGCGATGGCCACCTGATTATAGCCGGAGTACCCATCCAAGAAGCAGTAGTGGATCTTCCCTGCCAGTCTCTCAATGATCTGATCAATAAAGGGCAGGGGGAAATGATCCTTCTTGGTGTCCTGGTTGAGTCATCTGTAATCTACGCAGACCCTCCAAGAAGTGGGTACCCGGGTAGCGATATCCTCTCCGGACTCACTGACAACTGTAGTGATGCTCGTCTTCTTGGGCACCACATGCAACGGACTGACCCACTTGGAGTCGGAGATGGGGTAGATAAAATCGTTGCTCCACCATTTCGAGATCTCCTTCATGACAACCTTTCTAAGATTCGGGTTCAGCCGCTGCTGGAACTCACACGACGGCTTTGCCTCATCCTCGAGATAGATATGGTGGGAGCATAAGGCCGGACTTATCCCCTGGAGATCGGCTACACTCCATCCTATCGCCTTGCGGTTCTTTTCAAGAACCTCCATCAGACGGGATTCCTGCTCTCCAGTCAAATCGACGGAGATAATGACTGGGTACATCTCATGCTCGCCCGCAAGGAACCTATACTTCAGCGACGCAGGAAGCGGCTTCAGCTCTGGACAAGTAGGTGCTGGCGGATCTGGCCTCTGAAAGCTCTGAGTGAATGTTGCCAAATCTGCATGGGAGAACGGAAACTCTCGCCCACAATCAGTATCTGGAGAAGGCTGCTGTACTGGACTGTCTCTGCTCTGCATGGCATCAACCTCCTCCCTAGTTGTAGGCTCAGTGGAAGTCAGACATGGTATAAAATCATCAAACTTTGCCCAATCAACATCTGACTCCGAGGGATCTGTATCATACTCAACGAAATCTGTCTCGCGGTCAAGAACCGGCTCTGCTGGCTGAAAAGTATCCTAGACCAAGAATGTGCTCTCCAAGCTCTCCTCCGGTGGCGTCTCTGCATCAACGAACACTGAAGGTGAGAGGATGGCCTGTGCTACTGGATTTGCCCAAACTGCCTCATCATCCGTAATCACAAAATCACAGTCCTGGTGGATGTCTCGCCCTGCCTCTGTCATCTGCTCTGAATCGGAAGTCGGCTCTGAGCAAGCTGAATCTCTGGCTCTAATGTCCTCGGCCGTCTCTATTTGTACACTCTCGCCCTCTACGCGAAAGTATACCTTCCCGCTATCATGGTCGGTCACTGCCTTGGCTGTGGCCAAGAACGGGCGTCCGAGAATGATCGGGGTATCGGTCACAGACTCAGGGATCTCCATGTCCAACACAACGAAGTCCACGGGGAATTTCAGGCCCTGAATCATGACGACAATGTCCTTCAGCAACCCCTTCGGCCTCTTGACAGATCGATCAGCAAACTGAAGGACTGCCATGCTCTGTCGTAGAGTGCCCAACTCGAAGCGGTTGAGAAGGGCTGCCGGAAGTAGGTTGATCAAAGAACCACTGTATAATAGAGTGCGGTCAAACCTCTGCTCATGGATGTGGCATCTGACATATGGGGCTCCTGAATCTGGCCTCTTGGCCTGTAGACGGTTCTGGATCGCGAAACAAGTGGCTCGAGTAAGCACATGGATCTCAGACTGATGGTTCCTCCTCTTCCTCCTAACTATGGTCCTGTCTCTGAGTGATCTCTGGAGTAGAGGGATGTGCTCCAAGGCCTCCTGGAGAGTCAGCTAGATATGGAATATGTTGATCATCTGCTGGTTGAACTCTACATGCTGATTCTTTTTCTGATTTTCTTTTTTCTGCCCCTTACCCAAATGGAGTGCTCTAGGAAAGGGGACTACATGGTCCTTCTTAGATGAAGGACTAGGAGAGGGTCTAAGCTGCTCAAGCACGGTAGAATCCACACATACATCATCAATCACCACAGGTGGATCAGAATAAAATAAACCCTTTCCTTTATTTCCAGAAATGTCCTGAGATACATGTACAAACGAAAAGACTACAGGACTAGCAGAAGTAGAAACGATGGCATCAGCACCACCCTCGGCATGTCGACTCGCGGCATCAGTACTGCGCTCTGGCTCAGCAACTGTGGTGGCATCAGTACCACCTCCTCCAACCGGTGAAGCGACGGCCTCAGTACCGTCGGTGGGATCAACGTCCATGGTGGCATCATCACCACTATCATCGTCTCTCGTGTCATCAGTACCACGCTCCTCCTCGCCTGGCGCTCTGGAAGTGGCATGGGGACGTCGCTCAGACGAGGCACCGCCTGCTGGCATCCTACCGCTCCTAAGTGTGACAAAATTAGTATCAAATAGATATGCAGACATATCACCAAATGAATCACTAGGAGTGGAAAACTCTGTGAAATCTACCTGCTCAGACTTCCTCTTCAGATTTTTTGGGTTCGGCTCACTCTGGGCAGGTATGGTGGCCTTCCCTCACAATCTCCCGCATCTCCTGGCGGAACTCATCCATCTCCCGTCTGAAAGTGGCCTGCTGCTCAGTCATGAGGCGGGCTAGATCGTCTAAGGCATGGTTCTCATAGGTCGGCCCATGAGAACCTGACGGGTGGCCTCTCTGGAAGTGAGGCTGCTGCGGCTGGTGCGGGTGAGAGGGGTACTGCTAATGATACTGCTGAGGCTGCTCTCGCCTTCAAGACTATCCCTGCTGATAGGGACGAGGACCATACTGCTGGTGCTGGGGCTGGGATGACTGCTGCTGCTGCTGGTGTACTGGGGGTTGGGGCTGCTGGTGCTCTCGCTGATGGTCGTACTGGCCACCCTGAACTGGAGGCTGCTGCTGGGAACTGGCACCTCTGGCTGACCAACGGAATCCGGTATAATCTCATCAGATACCGGGCTGGGGTCGGTCGTACCAAATCCTGTTGACATCCATCAACAACTCCTGCTCGTAGGTGGGTGGAGGGAGTACTACTAGGGGCTGATCCGGCTGGTAGACCACCATCTGAGTGTCTGGGGATGGTGGTGACTGGTAGTACTGCTGTGGCTGCTGGTACGGCTCCGCATGTACAAGGTGAACCTGTCTAGGCTGACTGGAGCACTGGGATGAGCCGCCACTGCTACTCGGATCTCCTCGTGACTGAAGACGGGGCTGAGAAGCCGTCTGTGCCTCCTGGAGACACATGAGCTGTGTCTTCAGGTCACTCAGCGTCTGTGCCATCTGATCCATCTGAGATATGCCCTGGCACTGCTTCTTCTCGATCAGCTCGATCTGGTCCAGCTTCTCGCTGATGATCCCCATGTCTGCGGTTGTAGACTCAGACTATGCAGCTGCCGCGGACGAAGTAGAAGGACCGGCATCGACCCGTGCTATCCTCTGGTACTGCACGGACTGGGGTTGGGGGCGTCCCTGAGTGTAGAGTCCGGTCTGGGACATCACTGTATAGTTCTCGGCCATCTCCTCGTAGATGGTCCAGACATGATCCTCATCCTTGGCGAAGTAGGAACCGCCACACGAAGCATTCACCAGGCCCTACAGCTCTGGTGTCAACCCGCAAAAGAAGCTCTGAACTAGGTATGGCTTCGTGATGTCATGGTACGGGCATCTGTCAGTCAGCTCTCTGAACCTCTCCCATGCCTCATGGAACTGCTCGTTGGGGAGCATGGAGAAGTTGCTAATCAAGGCCCTCGCTGCATTCGTCTGCCCGAGTGGATAGTATTTGTTCAAGTACTCGATGCGAAGCTGCTCCCAGGTGTACACAAACTTCCCCAGATGCTTCAGCCAGGTGGTTGCTCTATCTGCCAGTGAAAAGGGGAAGGTGATCATCTGGATGGTGTCCTCGTCCACCTGCCGATCGTGGACGGTGCTGCAGATCATCAGAAACTCCTGGAGATGTAGATGGGGCTCCTCAGTGGCGAGCCCATGGAAGCAGGGGTAGGAGCTGAAGTGTGTTCGGGGGGAACTTGAAGTCCCCCACGATAGCTGGTAGTACCACCCACCGGTGCATCAGTGTCGATCTGGGGTTGTGCAACTCCCGCATCGGTCTCGGCTGATCTGGTGTTGCTGCTGCTGCGGCTGCTGCCGGGTCATCGAGTCTCCGTGGTCCGTCTCCAGGCCCGCGCTGCTCGTGGTCAGCTCTCATCTGCTCCATCTCTCTCCTCATCTCCACCATGAAGGCTCCCTGATCTCGTATCTGTCTCTGCATGGTCTTGAGGGAAGCCAGCATGGTGGTGTTGATCGCACACTGGTCTAGTACGTATGTCATCGTCTTGGCTCTCTAACCCTCGGTGCGATCCTCGCTGCTGGCCATGGTCTCTGCAAAGGCAAAAGACCCAAACTCAGGTGCTGATAAATCTGACTGATGTCTCTCATCTGGCACTGGCATCTCAGGTATAAAAGAAGGGTGGTCAAGGGGGAACAGGGAGGAGTCGAACTCTGGTTCAGAAAGCGGGTCTAAGCTCTCACGAACCAACCTAGATGAACAGGCTAGAGTGCTAAAAAGCGGTGCAGCCAGAGGATGCCTAAGAGACCTCCTGCCCATCATCTTGATTTGGCGAGTCGGGCGGATGGGATCTGGAAACAACAAGATGAGCAAACAAACCCCGGGTTCACCTACTCAACACGAGCTGAAGACCGTAAGGGCTCGATCAATTATCTTGTCAATTTTATTAGGTGACAATGTCAAGATAGCAGAGCGGTTACGTGACCTGGTAGGAATCCAATCCACCAACCAGACTGTCCTGTATAAAAGGCCGGTAGTCTGATCATGGCTCGGATGTGGCTCTAGCCTAGTGTGCGGGTCACTCTCTCACGCATACAAACCAGACAATGAGGGGGTTGCTCTCCCTAAGACAGATTTTTATGGTGAAGTGTCTTTTAGGGTCAAGTTTGTTTAGCAGTCCCAAATTTTATGGTTTTTAATTTTTAGATATTTTTCAAAGCAAACAACGCCTAATGAATTTTTCGATTCTTCTGATTATTTTAAGTCCAAAAACGGGGGGAGAAGACGAAAAAGCCGATGCGCAGGAATCAATGATGCATGCAGAGTAAGAAATACGTACCTGACTCCAGCAGTCTACATGCAGAGTGATCCACGCATAAATAAAAGACTGAATAGAAACTACCTATATGATGCAAGCAGAAAATCGGCCCTAAACAAAGCAGTTCTACTCCAAAGAACAGATGGCTAAATGGTCAACAGGAGGGGTCGTTGTCCGGTCTCGGATGCCGATCGGTGCCCGCCATAACGGGTCCTGCATGCGTTGTATACGACCTCTAGCAGCTCGGGACCCCTCAAGTGACCAAGTAGTCTTTTTTTATTGATTTTATTTTGGTCCACTTACAATCTAATATGTACATGCAAGTTATTAGGTGTGTGGACCCTAATTATTACGTCGCAATCAAGGAAAATCCTAAGCTGGGGCTGAAAACCGCGTAAATCAATAAGGCATTAAATAAACGGTCGAAAACCGCGAAAAGCCACAAAAAATCCGGTGAGGTCCCTCGAGCACACCGGTGCTCGGCAAAACAGTCCTCGCTAGTCTACCAAGTCACTGTCCATGTCCCTGTACTATTACAATTAATAAAAGTCTGCTGAAAATAAACTAATCTAGGCTAAGCTAATCAGCGGCTATTCTGTGGCTCCCGTCCTCCTGCTCGGCTCCTCGCGCTCTCCTGTGGCTTCATAAAGAAGGAAGCCACCTCCGACTCCCGCGGTTGCTTCGGCTTCCGAAGAAGCCGCCTCGGTCCTCGAGCCCTCGCAAGAAAACAAGCACAGTGTCAAACCAAGTTAAACAGAACAAATAAACTAAAATAGGATATAGAACAAATAGACTAAAATAGTATATATGCAGAAAAATGGAAATAAACACACACGGCAGACAAAATAAAAAGAAATAAAAGAAAATGAAAACAAACGAAAAACAAAAGGCCACGAAAAGCCGCGAACGAAAGAAAAGCCGCGGAAAACCGCGAAAAATAAAAGAAAACAAAAATCGAAGAAAAAGGAAAAAGGACTACTAAGTCGTGCTCCCCGGCAACGGCGTCATTCTGATGAGCCGCCCGAGCGACTAAGGCAAGAAGGAGTCAATGGTCGTTGCGACCTCAACCTCTCAGGACTCAGCTCAATCAAGAAAAATAAAAGGAACCACCAAATAAAGATATAAAATCAAGGAAAACCAAAATAGCGGTCCTGGCTAAAGGATTAATCTGGTATAACACCTAGGGTCGATCTCAGGGAGCACGAATTGGCCTCGCGACCTACGAAGTAGTCTAAAAATAAAATAAAATAAAATAAAAACAAATATTTTTGGTGGATTTTTTATTGTTTTTAAATTTTTTATTTTTAATAATAAATGAAAGTAAGAAAATGCAAAAACAAACAAAAACAACAAAACTAAGCACTAAAAAATGCTCCAAAAATCAAAATAAAATTATTTTTGTGTTTTTTAGGTTTTTAAGTGTTTTTAGTGAATTTTTCAGATTTTTCTAATTTTTATATAATTTTCTAAAAATCAAGAAAGGTAAAAATAGGGAATCACTGTCCAGCCAAACTTGATAGATCCATTTAAAATATAAAATGGATCTATAAAAGCCTGGAGGTATTTTTTATGAAAAGTATAAACAAAAACTAAGATTCAGATAAAGAGTTTATATTTTTCGATTTTTATATATTTTTTTAGAATTTTTATAAGATTTTTATGGTTTCTTAATTTTTAAGGTTTTTATAAATCCAAAAATCACGAAAATTGGACAGAAACTAAAACACACTGAAACCATGGCCTTAAATTTCACCGAATTTCGGTCGAATTTCAGTTTCGATAGGTGACCGAAATTCGGTCGAAATGGTTATATCGGTCGAAATTTGGGGGGGTCTAGTTCAAAAAACCACCAAAATGACCAAAATTTCGGTCGAATTTCGACCGAAATTCAGCCGAAATTTCGTTTCGGTCCCTCACCAAAATGAAACCGAAATCCAACTTTTCAGGCCTTGACTGAAACTAACTAATCCAAATTTTTTAGAATTTTTAAAATAGTTTTTATATTTTTTTTAGATTTTCTAAGTCAGACAGTCACAAAAACCACTATTTTTTGAATTTTTAAAAATATCAAAAAGCCTAAAAAATGTACCAAAAATTTAGAGAAATTTTTACACAGTGTCAGGAGCCACGTATCCAAATTTCACCTAATTTGGATTTACTTTGCTATTTTATTTAATGAAAACAAAGGCTCGCAGCTGGCAGGGACCTAGATGCAAACAAAACCTACTTCCAGGATCGATCAATAACAAGGCAAGAAAGACCAGGGTCTGAAATGCAAAAATCCCACGAAAACACGCACAGCACACGTGACTAGCACTTGGAGGGGTGTAACTGTAATTCCTATTTAAATAAATGCAAACATTAACATCAAAGAAGTACAGGGCCTAAACTGCAAATAACCCAAAAAGTCATGTGTCGATGCAAGTGTCCACACACATAGGGACTATAATGCAAATAAAGTAAATCTAAGATCCTAACTGCAAATATTCGAAAATAAAAATAACTAAACTAAATATTTACAGGACTAAATAACAAAAACAAAGGAGCAGGAGCCTAAGTATAATTTACCCCTCTTATTATCAGAGGGACGAGGGCGCGCCACGTGGATGATCGACGGCTGAGAAGCGAGGGCACCCCTTCGTCTGGATGGACGGTCCCGATCAAGCCCCAGAAGGATCTGACGGTGGATGGAGCTCCTCAAATAGATGGCGAGGATCGAATCTGGAGCGTCGAGGCTGATCGGATGGCGGAGGAGGATACTCCAAGAACAGCTCGCCGGCGAGTTTCGCTGGCTCCGTGCGTGCGGTGGAGACCTCCTCTTCGGCTGCTGGGATGTGGAACGTGAAGCTTGGACTCTTCCACAGCTGATGCAGTCCTCCGATGAAGACGGGGACCACCGGAGCAGCCCGGAGACGGCGGAGGAGCGAAGCTCCTGTGCTCGAACGAGCAGACCCTCAGGTGGTTCGCATTGACCTGCAAATAGGCACCGAAAGCTTCCTGGGTTGAGGGCAAATTGCCTCGACCCGGTTAGGGGTGAAGTGGGTGGTCGGGGCGTCGAATGGATGACCTCCGACGAGGTGGCGCTGGTGGAGGTCAAATTCTTAGTTCCGGGGCGAACCAAGTTGAGTGAGTGGGTGCAGAAGGTGGAGGGGAGTCTAGTGAAGGTGAAGGGATGGTCCGATGGTCGAGCGGATGATCGTAGCAATGGGAATCGATCAGCGACGACGGAGGGACGATTTGGGCGAAATGGAAAATTAGAGCAAACTAGATGGTATCGGAGTTACCTAGTGGCTGCAGTCGACTGTGGGTGAGTTGGAGAAGCTCTGGGGGTCTTGGCCTCAAGGAAGCGTTGGGTTCCGAGGCTCAGCGCACCTCACGGCGGCGCACGGCGATGAGCTTCGCCGGATCAGTGGTTGGAGGCTCCTCCTCCTCTCTTCGACACCACGCTCGGGTAGCTGTCACTCTAAGGGAGCTGATGGAGGTCCTGGGACGAAGGGGCGTAGCCAAAGATAGCGGGGAATGTGCGGTGGAGGAGATGCTTTACAGTGGTGCAGGTCCGAGAAGAAGGAGTCGGGTCCGGCTTGGTGAAGCACGGACCCCTAGGCAAATGATCGGGCAAAGATCTCGGATCAGTGGGGGTCAATTAGCACTTGGGGTTTGGGTAAACGGAGGTCGTATCATGCTTAGGAAATTAGGCGAAGTCGGGTCTGGAGCAAGATCCGCAGGCGAATGGTCCGGGGGGGAGTTGACCGGGGGTCAACATCCCCCTTGGACCAATCAGAAGCCCCCATTCAATAATTATTTAGAAATTCAATTAAAAATAATAAATGATTTAATATAGAAAAAGTTAAAACATGAAAATGTTTATTATTTTCAAATTAATTTTTAGTGATTTTTATTTATTTTTTTGAAAAATAATTTATGTATTTACATTATATTATTATATATAGGTATATACATATATGCATTTTTTTTAATTATTTATTTTTATACAATTATTCCAATTTTATAATTTATTTATAACATAAAATTTGGAATAAAATGGTATTTTTGTTTTATTTTTATTATTTACATTAGTTAAATAAATAGGTTTAAATACATATTTACATGGTATATATACAAGGTGAAAATTTATTTTTATTTTTTTCTTTTTATTTTATTTTTATTTCTCTGATTTTTATTTTATTTATTTACACCATGAAATTTGGAATATAGAATTATTTTTATTGGATTTTTATTAAATATATACAAAGAGAAAATAAATATGTATGTTATTTTATACACATGGTCTATATACACTACTGAGAGAAATTTTATTTATTTTTATTTTCCTATTTTTATTTTTATAAATATGTACAAATTATCAAAAACATATTTTCATTTTTATTTTTATTAAGAGGAAAATAATTTATTTATATACAGGTATATGTACACATGTGATTGACCTTATCTCCCTCTACTTTGATTTTTTTGCGGGCAGGCCCATGCTGAGCTCTCCCTTGGGATTAGGTTGCTCAATATTCATTCTAAATATCTCCATCTTTTTCTTTTATTTCTTTATTCTTTTATTTATGCACAAAAACATGCTAATTATCAATATTTACACAATGCATGCATGATGGTATTTTATGCTATTTACATGAATATACATGGTGTTTTGCATAAGTTTTTAGCTAAAATAAAAGAATAAAGAGTGATGAATGGGTATTCATCAGAGATCGAGTGAAGAAGTAATTAGGTGTGCGGGAAAAATCATCAAAGAGGAGGCGTTGGAACAGAGTACCAACAGCCTGGTTCTTGAAGAAGAAGAGCCAGGTGCTGACACGTGTTAGCACCTGGTTGGCCAGAATGTTAAATAAAGTATAAATTATATAATAAACAGTAAATAGCTTTATTTTAAATAAGTGTAAAAACGAAAAATGTAAATAATTAAATTTTCTAAATTATGGTATAATTAATTTTCATAAAAATTAAATATTATTTGAAATATAAATATTATATAAATAAATAAATATAAATAATGCTTAATAAATTAGTATTGAATTTTTATTTTAATAAATAATTAATTATTTGTTAATTTTAGTGAAATTACCTTCATTAATTAGAGAATATTATTTTATGAACTTTAAAGTTGAGTATAGTGAAATTGGAGTTCGTATGAAGGAGTTATGATGTTCGGAAGTTGAGATTTTGGCAATTTAAAAGTAGGATTTCTTAGCATATATACAGGATAAGTTTTTAACTTATTTTTTATATTTTTATATACATTTTTTGAAATAATTAGGGAAAGAGTTTGTGAAAATTTGTTTATATGAATTAATTAAAAATAAATGAAGAATAGGTATTTATTAGATAAATAATGAATAATGTGTGTATTGTTATTTAATTATTTTTATGGTTTTCTTCCCTTATTTCACCCTACTTGTTGTTTTGCCGACCAATCCATGCTGACTTGGTCTCGGGGGTTAGGTTATATAAATATATCTTTCAGCTATATTTATATTATCTGAGTCATATTGTACATATATACAAATCTACAAACTGCCTTATTTTCTTTTCACTTTTCTTTATTTATTTACATGTTTTGACGCATAAAAGTGCATTTTTATTCATGAATAGGATTTGAATAAAATGTGGGAATTATTGAATATTTACATGTATTTGTTAAGGGTTTTTAGACAAAATGGGACAGAAAAGTTAATGAATCACGGAGTCATCAGTGGACGGTCCCTCGAACTTCCCGTCTAGCAGGGTCTTGTATGTACCACACATCATTCACTTCCCACACCTGGCAAGGTGTTGAATCTGTGATTCATCACACTAAAAGTTAAAAATAGAGCTTTGTTCCTGAGTAGTTAGCTGTATTTCATCATTTTTCTGCATTTTTACCATTCATGCACTTAGAATTAATATCTGCATTTTAGCGAGCATAATTACATTCATAATCATCTTCACGTTGTCACCTAACTTCTCCCATTTTTAACTAATTCACGTTAACTCCAATTGACCTCAAACCACCTCTATTGCGTACATATTACTAACAAGATTAAACGAAAAACACAAGAAAATTGCTAGCTCAAATAATTGGCCTATAAGACAAACCCTAATTTCAGGATGGACAGACTAAAACGCGCATATCTTTCTTATACGGTGTCTAATTTTGGTATATCATTTTTAAAGTAATATACATTCAAAGACCTTCAAAACAAGACCAATATCATAAAAAAATGGAGCTCATATGTGAAAGTTGGGTTTTGGGCCTATTTTGTGCATTGTGTATTTTAGAGGTTTCTGATCTGGTATTTTATGTACATACTTACACTTTTTCTTTTATTTCTTTTTTGTTTATATTCTTTGATGAAAATTTTATTAAAATTCATAAAAATCCAAATCCAAAATAAGACTGAAATCAAAGAAACTGACTGAGTATGAGTGTCCCTTGTGAGTTTGTACAAATATCTCATGTTATCCATTTTATTTTATTTTCCTATTTTCTTATTTATTAAAAATACAAAGATATTAGAGTAGTGTGTAAGTATGTGTCCTTTATTTTATCATACTTTTTCTCAATTTTTATCTTATTTAAAAATCACAAAAAAATGCAAAATCCTAAAACATGGTTTTCTATATACATAGAAAGCCACAAAAAATCATTTTGTACAATGACCTCTTTTTCCTTTGTTCCCTTCATGAAATAGTAGATCTCATCGAGACGAACAACTTTAGTAAAAAAATTTATCCGAGGTCTTCTTTTATTTCTTTTTTTATTTTTGATTGTATTTAATTTTTGAAAAATTTTTGGAGTGACACGTGGCGCCTCATGGGGTTGCCACATGCCGCCCACACTCCTTCTCTCTTTCATCCCCCGACGCAAATGCCCCGCACGTGCATCCCCTACCTTCGCACCAGCAGTATCCCCCCAACTACCCCGCACTCGTCGGCCAACTCCCTCTCTCTCTCATCACCACGCCAACACACTTCCTCAACCTCCGCGCGACCTCCTCCCATTTCACTCGCCAACTACCTCTGTTATCTCCTTTCTGCCCCGACGCCCTTATCCTCTCGCCAGCCTAATCCTCTCCCACCTATAAAAACAAACACAGGCCACCATCGAGATGTATCTGTCGTTCTTCACCGTCTTTGACAGAACGAGAGAGAGAGAGAGAGAGAGAGAGCTAGGCACAACAACTGGTGACAACAGTCGCATTCCTTCTACGAAGATCCTCCCTGGGCACGATCCACAGGGGCACCTCCTTGTGCTACTGCTTAAGAAGCATCAGCCATGAAGCTTCCTCCACCGAGCCTCTACAAGCGAAGATCGGGAGAGGACCACCGTTTTCCTCAACCTCAGGCGACTCTCCATTCCCCCTATTGTTCCCTCTCTTCGCTTATTCACAATGCTTTCTTATCTGCTGTGATACACCACCACCAATCCCCCATCTCTCTACCATCGCTCTTCCGAGCTCCACCCTGCATCCTCGTGCTACACATACGGTCATTGACTCGATCATCACTACCTCCTCAACCTCAGGTGACTCCGTTGTTCATCGTCCATCCTTGATCCAGTCGCTCACCCATCAACCGCCTTCACGCACCCAATGCATCGGCCGCAGCATCGCAGCAGCAGAGGGGTACCCGCATCCTCTTCTTCTTATTGCATAATAGTGATCATCTCCAGCTGCATTGACAACCACTCAGCCGCATGCCCACGACGAACACCTCTGCCTTGAACCACGCGCGACCGTGCCATGCCTCCTTGGCTCCACCGCATGCTCCGATCGAGCACTTTCTCTATTCGCCTCTACTCTGTCACAACGCCACCGCCATCCCACGTTGGTTGCTGGCATGTGAGCTCCACTGACGAGCGCTCCTATCTCGAGCCTATAAGCCCAACGCCTCAGGTCACACGCCCTTCATCCGCATCCTTACCTCACGTGCAAGGCACGTGAGGGAGGATATTTGCAGAGAGTCTCTCCAGAGGTCCAGAAATCTCAGAAAGGCCCAATTGTTCAAGAAGACACGTGTTGCACGTGCCATGGGGGAGAAATTGCACAAAGACCCCTCTGGGTCTAGGTATCCCCATTCATATCCCTGTGCCTCATTTTTTATCATTTTATTCTATAGTTTGTATTTAGACCCCTGAGTTGTTTATTTAATTTGAACTTTATCTCTAGATTATTTTATTTATTAAAAATGGCATTTTATTGTTCAACTAATTTTTTACATGTTGGCATGTGTGTGTGTGATATTTTCTTGATCTATGGTTAATTAATTATTAACTGTTTGGTGAATAACTACATATCTTACCCATTCCATGCTATTAAATACGTAAACAATTCACCATATCTCCAAAAATTGCCAAAAAAACATATTTACTATAATTAATTGTTTTCTACATCATGCTTAAATTTCAAGTTATTTGCATGCATGTCGAGGTCAGAATAAATTAAATGGTGATTTCACTAATTTATTTTTAATAGTATGAAAACTCATCACTTTTAGGGTTTATAATTTTTCCTGGTTAGATCACCATTAGATACATGTTGGATAATTTATTTCTTGAAAATAATTAGGTCTGTTATTTATTAAAATTAATTAACTGCTAATTTCATTCTTTGCATTATATAATTCACAAAAATTCCATTTTGCATCCAAAAATTCCAAAAAAATATAGTAGCTTAATTTCATCACAATTTACCTTTTGGTCAAGTTGAGGATTTTTGGACTCAATTTGATCGTAAACTTCATTTTAGTCCACGAACTTTGCCATAACTGCATTCCATTTATTATTTGCATAAAAAAGTAAAAAGTACTTTGAAAACCTAACCTCAAAATCAATTGTAAATCAACCTAAGGAGACAGTGGCCTCCCTGAGTTCGGCCTTGGACTTCTTAAGTAAATAATAAATAAATTAACTGCTTGCCTTAATTGACACATTATTTAAGTGTTTTTTAATAAATTCAAACTTGCTTTCCTATAACGAAAATTTAACGTTAATTCCACGTAATTAACGGGGGCTTTTTTGGATTCTTCAAAAGGCTCCTCTGTAATTGTCTAAGCTAATGTTGTTTGCTGATGATATGAGTGAGTAAAGGCCCGGTCCTCTACTGCATTTCATTATCTTTATTCATTTATTTTAGCTTAAAATCCCTTAAAAAACACTTGTAAATATCAATAAATCTATTTTTTAAAAACTCTCATTCTTGTGTAAATATTGTATATTTACCACTATTTTAGCCTAAAATAAATAAAGAAAGAAAATGAAGGAAAATAAAGAAAATCAAATATTGTAGATATGTAACAAATATAGGTTGACTCTAACTCCAGGAGAAGGTAAAGACTTGACCTGATCGACAAGTAATAAAATAGGGGAAGATAAAGCCTAAATATCAAACATTTCAGAAAATCAACTATAACTTGTTTATATTCATCATCTGTACACTATTGTGTACAATACAAACTCTCTTCGTTAATTTATTCATACTCAAATTCAACTCAAAAAATGATTTCTTCTTGAAATTTATATGTAAAAATCTTGTGTATATAACAAAAATTATTGCAATAAAAATCATTGTATATTGTGTGAATTACAACACTTCGAAAAAAGCCGTAAAGCTTGACTTGTAAGATCAATATCTTCTCCACTAAAACTCTAAATTCATCAAACTCACTTTCATTGTTCTCCAAATTAAATAATCTTTAATTCATAAAAATTGGAGTTAAGATGTAAATATTGCTAATTGGGGTGTTACTGTATAGTATACCTATGTATATTATGCACATTATTTATGTATTTTTTTCTTGCCCATATTTATATATATTATATTTTTAGTTAATTGTAAATTTTGTATTTGACATATATAAAATACAAATAAAAATCACAAAATAAAAAATCAACAAAATTAAAATCTTGTAAATATTATATATGCACCACTGTGCATATGTTGTAGGTACCTCTATTTATTTAACCCAATTAATAACTTTATAAAAACCAAATAAAAATATCATTAAAATAATTGTAAAATTTTGTAAATAAATAAATTATAAATTAATATGTATATTTGTAAAAATAAATAATTAAAAATCGTGGACTTATGCACATAGGTATATATACATATATATAACACACTTTATTTATTTCACTTTGTATATAAGTTATTTAATTAATTAAAAACTACCTAAATTAACTATATTTAATCCTTACATTATTCATTTACATTCTTTAGTTATTTAAAATCATTTTTGATTTTTAAATAAAGTTATTTAATATTTTAATAAGTTTTTGTCATTTTCCCTATTCTGTCTTATTCTACGCACGCCCTTATTGCTTGACTCGGATTTGTTGACACGGGTCATCTACCTAGTCCACCCATTGTTCACGCTTCTTCGTGCACCATCCCGTTCTTTATCGAACTAACCCAAAGTCTCTAAGGGATGTGTAGGACTCTGCATGAGCATTCTCGTTGAAATACGACAATAGATTTAAAAACTACAGCTTCAATTCATATTCAATTTCTCGTACAACTAGACTCAACCAATTTGTCATCTGATATTGTCTAGGATTATGTGTCAAATATTGGACATACAAGCCCGCAACGAGCCATTATGCAGTAAATGTTATTGCAAATATCTTCCCATCATCTGAAATGAAGAATAACTAATTTGCATAATAGGTTCCTTAGTACAATTAGGGTAATGTACCATGGCCATCTTAATGATCATACAATTGTTGATTCAATAATTTAATCATAGATGTTGGTGCTTGTATGAATATCTACAGAGTTAGATTGAGGACTCATCAAGCACCATCAAATGATTATTAAGAGAGGATCTCCAGCCTGAGAAGGAGATGGCAATCCTTTCTTTAATGGATGATATCTGATCAACCTCTTGATGCAGGTCCTCTACATAGGAGTAGAGATTCGGAGGTGTCAGATTAGTTAGGTCAAAGAGTTGACTTAACGAGATCGAGATAACCAAAGACTTATTTCATATACTGTCACGATATAGGCACGCATCCTCTGACCGGAGACAGATGTGTTACTATATGTATGAGTATGTACATTTGACAGACCAATAGGTTGATGACCTAACCAAGGTCTATACATCGGCACACTAGTGTGCATGCAAGGGCATATGAGTAATACGATCTCTCAAAGGGATCATACATGTTCATTGCTGAGCCAAAAGACATGAGCTCACTCGTGAGATATTGGGAAGAATCGAATTCCATGCACGGTCGTCTCGCTTTGGAAGCTTGACTAAATTTGTAGGCTTGATACATGCTTTTGGAAAGTATATGATCAACACCTGGGTATGATATATGCTTTTAAAAAGTATATGATCGATACCAACTCCCAATAATCAAATGAGAAACTTAGTGATAAATCTCTAAAGTATACAGTGTAAAATTGATCTAATACTTTGGGTTTATTATGGGTCTTCCAATATGCAAGATGTACAGGTATTAGGAATACATGAGGGTGATGTGATCATAAACGATTGTATAACCATGGCGCTTCCATTCTGAGGGAGTGATGAAACATGTCTGGATTTTAATGACTCCTCTCTCTAGAAAAGTAAACTGATCTTAGTCCAAATGTTGGACCTTGATCTGAATGTGATTTAGATACAACAAGAAGATTAGATTTGCGGTCTTGATTTAATCAAGTATCTACGAGAGGTCTGCAATATCTGGATTTGAGATGTGATCTCAATGTCCAAGTCACTGTATGTGGAACAATACAATCGCCTTGTCCTTATCTCCAAGTATCGGCGGAGAATGTGCATTATCCTTGAAAGAGTTTAGGATAATTTCATTGTTGATATATGCATATGAGC
Organism: Ottelia alismoides; assembly: GCA_037367405.1. Lineage (NCBI taxonomy): Eukaryota > Viridiplantae > Streptophyta > Magnoliopsida > Alismatales > Hydrocharitaceae > Ottelia > Ottelia alismoides. Next base: position 1,515,079 of record JAZKJV010003250.1, on the reverse strand, counting down.
ATTGAGAAAATTGCTAGTTAATCGTGATTTAATTATCATGGAATAATATGAATTTGATTCATATTATAAGACGAGTTGTCTAAGATAATTAAATGTGATTTACTTATCAAAGATGTGAATAATGAGAATGTAATTCAGATTATTTGGGCGCATGAGAATACAGATCCAAGATGAATAAATGTGATTTAATTATCATGGATATGAATAATATGGATAACACTACTCATATTAACCATAAATATATTGTAAATGTGATTTATAATATATAAGATAAAGCCTATTGTAATTTATATTTGTTGATTAATTATTGATGTGAATTGGATTCACATTGGACAATTAATTGAAAATATAATTTACATTTTATTTTGAGATGTGAATGTGATTCACATTTTTCCAATGGCATGGTTGTAATATTCACAAGATAATTATGAATTTGTAAAATAATTTACAACAAATGTTGTTGTAAATCTTGGAGATCTCATGAGATAATGAGATCTCATGAGATATTGAGGGGATAGATCCCCCCTCCTTTTAGGGGATAAGGTCAATCTTCTCATTATCTCCAAGATTAATTAATTGATTTGAAATTAATTACATTGATTTATAGATATATATTGATTTAAATTAGATTAATTACTATTGTGTTTTTACAACAACATCATGGCCATTGAAAGAAACACAAATCAATCTCATCCATTGGTTTTGCGCTGTCCATGGGTTGAGATCCATGGATCCTAAAATACTATATAAGAAGAGGCGCCCCTTGCTCTTCTAGTGACCAAAATTATTGCTCTCTCTCTCTCTCTACAAGCCAAGTATATCTCTCTCCCTCTCTCTCATTATGTCCGTCCACCATTGAGCCCTAGAGAGAATCACCATCGTCGCAGCATCGTCGTTATGCTGCCGGATTGTTTGCTCGTGGACCTCCGTCTCCTTCAGTGCGCCTCACTCGTGAAGAAGACATCAGATCTCGTGCGATGAGATCAGGAGATTCGCCGCTTGGATTGTCAACATGGATTGCGAGGAGCACGTGTCTCATCGACGTGCTCGCAAGCGTCTCCTCTGTTGGATCGGACTTGAGACATGAGGTCTCTTCATTTAGAGACTCGATCACAACCACGCTTCAAGGGGTAACCTTAATATCAAATCGTGATTTAGATGAAACAATCCAAGAAGTATTCTTTGATCATGTGGTTTCATCATTTGAATTTTTTTAATTCCGTTGCCTCGAGCACTAGTATGACTAGTCACTCTCAATCGCATACGATGCGATCCTAACGCTTCCGTGATGCGCTTAAGGATCTTGCCATATCCTTCGTCACATCCATAGGTGCATCCACCACTAGGTTAAGCTGACCTATCTGTGCTCTCAATAATTCCGCATTCCACTCTAAGGCCGATAACCTAGCTAAGACCATCTGTAATGGGTCTTCATGCTCTTCTTCCTCCCCATTTTGTCTCTTTGGAGGCATCAAACCTTCATCAAAAAGATGATTCAAGTGAGTTCGTGACGAAGATGTTGAAATCATGTCAACCTCACTGAGGCAATGACCTTCATCGGTGAGAAGAGAAGAGAGAAAGGGATCAGTCGGGATGTAACTACTCCTTTAGAAGGGAACCATGAAATCTTGAATTGAAACAAGGGTTATTTCGAATCTAGGAAGGTCCAGAAGAAGAAGAAGGTTGTACCTTGGAAGACATGATATTTGGATGGTTTGATGATAAGTTCACAAAATCTGAATAAAAATATGGCCAACTATCCATCTTCGATTTCAATAGAGTACAGAGAATGAGCAAGATAGATTCAAGAAAGATATAGTACTATGTTGCACTTGAGTGTGCGAAATCAACTCACACAAATCAAACACAAGGCAAACCCTTTGAATACTTTCATCAACTCAACGCACGAGGGTCGTAAGAGTTCGAACTATTTTATCTTGTTAGTTTTAATTGGTTATTCAAACAATCATCACAACTGTTACACACAAGAATTCTCCTAATACACCCAAATGAAGTCTTATAAGCCCTTAAATAATGGAGTGATCTTCCTGGGCTGTCGGGTTCAATATCACACCCCAAAAGGAACTTATAAGCCTAGACAACTAAAATGTATTTCTACGATCTAAGGCAACCACTTATAACTCCCAAAATCCATGAGAGTCGGACCGGAAGACTTAGGGTGGAAGTCTATGGAACGTCCTTACCCAATCTGTTTGGAGATAAGTACATGTGTCCAATGAGGGTGTTACTTCGTGTAATACAATGTTGCTTTCATACAAAGTTAATTAATGTCAACTTGCATAATCCAATCCCAATTTTAATGTTGATTATCACTTAATTTAACGTAACCACATTAAATATCGTCTAACGTCCAGTCCTTTTTTCTTCAGACCTTAAGTTATAAAACATAGGAAGGAATCGGAAAAATGGAATGCAGGAAGGAATCAATGATGCATGCAGTCATTTAGAGATACTCACAGTAATTCTTAGCACTCTCCATGCAGATGCTAGACTAAATTGAAATAATCTAATCTAAATGATGTGAGTCGAAAAGTTGTCCCTAAGCAGGATATCTATTAGGAGTGAAGAATATCAATTAAGTTTAGGTAAATATAATGTAGCTTACAGTACGTCTAGATGAATCCCTAAGATAGAAGTGAATCTTATGATATCAAAAATAGGCAACCTAAATTACGAAAAGGGCACAAGGCATTTTGACCTAAATGTGACTATTTGAGTTGAAGTGTCTTTTCCTAATTCACACAGCTCAAGTTGAGAACCACTCTCGACACAAACACACAAATCAAAAAATTAAGTAGAGGCCTTTGTTTACAAACATGAGAACTCAAATGAGAACCGATGTAAATAGGGCAACTAGACTACGATTATTACAAATAATTTTACAAAAAATATTACAACACAAAAATTCACTACTTAATTAAGCTAAAAATTCATCATAAAATGATTGTTAAGTGGTCTCTTCAGCTTGTAGCTCCAAGTTTCTCTCCTACACATTCCTCCGGTGTTTGTCGGCTCCACTAGCCCTACAACACAAAACAATGAGATTATTAGAAAAATCTCATGATAAATTAAGCTAATTAACCAACCAAACAACACGTAAACAAACAAAACAACATAATAAATAAAATAACACAAACACTTAACCTTCACTAAAAATAAATATCTAAACCTAAAATAAATTAAATAATGTGTCGTGCCCCCAAAAATGGCACTATATGATGAAACTCTAATCAACAATGTTAATTAATTACTTTTGTAGTTTGGCCAATCAACACTCAGTTAGAACCAAGTCAAATGTCTATGTGAAGAGGACCTGACTTTAATTTATATCCTAGGCAAGTCCAGGGGCGAACACAAGGACACGTGCAATTAATCAATTTAATATAGGATTTAAATATATATTTAAGCAATTTCTTGGTGCTCTATGTCAAGTAAATGCAACATCAGAATGCATGGAATTGTTAAACATTTATATGCAGTTATATTAAATGAACAATTCATGATGCTCATGCAATATAATAGGATGCGCAAACTCACAGTGATGCTCTTGATTGATTAATTAAAACCACTCATGAACTTAATTAAGATTGAATGGAAATCAGGGTATCAATGCATCAACCAACCACATAATACTTCATTTTTAGTTTAATTTCACATCTAAAAGGACTAATTATACTAATTGAATTTTAATGTGTATAAGATAGATTAAATCGGCAAGTATAACACACCAAAATAAAGAGCGTAAAATTATCTTCAAAATGACACCGATTTCATTAAATTTAAATATACAATTCACAAGATATTAATTCAACAACAAGTGGGCATAATTGCAATAAAAATAATTTATTTATTTACAAAAGGGTCTTCACAAGGACGTAATAGCAAATAGTCAGAACTGCCTGGATATATATGCAATTTTAACCAAGACAGTGACTTATCTCCAAATTTGAAAAAACTCGGCAGGATGACGCTGCAAATATTCCAGAGGCACATGCTCCATATGCATGATCGATCAAGCTCGGATGGCATGCGATTGGGGTGGTCCAAGCTGCGTCTGAAACACTGCTTTGGGAGAGTCTACGTGGCAAACTCTAGACCCATTAGATCTCTCCCAAATAGGATCAATCGAACAACTCCTGTGTTTCTAGTTTTTTCCCTTTCTTGCAATGCGGATCATGGGTGGTGCTTCGAAGACAAAGCTTTTGCTCATCTGTGTTCCTCGAGTGCCGTTGAAGGCTGATGAAGCTTCTCTAGACCCCCACGAAGGTGCAGAAGACATATTAAAGAGTTACCATGGCCTGGAACTCCTTGGAGGTGAAGGATCGTCGGGGTTGATATTTGAGATCGGAGCTCAGCAAAAATTCCGATCAATGAAGACCCACGAGCTCCTACAGATGTTAGCTCCAGACCAAATACAAATATGAATCTTTTAAGATGAAGATGAGGCGTAATGAGGGTTCCTAGAGGTGATGGAGTTGAACCCTGAGTAGGTTCTTCTTCCTTACAGGAAGAAGAAAGAAATGAGATGATCGCAACTATGAAGAAGTAGATTAATCACGAGGATAGATGCACATGAATGACATATTAATAGCGACGGTACACAAATATTGAGATAAGAAAGAATGTAATGGAGTAACACTAGAAAATAGAAAGAAAACATAAGTAAACAAGGATTGAGAACTTATATGGAGTTGATGAATGAAGAATATGATGGAATGGAAGATGAATCAAGGCCTATTATGAAGCTTAAGAACTTTGTGGATCGTCGCTTCAAGTTTAGGACCACATAACTTAGCTCAAACAACCGTAAAAATAATTGTAGCAAGGTGTTTACACCTTGGATATCACTGGAGAATCTATCTGTCTTCGCTCTCAAACACTCGTCCTCACTATCTATGGAAGGAGGTTAACGCTTAGAGAATGCTCACACAAAAAATGGACGACGGTTGCTGGTGGAGGAGACGAGGTATGTGCAAAGGAGGGAGTGGGCGGAAGTTGGTCCCAGGCGGTGGTTTCAACCACCGCCATAATGAGAGAGGAATTAGAGTTAGGGGGAGTTTGGTGGTTGGTGTGGAAGAAGGAATTTGAGGAAGAGGAAGACGACATTAGAAGATCAGCTGGTTGGCTGGAGTGGTTGAGGAAATAAAGGGAATTTGGGAGGTTATGCCTCGCTCGCACCCGTTGGAGGAAGAAGCTGGAGGTTAGGAACGAATCAGGTGCTGCTGGATTGGAATCCAACGACACTTGATTGGGCGTGCAAGGAAGTATATGGGTTGCTTGATCATCATATCAAGCGACTAGAAACGAGGTGGAATGGAGTAAATCAGGGTCATATGATCCAACGATCATACAATCCCAGATGAATGAGAAGGGAAGTAAAGGAGCGGGCCACTGGCTGAAGCGGATGGCGCCACATGGTCTGATTGAAAAAAAATAGAAAATAAAATAAATAGAATAAAATAGAAATAAAATAGTTAGATGGTTCAAAATTAAAAGTGTTCGATATGAAAGTTGTACATCTCAATGAGATCTACAACTTTCATGTAGAGCTCAAAGAAAAATACATCATATATACCAAGGTTTTGAAAATTGGACCGGACCGATCAGGTCAACCTATTAGACCGGTGAATCGGACCTGGAACGGTCTGGTTAACCTGTTCTATCCGATTCGGTCCGGAAGTTCAAATTTTGATTAAACCGTCGGTTCAACCTATTATTTTTAACTCGATTTAATCATGTTCAACCAAAATTGAACCACATTTAAATTTTAATTTATTAACAAATAATGAAGATGGTGGGAATTCAACTCAAAACATGTTGTAATATGTTTCAAACTCCTAACTAACTACTCTAACACAACTTTTTGCATATAGCACGTTTTAAATGTAATTAAACTATTGTTATTCTATATAGCATTTAGTCCAAATAATATTTGATAATGCATACGAAAAAAATATTTTAAGTACACTATAAGATATATATACAATGTCTATGTATTTTATTTCTATTTCAAATATATTCAAGTGTATGTTTTATATACATATCTTATTTCACTGTTTTATATACATCTTATTTCTTTTCGACTTTTTAGCCAGTTCAACGACTTTTTTCTCACTGATTCGATTTAATTCGATTTTAAATAATGACGACATCATCGTTCGATTGAACCGGTTTGATTACTTGGTTCAACCTGATCGACCATTTCGGTAAGGTTTCTGATTTAGTGTCAGTTCGATTTCAAAAACATTGATATATACATAGCAATATTTTTTACAATGATTTTAAAGAATTAAAATTACTTATTTTATTTTTTTCTTATTTTTTTGGATTTTTAGTTTATATTTAATGTTAATATAATATTCCCAACATTAAACTAATTTTATTTGATTTTTATAAATAAAGAAACACATAAAATACATGAACAATGATATATTTATTTTATACAATAATCATGGTTTATTACTTACATGGGGTTATTGTTAATTAATACTAATTACTGATTATAATTAGTGAAATACTTGAGCTAAGAGAATAACAACAATAAATAATGCCGATAAATATGGGATTTATCAACTTTCCACTTTTGCGCATGCATGATATGCTAATGAAATGCAGATGGAATGAAATGCACATGAATGAAGTGTAAGTTTTTCTTAAATAAAGACAAATCTTTTTATGCAAGAATGAATGAGAAAGCCATTTTTATTTGATTTTTTTTGTTATACACCCCATTTTACATCAGTTTACACATGCATTATTTACAAGAATTTTACATCAATTTTACAAAGAGATTATTATTAACTCAAGCCTATACAGATTATACATCTTTTACAACTTGTATACAATATACACATTATACATGTCTCTTACGTATTCTACAAACATTCACACATTAGTAGCAGAGGGTAAACTCAGGTTTTTCAAGGAGGAGTGCTGCTCGAGTTCGGTGAAGAGCCTCCTAGAGGATGAAAGTTATGGAATAACATGCATGATAAATTATTTATTAACAGTGATTTGATTTGAATAGACCATTTTTTGATTTATCAAATTGATGGTCAACAAAAAAAGTGCACATTTGTTAACGATGCAAAAAGGTAGGGGCATATGCATATTGCAAAAAAGGTAAGGGTATGAGTGTTACGGGAAAAACTCGGAAGAACAAAAGTGTAAAAAAACCTTATAGAATCATACAATTTCGAATTTTCAGTCTTACACCAATCTACGAGAATGGCAGTTGATATACGATCCAAACCATTGAGTATTCTTTTTTATTTGTTAGAATTTAATTAACTCGGCATAATCTTTATTATCAAACAACACAAGATCAATTAAAAAACAATAACAGAATTCAAAGAATGGACATCTTTTTACGAATCATTAGATTGTGTAAATAACAGTTCTGATGTAACATAAAAATTGCACTGGACATAAGAACAAAATAATTCTCTATGGAGGAACAAAACATCTCTCAGCTTCCCCTTGAATAAATTCTTAAATATATCATAATAGCCTCATTAGACCGTACATCGCTCTTGACAAATCCAACTAACAAATATGAACATAAAGTGAAACATTCCGAAGCTACAAAGACAGTTATTGATTCGTTAGCGCCTCATAAAAACATTCCTCAAAGAATAGTTGTCAATACGAACAACAAAAACTCTGTTAGAGCCATTTACGTACATTCAATACAATCTATGAATAAAGGAATACATAGAGTTGAACATAATAAAATAAGAAATTGAAAGATTTTAAGCTACAAAATGTTTTGGAGAGTTGAAAATATGCTTAAATACTAAGATAATTCCTGAACATGACCATACAATAGACAACTGGCAAAGTACCCCTCCAAAAACATCACCTACAACTGTGCTCCTACATTTTCATATTTACACTATAACCCCTCTAACCATTTAAAACTTACACATACATCACTATTTTTAAGTCACGACATAGGTAAAGATATAACTTAGAAGTTTAACAAGTCATTGCCAAATGTGAGGGGGTCATATTATAAACACGTAAAAGGCAGGGAAACAGTTATCTTTCCAATATTTTCAAGAGGACAGGTTAAAAACTCCCAAGAATTAACATCTATTTAAACCACCTTTCACTGAAAAAGTTTAAACCTCTTGCAAATTGCAATCTTCCGTATCCGAATTCCAAAAATAAGAGAATTTGGAGTTTGCATTGAATAGAGATAAAAGGGAAGCTTGGTCTCAATATGGAGACGGGGATTGGATCCAGCAAAAAGATTGCGAACATAGCCCCTCGCGACCTTTCCTCCTCCTTTCCATTCCATTGCATTCCCTCCCCCTTTTCCCTCCATTCCATCCCTTTCCCTCCCTCGGTCTTGCCCTAATCCCCCCATCCCCCCAGCCAGGGAGCTCCCCCGACTCCAGGGTCTCCCTTCCCCTATTGCTCCATGAAGAGCCTTCGCATCCTCTTGTATTGATTTGGGCGGTCGATTGGGGATCTTGCCGCGATCCGAGAAGGAATGGAGCCCCGCGTTGGCAACAAGTTCCGCGTCGGTCGCAAGATCGGGAGCGGATCCTTTGGGGAGATCTATTTAGGTCTTTTAATCTTCTTTTTTTATACGCGTTGATTCCGCTTCGACGCTCACGTCGTCTCTTTACTTATAATCGCTTTTGTTTGCAGGGACCAATATCCAGACCAACGAGGAGGTCGCTATTAAGCTGGTTAGTATTTGTGTGTATGGTGTTTTTGGATCTGTGACCGAAGAAAGTTTGCGTCTTTGATTTTCAAAATAGCGCCTTGGAAATTTTGTCTCGGAAGAATTCCTATGTGCATCGTTTTTTGCCCTTAAAGTTGCGTTTTTTTTACTTTTTTTGCAATGATCATGTCTTCCAATTAGAGCGCTAGTTTATGGTTTGAGCATGTTTAGTAACTTGGCAATTCCAATGTTAAGATTACTTCTCACCTCCTTTTTTTGATGTAAAATTAGCAAATGGAAAACTAGGAAGATTGTTTTTCATACTCGACACATGCAAGCAGCATAAGTTAGAATAAAGTCAGATAGAAATTCTGCCTGTGCAGGAATGCGATGTGGATATCTGTGAAACCAAGATGTTACCAAATGAAAGAAATGGATATTTCTTACGAGACAGAGGGGTCCACTCGCAATCGTCATTTGCTGTTGCACTATGAGTCTATGACCTATCAGCTCATAATAGGCCTTCTTTCATTTCAAAATGAAAGGTCCTGCGCTGGTTGGAGTGGATGAAACAATGGAAGTCTAGGAGGATAGGATGCATACAAGCGATGCTTGGTTCTCGGGGGTGTGGGATGAGGGGATTCATTGGTTTGGGAGGGGATATATGACTCGAAGGATAGGATGATAAAGCAGAATGGCAATGGACATACGATGCAATCATTCTCAAATTAACATGGCAGATTGAATTGAAGTAGAGGGCTGATTTGGGAATTTTTAAATTTGGGATTTCCGTCCATAATTAGTCATTTTAATTAGTGTGAGAGTATGAAGAAGTGGGAAGTCCTGAGGATGCTTCACGCAGTCAAAACCATGTACCTAATAATCACCCTGAATTATTAGAGACCTTAAATTCGAGGAGTTTATGTGGGTGTCAATAGAGTCCCGACCAAGACATCCTGGAGTTAACATCTTGAAGTGAAAAGAAGAAGATTTGGATGAAGGATATGATGACGAACAAGAAATAAATTGAATGTAAAGTATTAGAAGACTCACGATGAGCATGGGCCAAAGAGGAAGTAAGAAAAGAAGATTGACAAGTTTTCTTATTCTATTTAAATAAATTGAGATTGTAATCTCACGTTTTTGGGAGATAAAATTAGTTAAGAGTCAATTAGAATCGGTTAGAGTCAATTATAATTGATTAGGATTTTATTTGAATTCAAATTTCTTTCTTTTTGTAATCCCTTTCATCTTATATAAAGGGGATGGTAGTCTATTGAGAGTTTAGTTCAGATGGTATAAAAATTGAGTTTATCTCTCTCTCTCTCTCTTTCTATCTCTCAACGCGATCTTCGTAATTTGTCTTAAAATCCCGCGCAACCGGCGTGTTATTCTCTTTCTTCCTCTCTTATCTAAATTTCTTCCACCGAAATCATTTTTCCGCAGACTGGATTTTTCCGACTACATCATTTAGTATCAGAGCATGGAATCTGAATCGTTCTCACGTTTCGGCGATCCTGTCGCATATTGATGTTTGCAGTTCAATCTGAGTCATCTCTCCCATGGCTCGCATTCACGTTCGCGTTCGAGGAAGTTCAAAAATGCCTTATATCAAGCTTCAAAGTCCAAGCATGGTTGGACGCGTTACTCGATGAAAATTCACACGACAACGACAAAAATCAGATCAATGAAGTCACTGTACATCATGCTTTTGATCAAGAAAACGAAGGTACTTTCATTCAAGATGAAGATTTATTTGATATAATGGTTGTACAAGAAGAAAAGGAAGATCTGAGGTCCATATTTAATGAAGATCCTATGGGGGAAGAATATGAAATATCGAATTTTTAGAGGCTGAAGTTGCTGTCCCGGAGGCCTCCTCTATCACAGTTAGAGTCTACACGACAAGAGAACCCATCCATAAGGTTCCTATAGGGGTTGAAACCCCAACCTACCATTGTTGGGTCCTTGAAAGTGCAAAGCAGCACCATCGAGCTCAATGAACTTTAGCATGCAACTGCAGTCAGAGGAGCCATGATGCGCGCGTGGCCTAGGCGCTATTGGTGCACTGCGTCGCCATCCGCGGTGCTGCCTCCACTGACTATACCGCCTCGGCCAACGTCGCCACACCATCTCATGTCACCGACAACTATATTTCCTCCCTTCCCACCACCGACACCGCTCGAAGCCCCCCTTCCCAGCCCGCCATCGTCGCTCCTTTTGCATCAGTGGCCGCCCTTGTGCAGCTCCACGCCTCCCTCGTCGTCACTACGGCTGCCGCCATTGCCTGCTCTCGAGTTTCTACTACCATCGCACGCGTTTCGGGCACAGTCATCGCCACCTTCCTCTCGCCAAGAAGAGGTGCCACCGCCTCTTGTTCTGGAAGTAGGAAACTCTAACATGGGGGGAGGAGTCCTCTTGATGCAGCGCAGAGTCAAATTATAGGGTCAAATATTTATCTAAATTTAGTGGTCAATTTTATTTACGTTTGTTTACGTCGACGAATTTTTAATTAAATAAATGGGATCGCATGTGATCTCAATTAGTGGTCAATTTGAATTTCAAATTTATCGGTTAATTAGTTAGAGTCTAATTGGGATAATTAGTTGTCAATTTAAATTAGTTTTCTATTTTTGTAATATCATCCCTCCTATATAAAGGGATGAGGGTCCAATGTTTTAATCAGTTTAAGTTAATGAAAAATTGAGATCTTTATCTCCTTCTCTCTCTCTTCTCTCCTCCTGCGATCTCCGCGTTCTTCTCCTTCAACCCCGCGCTACAGGCGTGTTCTTCTTCTCAACCCCTCTCTTTCTTCCTCCACCAAATATCTCCACCTCCAAATATTATCTCCCGCCATCGCCGATCTTCATTTTGCATCACCTCTCCTACGAGATTCGAATCCCCTGCAAATAGGCATTGCGATATGAATTGGGATAACAAGATATTTTGGAAAAAAGTTACAATTAACCCCTCCTTACCAGAGTTACCTAAAGGGCTAATTGAAGGATAAGTTATGTGATGGAAATATCTTAAGTGAAGGGGTAGAATCTTTGCAGCCACACCCTCAGATTAAAAAAACTATAAACGCAACATTGAAAAGGATCAAATTGGGGAGTTTGAAGCTACGATTTTAGATTGAATTCTCCCACAACAAATCGAAGATCAAGTAATTCATCAGGAGACGAATTTTTCAAGCGGAGGAGAAATGATGCAATCATTCTCAAATTGGCAAGACAAATCAAATTGAAGCAGAGGGCTGATTTGAGGATTTTTCAAATTAGGGATTTCCAACCATAATTAGTTATTTTAATTAGCTTGCTTATTTTATTTAAATAAATCGAGATTGTAATCTCAATGTTTTTGGTAGATAAAATTAATTAAAAGTCAAATAGAATCGGTTAGAGTCAACTAGGATTGATTAGGATTTTATTTGAATTCGAATTTCTTTCTAATTTTGTAATTCCTCTCCTCTTATATAAAAGGGATGGTAGTCTATTGTAAAAGGGAAGTTCAGTTCAGATGTATAAAGATTGAGTTTATCTCTCTTTCTCTCTTTCTATCTCTCAACGCGATCTTCGCAATTCATCTTAAAATCCCGCATAACCGGCCTTTATTCTCTTTCACCATCTCTTATTTAAACTTCTTCCACCAAAATCATTTTCCACCGATTGGATTTTTCCGACCGCATTATTTGGTATCAGAGCATGGAAACTGAATCGTTCTCACGATTCGACGATCTTGTCGCATATTGGCGTTTGCAGTTTGATTTGAGTTGTCTCTCCCATGGCTTACATTCACCCTCACGTTCGAGGAAGTTTAAAAAAATGCCTTATATCAAGCTTCAAAGTCCAAACATGGTTGGACGCGTTACTCGATGAGAATTCGCACGACAACGACAAAAATCAGATCTATGAAGTTGATGTACGACCTGCTTTTGATCAAGAAAATGAAGGTACTTTCATTCAAGATGAAGATTTATTTGATACAATGGTTGTACAAGAAGAAAATGAAGGCTCAGGGCCCATATTCGACGAAGATCTCGTGGATGAAAAATAGGAAATCCTCGATGTGTTCACGGTTGAAGCTACTGTTCAAGCATATCCCCATCTTTCGCTCTCGCTAATTGCTGAATACTCCCTCTTCCCCGGATGCCCTTGCTTCCCTCGTCATCAAATCCAATGTGGCACCATCTTCCTAAAGTTCCAAGCCATCAAACCCACAATCGTAGTCGAGGCATGCCCTGCACACGCAACATGCTTCCTCATCGCCGACAACTTCCAAGCTCGTGCACACCACATGCGCACCTCCTCGTGCGCAACTCACGCAATCACCTTCGATGGAAACCCCACAGACGAGCTCGGCGTCGTCACGACTTCCGATGGGGATCCTCCCACCACTGCAGCCGCTTTGCCCTCGCGTCGGTAGGCTACGCCAATGGGAACCCCCGACCCGTGCGTCGCTTGTGGCCTCCCTTCCCATGTTGTCGCCGTCGTCTTTGGAATGGAGTGAACCAAAACCTAACGGGAGTTGGGGAGCTCTCTCCTGTTGAATCCCCAAAAATAAGGGTGAGATATTTTGGAAAAAAAATACAAGTAACCCCTCCTCATTAAAGTTTTTACCTAAAGGGCCAATTGAAGGATAAGTTATGTGATGGAAAGATCTTAAGTGAATGGGTAGAATCTTTGCAACCACACCCTCAGATTGAAAAAAACTATAAACGTAATATTGAAAAGGATCAAATTGGGGAGTTTATCCACCAAGTAGTGTACCGGGGTTCAAATCCCATAGATGCATTTTCTGTTAAATTACAGCTCTCTCCATCTTTTGTTCCAAAAAAAATTAATTCCATCTTTTCATTGTTAAAAAATACATTTTTACTCACTTTTAATATATTATAAATAATTTTATATAGAATGAGATTGGACTCATTTATCTCTCTCATTATTTCTAATTGTAAATGAAATAAATTTTGTTGTTTCATTTTAAATATGATTTTTTAACTAAATTTATTAAAAAAATCACCAACGAAAAAATAGTCTATACCTTATTGAAAAATTTAAATAACATTAAAATGGTAAGTTTATCAAATTTTAAAAATCACATTTGAAATTGTTAACTCTACTTAGAAAATATCATTTGAAATTGCTTTTTTTAATTTTTACTTATACAAGATAGATGTATACTTGGCCCCCCTTGATAAAAATCACGGTTCCGCCCCTGTGCATCATCGAGTAGGACATAAGATGGGGCTGGCTGCTCCGTATATTAGTTTTATTAATTTAATGATATCATGTATACTGGTTCATTGGAGTTGTAGCGTGCACGAGGACTCACTAGAATGAAGACCAATTTTATATTACTATCTAGGACTAGCCTTAATACTTTTATTATATGGTTAATTTGTGCATGAAGCTCAGCTAAGTTGATGTGCAGATGTAACCAATTTGTTGTTGGTGACATGGAGCTAATGTTGTTTGCTAACCCTGGAAACTTGAAATTGGATGCTAAACCTTTTTGATTTAGTAGAATACATAATGAATCCGACAAGTTCCATCTAGACAGAAAATGCATTGTAATATGTGTTATCTCTGAATACACTTGATATTTTCGCGGAATTATAGGCCCGATTTTCAAAATAATTTGTTAGATTTGCCTGATTATGCATGTATCGTTATGTATTTGTGGTTTCTTTTCCTTGTTAGGATCCTAGTCACACCTTGCCTTAGAAGTTTCATTGTTATGTATACTCTTCGATTCCTTCAGGAAAATGTCAAAACCAAGCACCCTCAATTGCTATATGAATCAAAGCTCTATAGAATTCTGCAGGCAGGAAGTAAGAGCGCTGCATTTAATTTTAGTTTTCTGACCTTTGTGCTCGTATCTGATCTATCTTTTGTACATTCTTAGCTGGAATTCCAAATGTGAGATGGTTTGGTGTTGAAGGCGACTACAATGTTCTTGTCATGGATTTATTAGGACCAAGCTTGGAAGATCTGTTTAATTTCTGCAGTCGAAAGTTGTCTTTGAAGACTGTTCTGATGCTTGCTGATCAAATGGTCGGTTTTGTTTATTTTTTTAATGTCTGTTTCTTCATACAAAACTACTATTTCCATCATTCACGTAACTTTTTTGCTTTCTTTGCTAATTTTGACATTCAGATCAACCGAATAGAGTGTGTGCATAGTAAGTCTTTTCTTCATCGAGATATCAAACCTGATAATTTTCTCATGGGCTTGGGAAGACGAGCTAACCAGGTGCGCTTGAGACCTTCATTTGCAATTATATTACTATCATCATGCATCAACTCTGAGATGTAATCCAATATGCATTCACTTAGGTCTACATAATCGATTTTGGTCTTGCAAAGAAGTATCGAGATACATCTACCCATCGGCACATCCCATATAGGTACTTGACCTGTAGTCTAGTGAAAAACTTATAGGGATGATATTGTTTGTTTTATGCAATATTATTTACTTTTATGATCATTATCTTGTATGTTGATGATGCAGAGAGAATAAAAACTTGACTGGAACTGCTCGATATGCAAGTTTTAATACTCATCTTGGCATTGGTAAGTTTTCTCTCTCTCTCTATACACGAAGTTTTAGTTATTGTTGGAAAAATCACTATATATTCTGCTAGAAATTTGTGAAATATGGCTGAGATAGTTTGTTGGTCCAAAAGAGATGTCATCGAGACGTGTCAAATGAAGCCATATGCTTTGAAATCTCTTGTTGAAGGTCCTGTGTGGTGATGTCACTATTGATTGGTAATCAAATCCTCTGACTCGCTCTCGTAAAGTTAGCCAAATTGATTTTGGTTTACCCACCGCGGTCCTCGATCGCGGTCTGAGAAAAGCTAGGAGGAGATGCCCAAAATGTTGGAATAAATGGCAGTTTCGTGGGTTTGATCTATATTTCGTCCTTTTATGTTGACATCATTTCATCGCATCATGTTTGAGTGAACTATTTGAAAAGATGCACTGTTGGCTGAATGGTGCAGTCAACTCACCTCACAATTACGATTTACGAGCACCCCCAGTACTAGGCACACCGAGTAGTGCGCCATGCAAATTGCCTAGACGTGTGATTACTCAGATGCTTATCCCGTCTGGGTGAATAAACCATCAGCTAAGAGGTCTCACTGTGACTGGCCTTTCCATTACCCATGGCTCTATGGTTTTTTTATTAATTTGTTTGTGCTGCCCTGTTTTAAGACCATCCTATTTAGAGGTGATTTGTCGACATCTTACTTATATGGGTATATGTTTTTGTATTATGCACTTAGCTTTTACCCTAAATATCTAAGCATGTAGATATATCTTATGCACATTTTTGTGATTCAGATAATTCACGTTATTAAATACATTTTCAGTTGACATCAGAAATAACTGATAATTGTATTGAGATATAAATTGACCAATGTGAGTAAAGGTCACACGTAGCTTATAATTTGAAAAATTATTTGAAATTAGTCAAAATTGGTTGAAGTTTATGAACATTTTATTAACCTGGGCTCCTCTTTGATCATTATTTTGGTTCAAATATGAATCTGAGTTAATTTTGATTTTCCTAAATAATACCATGTATGGAGCCATCAAAATTTACCATGCATGTAGCCATCAAAGATATGTGATTATGAAGACACCCATATATCGCAATCCCTAGCATGTGCTTGGTTACTAAGCTAAAAATGAAGAATTTTTGGTGAGGTGCAGCTCCCTTTTGAGCTGTGATCGTGAGTTGGTTCCGACATTTTCTTTGGCTCTTTTGATAATGGTTGTGGGGTGTCTGATAGACTTGTGTTGGTGAAGGCATGGTTCGAGGAAACGACTTTTTTGGTTGTGATGCAGATTCTTATGGTGTGGATTGACTGATGACGATACATGTGTCTCCTTTCTTACTTCTTAGCCACAAGAGGGAGATAAGGGGTTGAGGATGGTTGGAGGTCAAGTGGTGTGATAGCTGTGGATTTGGCATCAAGGTCTACAACTTGGGTCATTGACTTCTCCTGTCTCCACAATAGCTTTGATCACGCTGACATGGAAGTGGGAAGGGTTCTAAGTGTGCAATGGGTCACGCATAATCAACATCCCAATAGGAGGGTGGGATGGCAAACATGGCAACTCAAGGGGTCTAGTGCGACTGAGGACCCATTTGGTTAGATGGAAGGCGAGTAAGGGCATGCAACAAGGGGATTGACTGAAGGGGAGAGAGAAAGTGGATATAGTGAGGTTGTCATCACGGGTGGGAGGTAACGAAGTTGTTGGGGACGTTTGTGCGCTTGAGGTATGGTGAGGTGTGGCACAATGTGCAAGGGGTCCTATTTTATTGTCTTAATGACGATCCTTTCATGGAATGTGTGATGTCTGTGGAGGTTCTGTTCCAACATGCGGTGGAGGCAGATTGGTGCGGTGGAGTCTATTTTATTGTGTTGGTGGCAGACTGTTTGGCGGTTCTGTTCCAATGTGCGATGGAGGCAGATTGGTGCGAGGGCTTCCGTCTGGGGGACATTTCGGTTTCTGTGTTGCAATATGCGGATGACACGCTTATCTTTTCGGGGGGTTTGAAGGAGCAGAACCGCAATGCAACGATCCTGGTGGATATCTTTGGGTGCCTTTCGAGGTTGCAGATAAACATGCAGAAATCAGTGGTGATCCCATTCGGGTTGGACGATGCAGAGTGGTAGGATTGCTGGGTGGGTGGGATGCCCCTTGGGGGGACTGCCGGTCTCTTATCTGGGGCTGCCGTTGGTTGATGGTAGGATGAGGAAGTCGGATTAGGACTGCGTCATTCGGAGAATGGAGGAGAGGGTGACTAGTTGGAAGGCTGTAACTTTGTCAAGGGGAGGGAAGTTAATCCTCCTCAAGCACGTTCTCGCAGCCATTCCGATTTTTTTTCTATTCGATGCGTTTGATGCCTGTTGGGGTTAGAAGGAAGGTCGAATCATTGATGAGGTCCTTTTTCTGGTCGGATGGGAGGCAACCGAGGGCTGGGCTGCATCTGGTAGGCTGGGAGGAGGTTACTAAACCGGTTTCTGATGGCGGTTGATGCAAAACGAAGACCGGCGATGGCGGGAGATAATATTTGGAGGTGGAGATATTTGGTGGAGGAAGAAAGAGAGGGGTTGAGAAGAAGAACACGCCTGTAGCGCGGGGTTGAAGGAGAAGAACGTGGAGATCGCGAGATGAGAGAAGAGAGAGAGAAGGAGATAAAGATCTCAATTTTTCATTAACTTGAATTGATTAAAACATTGGACCCTCATCCCTTTATATAGGAGGGATGATATTACAAAAATAGAAAACTAATTTAAATTGACAACTAATTATCCTAATTAGACTCTAACTAATTAACCGATAAATTTGAAATTCAAATTGACCACTAATTGAGATCACATGCGATCCCATTTATTTAATTAAAAATTCGTTGACGTAAACAAACATAAATAAAATTGACCACTAAATTTAGATAAATATTTAACCCTATAATTTGACTCCGCGTTGCATCATCAACTCTCCTCCGCTTTAAAAATTCGTCTCCTGACGAATTGCTGGATCTGCAGGCTTGGAGGTCGAATCCGCGTGCTCAGTCATCTGCTGGAAGAATTGGTGTGGAGCGAATGGCGGGATCCATACGCGAGCGTGGGTGACGCGACCTTCGTGGTTGAAGAACATGTGTGGCGCGAACGGCGACGTCTTCTTGATTGTTGTCTCCTTGTGATGATCGAAGAATTGATGGGGCATGAACAACATGGCCTTTGGAGAATCCATAGCGAAGCAATGACACAAGGAGAGGAGGGGAGGAGATGTTTCTAAGGAATGAAGCCATGGGGTCTTTATATAGGGGAAGCCCAAGGCCCTAGTCCTATTTGGATAAGGAGGGTCCCCAGATTTCTGATTTGCAGCCTTCTTTTTTAAATATTTTTGCCGCCAGGGGCTTGGGCGCAATTTTCGCACCCTTTCATTCTTCTTGAATTTCCTATTACTTTTGGCCTTTATGCAAATAGGGGGTTCATGGGGTTTTCTTTTGCAATTTTCTCCAAGTAATCTCCAATCCCACAAGTCGCGGGATTCACATCCCGTAGTCTTCGGGCCCCCCGTTAGGGTTCGCCCTTGCATATCGCCGCCACGATGGTGGCCCGTAGATCGGCGCAGGCGGTGGGCTTCACGCGGCGGTAGCAGCAGCTGGAGGGAGGGCAGGGCACGGGCCGGGTGCAGGACTGTAGGTGTAGGCGACGCCTCTGTTGAATGCTGGGGGGTTGTGGGCGGTGCGCGTGAGAAGGGAATCGACGGGCGGCGAGGGCGAGGGGGAGGGCAGGGCGCTGGGAGGGAAACGCAGGCGCGGGCGGCAGGGTGCAGGCGACGAAGGAGAGAAGGAGGAGGGAAACCGCGGGTGCTGGAGGGGCGGGGGAAGGGGCCGGAGGCGGCGATGGTGTGGAGGAGCCGTAGGGGGGTGGGGCGACGAGAAGGAGGCGCGGGCGGGATGGCTGGGACGGCTGGCATGCGGGGAATAGGCGCGGGCTGGGGAATAGCGGGAGGTGGAGGGGTAGCTGTGGCCGGGGCTGAGTCGTAGGGGAGGGTTGGGGGTCGCGGGAGGGGCCGTCGGCGGAGCGGCGAGGGTCGGGACGGCCTGGGGAGATGGCAGGGTTGGGGTTGGGGGCGGGGCTGGAGCCGCAGGGAGCGAGGGGGGGGGGTCACGGAAGGGGCTGACGCAGCTAGGGGGGCCGCTGGGGGGGTAAGGGCTGTAGCGGGGGTTGGCGACAGGGTTGCTGATGAGACGTTCGTCGATTCCGGGAGAGTTTGCAGGTCTGAGATTACCTGGACAACCACTGTTTCGTCGCCTTTTTCTTCCGAACTGATCTGAACAGCGGCCGGATCTTCCTCAACAACGGGATTTTCTTCGCCAAAACTCGTGTCAACGGCGTCGGGGGTTGGAGGCAATGATTGGACAACGCGTAGGGCCTCGATGGTAGCCATAAGCTTGCGATGCTGGGCGTGGAATGTGGTTTGGAATTCGCGCAACATGCGCGCCGTCTCCTTGTTGTAAGCGTCCAGGGCTCGTCGTTTTTGCTCGGATAAACGATGGTCCTTCGATGTATGTCGGCGCGAATGTCTGAACGAATCGTCAGATCGTGAGGACGATCTGTGGGACATGCTTTGATACCAAATGATGCAAAATGAAGATCTGCGATGGTGGGAGATAATATTTGGAGGTGGAGATATTTGGTGGAGGAAGAAAGAGAGGGGTTGAGAAGAAGAACACACCTGTAGCGCAGGGTTGAAGGAGAAGAACGCGGAGATCGCGGGAGGAGAGAAGAGAGAGAGAAGGAGATAAAGATCTCAATTTTTCATTAACTTGAACTGATTAAAACATTGGACCCTCATCCCTTTATATAGGAGGGATGATATTACAAAAATAGAAAACTAATTTAAATTGACAACTAATTATCCTAATTAGACTCTAACTAATTAACCGATAAATTTGAATTGCAAATTGACCACTAATTGAGATCACAGGCGATCCCATTTATTTACTTAAAAATTCGTGGACGTAAACAAACGTAAATAAAATTGACCACTAAATTTAGATAAATATTTGACCCTATAATTTGACTCTGCGCTGCATCAGCGGTCTTGGGGTCAGTGATGTGGAGCTCATGAACAAAGCTCTGTTGGCCAAATGGGCGGTGCAAGTTCGGGGTTCTTCGACTTCGCTGGCTACCAGGCTTTTGAGGTGCATCTACGGTGTCAATGGAGCGTTGGTGGCTGAGAGAAGGAGATTTGAGTCGCCGCTTTGGGTGGGGTTTCGTGCCGTTTTACCGGAGGTCGTATCTTCCTTGCGACCGAGGATGGGGAACGAGCAACTCTTCACGTTTTGGCTGGACGACTGGTCGGGGGAGGGTGCCCTGGGGCAGCGTTTCCCGAGGTTGATGGCCTTGGCGGTTGACAGGGCTGCGCTGCTGGCGGAGGTGGCGGACTCGGGAGCGTGGGCCCTTAGTTTTGTTGCAGATTTGTCGGATCAACGGGTGGATGATCTCACGCGGATGCTGGCTGAGATTCCCCCGCCTGGGGAGGTGTCCAGCGAGCTGGATCGCTTTGAGTGGGAGGGAGGGAGATTCTCGGTTAAGCAAGCATACCTTAAGATGAGAGGGGGAGATAATATTTGGAGGTGGAGATATTTGGTGGAGGAAGAAAGAGAGGGGTTGAGAAGAAGAACACACCTGTAGCGCAGGGTTGAAGGAGAAGAACGCGGAGATCGCGGGAGGAGAGAAGAGAGAGAGAAGGAGATAAAGATCTCAATTTTTCATTAACTTGAACTGATTAAAACATTGGACCCTCATCCCTTTATATAGGAGGGATGATATTACAAAAATAGAAAACTAATTTAAATTGACAACTAATTATCCTAATTAGACTCTAACTAATTAACCGATAAATTTGAATTTCAAATTGACCACTAATTGAGATCACAGGCGATCCCATTTATTTACTTAAAAATTCGTGGACGTAAACAAACGTAAATAAAATTGACCACTAAATTTAGATAAATATTTGACCCTATAATTTGACTCTGCGCTGCATCAGCGGTCTTGGGGTCAGTGATGTGGAGCTCATGAACAAAGCTCTGTTGGCCAAATGGGCGGTGCAAGTTCGGGGTTCTTCGACTTCGCTGGCTACCAGGCTTTTGAGGTGCATCTACGGTGTCAATGGAGCGTTGGTGGCTGAGAGAAGGAGATTTGAGTCGCCGCTTTGGGTGGGGTTTCGTGCCGTTTTACCGGAGGTCGTATCTTCCTTGCGACCGAGGATGGGGAACGAGCAACTCTTCACGTTTTGGCTGGACGACTGGTCGGGGGAGGGTGCCCTGGGGCAGCGTTTCCCGAGGTTGATGGCCTTGGCGGTTGACAGGGCTGCGCTGCTGGCGGAGGTGGCGGACTCGGGAGCGTGGGCCCTTAGTTTTGTTGCAGATTTGTCGGATCAACGGGTGGATGATCTCACGCGGATGCTGGCTGAGATTCCCCCGCCTGGGGAGGTGTCCAGCGAGCTGGATCGCTTTGAGTGGGAGGGAGGGAGATTCTCGGTTAAGCAAGCATACCTTAAGATGAGAAGTTTGCTTGTGGGGCGCGACGAAGAGCTCTGCGCAGACATGAAGATTATTTGGGTGGCCTGGATCCCCGGTAGGGTCAAGATCTTCCTGTGGTGCTTGAGAAGAAACCGCCTGTGTGACAAAGCAAGGAGGGGAAGACTGTTTGGTGTGGCAGATACGAGCTGTGGCAGGTGTGAGGGCGCGATAGAGGACGCAGAACATATCTTCTTTGGTTGCGGGTCTTCGGTGCATGTTTGGAGGTCGATGGGGTTGGCTTGGGTGCATGCCACTAGTTTAGAGAATTTCTGGAGATCGATTCGAGTGGTGGGTCTTGGTTCTTCGGACGACGTCTCAAGGCCTTTCGCTGCGCTGTGGGCTATTTGGGCTGGAAGGAGTGACCTCATTTTCAAAAGCGAGTGTTTCTATTCGGAGAATATCGTCGCGCATTGTAATGCTATGTACAACTTCTGGGCCTCGAACTGGTGTACCCTTTTCTTTTGTATTAATGAAATCGGTGCTGTGGTGACTCTCGCCTCGGGAGTTCTCCCTCTTCTTTAGTCAAAAAAATGTGTGATGTCTGTGCAACTCCTAGAGGAGATCGACATGGGTCATTAAATCGAGTAGGTATGCATGATCTTTTTGCAGGAGGTTTGGTTGGGGCATTGGGACTTGAGTGTCTGGAATGGGTTGAGGGGGGAGCATAATGATGGACAAACTATTAGGTTTGTGGTGAATCCCAACTTGGGACTGTCACCCTTTTCCTTTAAAAAAAACTATTAGCAATGGCATACCACAATTGATTGAGTGGGTTTCTTGTTATTTGGAATGGATTTTTTGAGTTTATGGGAACATGACACTATCCCATCTTAACGAGGAGGCATACTACTTCCACTTGTGGTAATTAGGGTGTATGCTGATAGGTGCAATGTTATGAAGAGGTTTTGCGGGAGTAAAAGACGACTTGAGACAAGTTCATATTCACATTAAGGACCTAAATGTTCTAATCGAAAAGAAGTTAGGAGTTTGATACACCAAGGAATAAGATTGAATGATATCCCAATGGGGAATATCACTGACATTGCCGTAAATAACTCAATGAATGATATTATCTTCGAAATTCCAAGTTTGGTGGTTGATATTGACGTTCTTATTGTTTACGGGAGTAGTTCAAGGCAGAGTAGTAGAAGAAGGTTAAAGCCAGCTCTGCAAGACAATATTCTAATTGATGATTTGAATCTATCATATGGTTGGTTTGTGGTTAAGAAAGGTTGCGAAGAAGAAAAAAAGTTTTTGGAGAAGTTCAAGGAGGAACCTATATGGGATACTTCCAATCAATCAGGATGGACCCACTTTGAAGTACTTGTGATATGGCATGTGCAGAGTGTAAGAAAAACTTGAACTTCTATAAAATATGTGATGATGATCCCTACCAAGACTTGAACAAGGATTTGCTGAAGAAGGTTCAGAAATGGAGTCGCCCCTGTTTTTTAAGAAGAGGAGGAATAAGCAGAGTTTAGGGTGGAAATAACACGTCTTTTTTGGATTTGGTGGTGTTGCATGCGTGCAAGAAGCAACTTAGTCATATGGTGACTAAGAATATCAAGGAGAGAAAAATAGTTTTAACTTTTAGGTTGGAGATGATTGGCAATGAGATGTGATGGAATGCACTGAGGTCTCTTGTTGACACAAAATAGAACAAGAACTTGAATGTGGGATGAGACAAATAAGGATTTTTTGGATTTCAAGAAGCGACTTGTAAAGAGAGATCCAAAAAATGCACTTCTTATTAGAATAGAGTTGGATTTTAAGGAATTTGTTTAGAGGATGAAGATAGGTGATGTGATGGCACATTCTAACGCTCCTACTTACAAGAATATCTTTACTGTACTATTCTCTTTTCAAGATCGGGTTGGGTAAACTCTTAGTTATAGTTTTCCTTATCAAGGCTATGTTGTCCCTTCTTCATACACGACCTTATGTGATCCTTTTGTGCTTTCATGCAATACCTTTTAATATTAATGAAAGGGGTGGTTGAGATCCCTATATTTTACTCATAGACCTGCTACCGTACTGCTCAAGTAAATGCTTTCATTGATATAAAAAAGATGTGTACAGAAAGCTTAAATATAGAGGCACATGGTCTTTACAACTAGATGACAAACATAACCTTGAACCAAGTAAAGTTAAACTCAACATATGACCAGCATGACCTTGAAGAAATGAAGCCATGTACATGCTATGACTCATAATCCTTGAAAGAAGAAAGCTAAGTATGATCAAAGAGCAATGTGAATGCTAAAGATCTTCAAACCTCCACAAATTTCAAGTGAAGAGGAAACTTTAACTCCTGAATGCAAAAATCTTCTTGTGTTGGGACTTGGGAGATGGTTGCGCGTGTTCTCATACCACCTCGTCTCTTCCTTGTCTCAAAATATTCCTAGAGATCTATTTCTTTTCTTGTAAGGATTGAATGGTTTGGATCTCTTCTTGCTAGCCTTTTCCTAAAGTCTATCATTTCCTCTTTTGTCTGCGAACCAGCTTGAATTTCTCGCTTTGTTTCTTCTCCAACTATGGAACAAACTTTATTCCTTGTTTGAACAATCCATCATCACCAACACAGAGATCAAATGTTTTTCATCTGGATGTCTTTAGTCAATAGATGATTACATTGCTTCTTGTGAATCTCCATCACCTCTATGTTTGAGAAAGAAGTATTGCCCTCCATTTCGAACTCCTTTTTGACCTCCTCATTTATAGTACAGAAAATCCTCCCCTCAATTATTGAGTCTTCTTGGGCTTCGTCCATGTCTTGAAGATGATCATTACTTATCTCACAAAAGTTCAGACTTGTTTGGCATTTCGCAAAAAAGTTGATCATGTGAGCTATGACATGAAATCAGCCCACTTTTATTGGGATTCCCCAAATAGGCTTCTCCCTTTTATTTTCCAATCTCTTCATCCCTTCTTCCCATTCCTTTTCGATAGTGAATTATTCATCCGCTGAATTGATCTCTTTGATAAGGAAGTTGTAATCCAAACGAGGTTCTTTCCTCTCCTTTTGTCGTTTACGAGAATCCCCAATGAACTGCCTCTGTTGCTGTATTCTTCTAATTTTTCCTAGAAGATGAACCTACGGAAGTTGAATATTTTCAAGGGTTTCTGTCCACCATCCATCTCTGCTTCTCCTTCACATCTTAATACATATAAAACCGATGAATACAAGTGAGGCAGAGATTAGCCATGATTAAATGCCCCTTTCTAGAGGTACATGATCTGGGACACATGCCAATGATCTGTATGTATGGAGAGTGTTTATTCTTCAACGTTGTTCGGCAGCTCCTCCAGACTAGGAGATTAAATTCATGAGACCTGATTGGAGCGAGGCAGAGGACACGATCTCGACACGCCGACCGATGTGCTTGGATGATATGCAACCTTAGGGATCGGGCGTAGGAGTAATTATTCAACTCAATCGATAGAATGGGAAGTGCAATTAGAAAGTTCTTCTCGATTCATTCTCTCATTCAAGCATCAGACTGGTTTGACAAAAGGAGGTGGAGGAGGAAGGGGTTGGAGGGGGAGGGGATCGGAGGAGGAGGTTGCAGAGGAGGTGGGGGTAGAGGAGATGGGGGCGGCAGAGGAGTCAGAAATGGTAGGGGTGGAGATGGAGGAGGCTAGAGGAGGAGGAAGAAGGGGAAGATGAGCTTTTTAGGAAAAGACATATCTACCCGGCTATTCAATCTAATTACACTTGTATCCCAAAGTTAACGTCCGGTTGGGATATGGATAGACGGAAACTTAACCCGAGGATCACGACTCACAAGTGATAAAATTGCAAGAAGTCAGGGCACAACTGATAATCCAGAAAATGACGAGGCATAAATGATATTGCAATATTGAAGAGGGGCACGTGATAAAATCCCAAAAATCCAACTTACTGTGACAGAATGTTCAGATAGAAATCTAACTTACTATTTGTGTCATCTGTTTGGAGGGTTGAAATGTTGAATTCATGTAAAGACTTGCTGTGGCCTTCAGAGTTCATTAATGTACTATGTAGCATGTAAATGGTTTTTTATGTACATGGTTATTAGTTGGCGTTCGCTTGCTCACTTAGATTTTCCTGCCAAACGTAGAGTACTCTTAAAGTAGACATTCATTCGTTTCTCCACCATTCTGATAGTATTGCGACCATTCAGATGGTAATGCAATATAATGTCTACTTTTCTGCTTGTGCACTCATGCTTTTCAGAACAAAGCAGGAGGGATGATTTGGAATCACTTGGATATGTTCTTATGTATTTCCTAAGGGGAAGGTACATTATAAGGAAGTTACAATGTTTTCATTGGATCATCATTTTGTTTAACCTTCCTAGTTTTTGTTGCATTTCAGCCTTCCGTGGCAGGGTCTAAAAGCAGGAACAAAAAAACAGAAGTATGAAAAAATCAGTGAACGGAAAGTCTCCACCTCCATTGAGGTAGTTTTCCATATCCTGATGTTGTGTATGCTCCCGTGCCTTTTGTTTATACGTGATATGACAAAGGGTACTTCTATTCAGGCCTTATGTCGAGGGTATCCATCAGAATTTGCATCCTATTTCCACTATTGTAGATCTCTGCGTTTTGATGATAAGCCTGATTATGCTTATTTAAAAAGAATCTTTCGGGAACTTTTCATCAGGGAAGGTATGCTAGGTTTTTTTTGGAAGAAAAGGTATGCTAGGTTTTTAGAGTTTGTAATGCAGATGGTTTGGTTTGTATATTGTCACGTTATCGTGTTTTACTTTCCTATTATAATGAAAAGGAATTCCATCTGCAGGTTTTCAGTTTGATTATGTGTTTGATTGGACAATTTTGAAGTATCAGCAGTCACAAAGTGCCAGTGGTCCCCCACGTACTACTCTTGTAAGGAACACTCATGGAGTGATGGAGATGTCTTGTCCTTTTATTTTCTTTTCCATTATGGAATGCCATGGATATTCATGTTCACATTCGGTTAGGGTCCTGGTGTTGGACCGAGTGCTGGTTTGTCAGCTGGTGTAGCCAATGTAGATAGGCAGTCAGGTAACGTCATTGTATTTCCTTTTCATCCCCATAGATATATGTTCCATTATTCTCTTGTTCATTTTTTTATAAGCTCATTGTCTACTTAGCTATTTTGATGGGTAGTCACCACAGAAAATTTAATGCTCCTATAATCAATTTGCATGTGTGCAGGTGAATGATGGAAGATCCGTAATTGTTAAATTTTTTATGCTCTCATGTAGGATATGGTCATGTAACAGTCGTTTTTACTTATTATTTCTCACTAACTGGGAAGCTTTATGCGGTCTTCAGGTGTGGAAGAAGGACACACAGGTGGTTGGTCATCGAGGGATCCTTCTCGTGGACGAGTATCTGCACCTCCTGTAAATGTTGGCAGTAGCTTGTCAAAGCAAAAGAGCCCAGTTGCAACTGATACTGCTGTCGCTAAAGATGCAATGGTGTGCTTTTCTTCTTTGAATTATTTATGCTTGTTCTTTGGTTTCCTTTCTGCAAATCTTCCATATCATGGGACGTTTGATTAACCATATTTAGCTTTTCTTGACAATCGTAGAATTGAAAAACAATTCATGCGTTCTTTGATAGAATCAGTGTTGCAAGACCTTTTACAACATATAAGTTCACATTTGTCAAGTCACAAATCATCGTTGTTTATCGGACATGTGGTAGCCGAAACAGCAGATTCGCCTGCTACATTACAATATATCGCTCCTTATACAGGGGCGACTCTGGCTGAATATTTTATGTACTGTGAACGGCATACTTTAATAATTTATGATGATCTATCCAAACAGGCACAAGCTTATCGTCAAATGTCTCTTCTATTAAGAAGACCCCCTGGGCGTGAAGCTTATCCGGGAGATATTTTTTATTTGCATTCACGTCTTTTAGAAAGAGCCGCTAAATTAAGTTCTAAGTTAGGTGAAGGAAGTATGACCGCTTTACCAATAGTTGAAACTCAATCCGGAGACGTTTCAGCTTATATTCGTACTAATGTTATTTCCATTACAGACGGACAAATATTCCTATCTGCCGATCTATTCAACGCTGGAATACGACATGCTATTAATGTGGGTATTTCTGTCTCCAGAGTAGGATCCGCCGCTCAAATTAAAGCCATGAAACAAGTAGCCGACAAATTAAAATTGGAATTAGCTCAATTCGCGGAGTTAGAAGCCTTTGCACAATTCTCTTCAGATCTTGATAAAGCTATTGCACTATCTGTGGTAAGTAGATGGGTCAGATTTGATTAGGAAGCCTTTAGAAAACCGTCTTACTTTTCCTCTGTCACAAGACAAACTGAATGGGGTTTTTAGTTTTTTTTTGACCTTGAGTATCTTTAGTCGTGAATGCCTTGTTTCTAGCGGCTTGAGCATCTGCTGCATGATCACAATTAAGTTGCAGCTTTTGACATTCATTAAAATGGTCTCGAGTCTTGTGGTAGGCTATGACCATCTTGCCCTAAGGCATGCTCATGTAGTCTCACTATGTCTAATTGTGCGATTTTATTTTCCTAAAACTAAATGATATCTACTCGCGATTACAATTAGTTGTCATATCATATTTATACTCGTGGACGCAAATTGATCTTAATTACGTTAGACATCCCTACTTTGCTGGCCACGCAATCGAACAATTATTAGTAGATGTAGCATTGTCATCTCAAACATGTAACCCCGAAGATTACGTTGTTACTTATTGCTTTGCACATATGAAGCCCAAATTACCATGAAAGGATGGAGTTTGTTGGGACATCAATGGTAGATGCTGATGACTCTCATCTCTTTGCCCTATCGTACACGACTTCCGAAAATAATCCTCTACATGGATAAATCTAGCTTAGTTATTGTTAGAATTATTATATTTACATTTATGTTTGTAACCCTTCAGGTTTCGTAACCCCATGTGACCCTTCGAGTTCTGTAACCCCTGTGACCCTTCGGGTTCTGTAATCCTCTATGACCCTTCAAGTTCCGTAACCCCTATGACTCTTCGGGTTCCGTAACTCTTGTACTCTCTAGGGTTTTCTCTCTATATAAGAGACCCTAGCTATATGGAATATCTCATCTCATTTTCTCTCTTCTCAACATGGTATCAGAGCAACGGTCCTAGACCAAAGCCTAATACCCTAAATCCGCCGCCACCACCAACCCTCTCTCCGCCGGCAAGGAGAGAGGACTGGACCTCCTGCATCGCCCGTGTATTCCATGGTCTCACGCAAGACAGTCCAAGTCCCCAGCATCACCGGCAACACCTAAAGCGCCGCCCGAGGCTCCAGCAGCTCCAGCCACATCTCCTACGTCGTCGGCACCGCTTAGAGCCCCTCCTCTCTGTAACATTTGGAATCTAACAAACCCGAACCTCACCCGATTAGAGTCCGTTTAACCCAATAAAATTGTCGGTCGGCATCGAATGACTTATATCGACTAATTGGTCGTAAATCAAAAGTCGTTCGGGCGAAATCATCCAAAAATCGGTCGCTTCGTAATGCGCGCTGCGAAAAAGCCGCGACGCAAATTCGGAAACTGCGAAACAAACCGAGATCGTCATTAGATCCGATTCGACGATACGAGACCAACGGAATCGACCGTTTGTCAATCGGAGGTCGTTTGATATTTTTTAATTACAAAATTTAATCTTAAACAAAAACCGTATCCGAAAAATTCGGGTATTCAAAACCCGACCGAAAGTATATGAATATTATACTCTTTTTGATCGTAATTTAGAGACGATCAAAATGTGATGTCGCACGTCGAAATCCGATACTCGAAGCTCAAATATGGTCAACTTTATATTAGTTAAGAAAGAATATATATATATATATATATATGTATATTAATTTAGTTAACTGTTAAACAGTCTGCTCGGCTGTGAATATAAAACAAAAATTTATTTAATTAAATTTATTCTGTAAATATAGCAGACTGTCTGTATATATATAAAAAATTTACAGCCACCTAATCTAAACTTTAAACACTTGGTCCCCCTTATTTCTCCACTTGTCATATCATAGAGCTCTTCTCTTATGTTATAAAAACCCAACAACCCCTATCTCTCTCTCTCTCTCTCTTTTTCTCCTATAAACTCCAGCCGTGATTCCCCCTTTTTCCTCAGACTTCCAGCCGAAAGAGAGGACTTCCCTCTCTTCTTCTTTCTAATTTTTCCCAAATTTGTCCTTGCTGGAGCTACTGTATAGCAACCAATAAAGCTATTGCAGCAGCCCCTGGAAGCCCTGGTTGGAGCTGCTCCTCTTCCAAGGAGTTACTGCTCCTTTCCCTTCCAAGAAATTACTGGAATCTCAAGATTCAACCAGTGCATGCCTTTGATCACCATTTTGGAGATCAAAAATCCAAGGTACAATCCCTATACCTCCATTTGCTGCCATGCATGTACATTCCCTTTTCCTTATTGTTGCCATACATGAGATGTAATTTCATTACCTTCTTCTCCTTTCAATGTTATTTCAGAAATTAATGAAGTAGAGGGGGGCCTGTTATATATATATTTATTTAAACATATGTTTCTACTTAAATTTTTAATTATCAAAATTGGATTAGATAAATTGAATATCATTGGCAACTATGAATATTGAATTCTGCTATGTAATAAGGTAACAATATACGCAGGTTCCTGTGTGTATTTCATCACATAAATAGCATGAATGCTGGAGGTTAGCTAATGGGTATCTTGAAACAGAAACTAAGGGCCTTATTGGTGATGCATGAGATCTGAATTTCTGTGATGCTGCACAAATCTTAAAGTCCGACTCTTTCAAGATCTGTAGAATTATAGTTCAGTTCAGAAATTAAAATTTCCCGAATTTATAATTCTGAAACATGTAAGGCCTTCTTATTCAAGAAATTTCAAATCATAGATCATAGATTAAGGTCTGAATATCCATGCACTACAATCCTGTTCATTGATCTAAAAGGTACAACCCCTTTCCCCTACTCCTTGCTGCCATGCATGTGTAATCCTTTTCCTTTCTTATCGCCTCTCTATAATATTTCACATAAATAGTTATGGTTTTTAGTGGTAGGAACTCTGCACAATTCTTGTATGAAAAGTTGTCCATATCCTTTCATGTTCTTATAAGATCTGTGTTCTCTATTATAATAATTCAAGTCCAGCTTGGAATATGGAAAGAGTCAAGCATGTTCTCATGGTGGGATACATTCCCAGTTCATATATGTATATATTGTTATCTTCTTGTGAGACTATATGTCACTAAATTTGCATAATTTTATTAAATCAGATATTATACATAGATGAAAGGCGTTACTCTCAATAATAGGATGGCATGCTTTAAAGTTTTACAACTATCTCATTACTTTGAAGGATCTTAATCCGATCAACCATATAAAGGGTGTATATGCATATATTGCTAAGGAGATTATAATCTCCAGATGCATGTTTTTGCTCTTTAAGTAAAATGTAATTTAAGGATGGTTATGAGTAAAACTAATAAAGAAGATATAATTCCTTAATATATATATATATATATATGATGTAAATTTATCAACAATCTTTCCTCCTATTGGAAATGAGAACTTTATAAAAAGAAGTTGCGGCCATCATCAAATTAAAAGCCTAAAGGATAAACTTTCCATTATCTATACAAGATAGTTGATGTCTATTCCAGTGTTAGTCTTTCTTTTAGAAAAAAAGTTCCTTTTATCCTAGTTAAACATGTATTACATGGATGGATTACATGGTATCAGGCTTAGAAATGTTGTCCATAAATTTTATAATATTTTTTTATTAAGAATTCTTTAGAACATTCTGTTAATATATTGTTCATCATTTCATTTGTCTGTAACCTAGAATGGAAAGCATGTTTATTAGAATTTTTTTAGTCAGGATTGATTTAGACATTGTCCCATTGTTTATATTGCTTGTCCACCTAAGTCATGTCGATATTTATAATGCTAAGACATGTTTAATTTTAGATTTAGGGCTTTCATAACTTGCCAATTTAAGGTATTGCAGTAGTTAAGATATGTAAATCACTAGACAATAAGATAAATATCAAATGAGATAAAACTAAGACGACATAATGATTACAGGGGGTATGGAATTGAATCCAGTGAGTTTGCATACATGGGAAACATGTAGTTGATTTCTGGGATCCAATGAACTTATGAATGCAGTGAACTTATGAATCCAATGAACTTATGAATCCAATGAGCTTATGAATAGCAATAATTTTAAAGTATAGTATATCAAAAGGAGATTATGAGAAGGCAAGAGCTTACTGAAAAGACTTATAAATATTCCACGTTCATTTTTCTTCCGTCAAGATTCATCCGATTTAAGTTACAATAGTAGAAAGATGCAATAAATCTGAAGATCTAGGACACTGATCTCCCACCAATCATTTCTCTTCTTTCTTCCTTTGATTTCAATCAAGTCCAACTCATACATCGTTAAAACATTTTGTTCATAATCTGAATGAAATTTTGTTGAACTGTAACCTTTGACTCTTTTCCTATACAAGGCAATGGTTATGAATGATGCTAAGAAGAGTGACAAGGGTAATCTTCATCAATGATCATTAATACAATCTACTACATGAATACGACTTATCATAAATGATGGAGTGGACCTTTCAATGAGACCTGTAAAGCTAATCAGATAGAATATGGAGACAATTATATAATCAATGAACCTATATGGTTTCTAAGAATCAATGATGATTGATAATTTATATTGCCGATCATGGTAACCCTTATACCTGATCGTGCGAGGGCGCGGTGACCCTCAACTAGACGAGAGATAGGAAGTCCAGTTTGGGCAGCAGCCGCCAAGGGTGCGGGTCTAGGATCCCAGTCTTTTACACGGTTTTTACGCGAGCTCGCAGTGTTTTTACGCCTCGTTGGGATCCCGATTGTAGACCATTCCGCTGACCCTTTGTTTTAGTATACCCAGGCGGGGAATCCTCGATTTTTCAGTTTTACGTACGAGCTCGGTTGCCCATTACCGGTCGGGCTGTTTTTCTAGAGTGACTTTTCCGGGAAGTCCCTCTCACCCGTCTTAGTGGCGTAGTTTTGGAGTAGACCTATCCCTCTATTGGACCGCGCTTCCAATTAGAGGACGAGACGGAAGAGCCATTTACAGGCTTCTTCACCGCTTGAGTTTTACTTTCGCCAACAGACTTGGCGATTTAACATCCAGATCATCCATATCTACATCTAAAACATCGAGAGTTACATCTGAGAGAGTTACAGTTAAAGTTTGGAGGAAATTATAATTAAGATTAAGTTGATTGGAGGTGACTTTAATCTGATTCGAAATCCCTATAAGTTAATGGACGTGTTGGGAACTTAGTTAGGATGCATTATACAACACTGCATGCCTACGGAGGCATCCCAACCCTAAGGTACTTTTAAATACCTTAAAGTCATAGTGTGAGGTTACACACAGACCAAGACCACAGACTATCCACTAACTTAAAAGGAGTAAATAGAATTAAGAATCAAATCCATCATCATCATATCAGTCCATTATCGAAAGCCATGAGATAATCGCAATGACAAGAAATTAGCAATTACATGTGCCATCAAGTTCCACAACATGATCTACAAGATCTAGAATCATGATCTTAAAACGCAGGAAATCATTATATGTTAGAGTTTGTCATCTAAACTTTATATAAATATATATGGGAAGAATGTGAAAAAGGGGTGAACAGGTGAACTACCTACCAAACAGCTGAAAACCTTTTTACATACGCAAGTAGATGTAAATTTTACTTGTTCCACATTTCTACCTGCTCTCTTTTGCACATAATAAAATAACTTGTTATTTATTTTTAAACTACGGGTTTGTATTCACGATTGTGACTCCTCTTCTTCCTTGCACACATGGCAGGCAAGAGGCCTGCTGATCAGTAGCTGTTCATGCTTACAGGAGACAGGATATACACCAGATGGTATGTTTTATTTTGTCTCAGTTTTTGATTAACATTATCATGTAAATGCTATCTCTTCTGTAATACATTTTGGGATATATGGTGTATACTGGAAGATTCTTGTACATGATGTAAAATGATATAGAAATTAATGAAATGAGATTTTGGTGTCATTTGTCTCTATTAGATTGTGGTTATGAATGCGAATGTCATATGTAGCTTCAAGCGCTAAAAATTTCCCCATAATTTATGCTTTTAATGCGATGTCATAAATGGAATATTGTGAAATGTGTCGTAAACGAGTACCCAGATCCTAAAGGGTTCACACTCTCCAACAACCCTTCACCACGACTTATTTCTCCCAATATCATCCGTCTTCACCGAGCATTGACTTCTTCGTCAGCGCGTATACTTCTTCTTTTACGACCCGAATACTACTCCACGCTGGACTTCTACAATGATTATTCTCCAGGCACGACAGAGATATGTTCCGGTGACCTGCATGCATGACAGAGATACGTTCCGGTGACCTGATATTGCAGTGACTCTACAGGCATGACAGAGATACGTTCCGGGGACCTGAAAGCCACAGACCCGTCCTCGAGCGAGGTCTTCTACCAGCAGCGGACATATGTTCTTATGGTGCATCGTGTGAAGATGTGGTGTATACTTTTTCTTTTTGTTACAAGCTGCAGCTTTCTCAGCTCCAGCTTGAGGGGAGGGTGTTAGAATTATTATATTTACATTTATGTTTGTAACCCTTCGGGTTTTGTAACCCCATGTGACCCTTCGAGTTCTGTAACCCCTGTGACCCTTCGGGTTCTGTAACCCTCTGTGACACTTCAAGTTCCGTAACCCCCATGACTCTTCGGGTTCCGTAACTCTTGTACTTTCTAGGGTTTTCTCTCTATATAAGCGACCCTAGCTCTATGGAATATATATCTCATTCCGTTTCTCTTCTCAACAGTTATGATGCAACTTTCAGAAGGAGAGTCAGCACACTCTTCTTCCGACTAATTTCACAGTTTCACCTTGAAGAGGGCTTTTTGCTGCCTCTTCGAGACCAACGTCACTATAGGTCCCTCTATATATGCCACTCGAGATTGGTAGTTACTCATACTATGTTTTGGCCCTACGAACCAAGCTAGTTCTTCTCCTACAGATAAAGAGGAATTCCTCTAAGATTAGATGTCGACAACCCTGACTTCTCGCACCTCTCAGTCCCGGTCTCTATGCCTTTATTCCAGGGATGAGTCTCTTGAGAGGCCCTTTTTCTTTTAGCAAGCTTCGGAAGTGGGTAGTCTACAAGCGCCAAAGACCCCATATACTTCCTCTAGTTGATATTGGCCACTCGTCGACTTCATGGTGCTGAAGATGTCTAGATGGACACCAGAGCCTCGTCCCAACTCTTTTCTTGCAGATAGGAAAAGACGACTTCCCGAAGGGACCAACATGCGAAGCGGGAGATGTCCAACGATAAAAGGATGTTGCAGAGGGGTCAGACTCATTTCAGAGGTTTGTTGGAGAGAGATCCATTGCAAATATTCGCTACAGAGGTCTGGTTAAGGGTATACCTGTTTGGAGGATCTTCCTCCCGCATCTCTTCTCCATAAATGTATTCAGATATATCTTCTGAGGAAAGAGCCCTAGTTAGTTGACCAGTTGTGGGCTTTTTTTTCTCGGATCTTGGGCGTCGATGAGATTCATAGTTGCATTACTTAAAGCTTCCATCATAGCTTTGGCTCTATCGAATAACTTTCTTTGAGCACTTCAATTTGACCTAGGTCTCAGAACCTCTCCGTTATCTCTCCTCTCAAGGCGTAAACAGAAACAAATAGGGAGACAAAGGCTGCAAAAAAAGCAAGGCAAGTCCAGAATCATGGAAAAGGGGATGTAAAGAAAGACCTATGCCTCTTTCTCTGTCACTCGACACTCATCAACCAACTTTCTTTCTCTTTGGTTACGCTCTCTGGTTTCTCAAAAGACTCTTGGTTGTGGCTTGATGAGTACCACTAAGCTGACACGTCGGAGTTGGCTGTTGACCAACTGTGTGGTGTTTTATCGCACCGCAGGCGCACACACGATAGCTTTCGTGGTGGTGCTTCATGATTCTAATGTGCTGCGTCCGACAATCAGAACGAGCTTGCCGGTGGACCATTGCCGTCCCATTCATCGAGTGAGTTGGAGCGCAACTAGGAATGAAAACGGTCGGATACGTATACGAATATAGGTACAATAATATCCTTATCCATTTTAAAATGCGAATACGAATGCGGATACGAATATTGACAGATGTAAAAAATGTGTTATTATATCCTTAAAAATGAATACGAATGTAAAACGAATACGAATCGAATAATAATAGAAATATTTGATGGATTAACTAAAATATACATGTTTAAGATGGTTTACACATAAATAGATATACTAAGTATAGTAATTTTATAACTGTTATATCAACAATGGTGAATGTAATCATAAAATGTTGTTACACACAATTATAAATAAATCCATCACTATACTTATGTATGAAAACGAATATACGAATACGAATGCGAATATTAGTGAATGTCACAATGATATCCATATCCGCATCCATTTTAAAACGAATACAAATACAAATGTCAAATATGTATAAAACGAATACGATAGCGGATCGGATGCGAATATATTCACATTTGTTTTCATCCCTAAGCGCAACCATTTTATCCACTATTCATGGGTCAAAGCATTGAAAGAAAAGGATTGGGAAAGGCGGCAACATAGGAACCATGAGACGGGGAGTGAGAACCCACTTGATATGGGATATGTGATCCTCCTAATATGATGGACCAACATCCACTCGAGAGAGGGCAGTCTTTAGAAGCTGAAACCAGTGCTTGTTGGCAAATGGTTAGTGGAAAAAGACACGATCCACATCAACATGCACATCAGATCAAACTTGGCAACCCAAGGACTCCCGAGTATGCTAATGACCTGCTATCCTCAACCACACATCAATTTTGCCCTTCAATGGAGTTTTTTTTCTCCCAGATACCATGACAAAACAAAAGTTGCACACACGATACTCATTGTTTGAAATGTATAGGGACTTTAAGCAAACTCTGAACATTGGTTAGAGAGACGAACCTGTCTATCAACCTCCATCCGAATTGATTGACATCTGACATTCTCTACTGGAACATGAGCTAAATTGTTGGGTTGCCGTTGCACCTCTAATTTAGTGGCAGTCACATGAGGCAGTCACTGTTAAATGTAAAGGCTCCAAATACTCCAGGTGACTTCTAAACACGGCATAGAGAAGTATTTTATAGCCATTTCCGCTTATAAGCCTCTGTTGACATCATTAGCTAATAAATCCATTAATATACTTTTTACTCTTTTAATTTATTTCCTTGTTCTCTATTTCTATTTGTAGTCATTCATGATCTATATGTAATTGCCACCTATTGGGCTTCAGGGCTTCATTCTATATAAGAAACCCTACCCCCATAGATAAAGTTTGTTTGATTGTATTCTCAATTATTCTCCACATGGTATTAGAGCGGCAACTGAGATTGTAGTTCGTACGTGTTAGAGTTTGTTTTATCTTATTTGAATCATGTAACCCTATTGAAGCACTTATGTAACTTCTTTTTTTTGGCTCCTTAGGGTTTTCACTCTATATAGGAAACCCTATAGCCTTGGAATAAGATACAATTTCTTTACAATTATTTGCTTCATACGATATCGGAGCAACGGTCCTAGATCATGGTTCATTCCCATATCTGCTGCCATCGCTAGCCCATCTTGTCCGGGTGGTGCCACCATCTTCCACGTGGGGTCGCCTATCCGTCTCGGGCGCCAATCTTGCCACTGTCCAGGGCGCAACGACCCCCTCGGGCACTACGGACGTCGCAATCTCAACGCGCTACAACCTCCTCGGGCACCGCCTCCAGGGCACCTAAAGGCGTCGCCGTGCTCTTGTCAGGTCGCACGATGGCACAATGGCACTCCCAACCACTGTTGGTGACTTTATAGACGTAGCCAGATCTGTTAAGAGTGCCTCTAGGGCATGGCCTCAAATTTCAGCGAAATTCTGTCGAATACCGATATCCAGTCTAAATCGAAATTCGATCGAAATGTCCGAAATGACCGAAATATGGGAGCCCTAGTACAAAAAATGACCGAAATGATCGAAATTTTGATCGTCCGTTTCTATTGGTTAACGAAATGATGACCGAAACCAACATTTAGGGCCTTGTTCCAAGGCATACGTCTTGCTGTATAACAATGCAATGGCAACTCCATCATGCTGCTAGTCCCTGTTCGCACGTTTCCAGCGAGTTTCCAGCGTGCCACCAATCCATGTTCACGTGTTTCCAGCACATTTCCAGTGCACCTCATGCAGTTCGTTGGCCTCTTGTTGGCCCACTGAAGTCATGAGAGACTCACATCTCCTTATCTACTGCCTTTTGGAGGTGTCTACACCTCCCAAGACTCGATAGGTGGTGTCTATCCCACTGTGATAACTAACCATCACAGGTTCCATTTCGGACGAAACCAAGCCCTTGGTCACTTCGTCTAACATGATGGTACAAGGAACAACCATCAAACTCAAGGCTATTGATAATTACGTACTTTGGTATCGAGGTTCATGGTCTTTGTAAGAGGCCAGCTGAAGAGTTTCATTCTCACGAAGGACATATTAACATAGACAGATAAGGACTATGATAGTTGGCTTAGAGACAACTGTTGGACATGTGAGCTCTGTGCGAACCATTTCTACAATAAATATTGCTGTACTCTTTTTATATATAAGTAAAAGTTATTGATTATCACTTCCTGTCTGAGATTAATGAATGTATACACTTATAAAGTCCATTCGTACAATTAGGATTATATACCACACCCATCTTTATAATCATACATCTGTTGATTTGATGGTTAGATCATAGAGGCTGGTGCTGAGATGATATCTAAAGTGTTAGATTGAGGACTCGTCTAGCACCGTCAAATGATTGTCAAGAACGAATCTCCATCTTGAGAAGGAGATGGAAATCCTTACTCCAAATGCTAATATTCGGCCGACCTCTTGATCATGGCCTCAAAATTCAGCGAAATTCGGTCGAATTTCTGTCGAATATCGATATCCCGTCGAAATCAAAATTCGACCGAAATGACCGAAATATGAGGACCCTAGTACAAAAAATGATCGAAATGATCGAAATTTCGGTCGAATTTCAACCGAAATTCCATCAAAATTTTGTTTCGGTCGGTCAACGAAATGGTGACCGAAATCGACATTTAGGGCCTTGCTCTTGATGTAGGTCATCTACATAGAAATAGATATTCAGAGGCGTTAGATATGTTAAGTCAGAGTTGATTTAACGAGATCAAGATAGCTAATACCTATGTCTTATGCTGTCACGTTATAGGCACGGCTCCTCTGATCGGAGATAGGCGTATTACTATATGTCCGAGTATGTACATTAGGCATGCCATTATGTCGATGATCTAATCAAGGTTTATACATCGACGAGCTGGTGTGCATACGAGGGCATACGAGTAATACGATCTCTCAAAGGGATCATGCATTTTCACTACCGAACCGGAAGGCATGAGCTCATTCATGGGATATTGGGACCAACCAAATTCCATCTATGGTCGTCTTGCTTTGGAAGCAAGCCAAGATTTGTAGGTATGATATATGCTTTTGGAAAGCATATGATCAATACCGACTCCCAATGATTGAATGATAAACTTAATGTAAAATCCTAAAGGAGATAGTCCAAAATGAGATCAGAACTTTGGATTTAATCATGATTTTCCAGTATGCGGGGATGTATGTGTGTTAGGAATACTCGAGGGTGATGTGATCTTAAATGATTGTATACCATGACATTTCCATTCCGAGGGAATGATCAAACATGCTTGGATTTTAGTGACTCCTTGTAGTAGACCGTGTATCCAATCTTTATCCAATTGTTGGACATTGATCCGAATATAATTCAAATGTTATGAGAAGATGGAATATTATGTCTGGCATGATTTGATATCTCTGAGTGGTCTTCTAGATCTGGATATGTGATTGGATCTCACTATCCAAGTCACTATACATGGTATATACAATTGCCCTGACCTTATTTCCAAGTATCTGAGGAGAAGGCACACAATTCTTGAAAGAGTTCGAGAATTGTTTCACGAGCAATTTTATCTAAGCATTGGAAGATTAGATAATTAAATATGATTTAATCATCACAATTATTATGGATAGAGATATCCAAGATAATTAAATTGTATTTAATTATGATGGATAACATTAATGTAGATAACACTCTCCACAATAATCATGGATAATGTGGATATGATCCACAATATCTTGGAGAGAGTTGATTGCGAATGAGATTCACAATTTACATGTTAATGTGAATTGTATTCACATTATATAATTTAATGTAAATATGCTTAAATTAAACATTGCAACAACAACAACAACAAAGCCTTTTCCCACAATTAAGTAGGGTCGGCTACATGGTTTCTTCGCCTCCATTTAGATCTATCTTGGGTCAATCCCGGGCTTATATCCACAAAACAAAGATCCCTTCGTATGGTCCCTTTCCAACACTTCTTGGGCCGTCCCGGCCCTCTCTTAGCCGGCTCAACATCCCAACACTCGCATCTCCTAACTGGTGCATCAGCTGATCTTCTTTGCAAATGACCAAACCATCTTAAGCGGTTTTCTCGCATCTTATCCTCGATTGGAGCAACACCAACTTTCTTTCTGATTGCATCATTCCGAATCCGATCTTTACGTGTGTGTCCACACATCCACCTTAGCATTTTCATTTCTGCTACAACCATTCTCTGCACATGATGGTTCACAGGCCAACATTCAGATCCATAGAGCATAGCAGGTCTCACGGCTGCTTCGTAAAACTTTCCTTTAATTTTTAAAGGAATTTTCTTATCACAGAGAACAACAGAGGCTCCTCTCCACTTTAGCCAACGTGCATTTATTCTATTAGTAACATCTTCATCAATTTCCCATCATGTTGCAAAACAGATCCCAGATATCTAAAAGAATCTCTCTTCCGAATGTTATCATCTCCAATCTTCACCTCAAATCGTTCACCATTGCTTCCATCAAAGGTGCACTCTATGTATTCTGTCTTAGCCCTACTTATACGAAATCCTTTACTCTCCAACTCATGTCTCCAGACCTCAAGCTTCTCATTTACTCCATCTCTAGTCTCGTCAATCAACATAATATCATCAGCAAATAACATACACCAAGGTAACTCATCCTGAATGTGACTTGTCAACTCGTCCATAATCAAAGTAAAAAGAAATGGACTTAAAGCTGAACCTTGATGTAAACCAATGCTGATGTCAAAATAGCCAGTCTTCCCAGACGGGGTCCTCACACAAGATAAAACCCTATCATACATGTCTTTTATGAGGTTAATGTATAGGACGGGCACTTGTCTCTTCTCCAAAACTCTCCACAATATCTCTCGTGGGACAGAATCATAAGCTTTCTCCAAATCAATAAAGATCATATGTAGGTTCTTCCTTTTAGCTCTATAAATCTCCATTGTTCTCCTCAGCAAATGGATGGCTTCAATAGTTGAGCGACCTGGCATGAATCCGAATTGGTTTTCTTTGACGTTGGAAACTTGCCTCAACCTTCTCTCGATCACACGCTCCTAAATTTTCATAGTGTGACTCATCGGCTTGATACCTCTATAATTTAAACAATTTTGAATGTCTCCTTTATTCTTATAAAGAGGCACCACGATACTCCTCCAATATTCAGGTATTTTCTTGCTTCGCCAAATAACATTGAATAGATTCGTAAGCCAAGTCAAACCGCGCTCACCTAAAACTTTCCATACTTCTACAAGGATGTCATTTAGTCCTACACTTTTCCCAGGTCTCATAACCTTCAAAGACTCCTCTACTTCCTTTCTTTGTATCTGTCTATAGCTTGCACGATTCAAGTAACTTTCACTACTAGCTAGATCACCCAAAGTGATCTCTCCATTTCCTTCCCCAATGAAAAGTTTATGGAAGTACTGCCCCCATCTAGTCTTTATATCCTTCTGAGTAACAAGCACGTGACCTTCCTCGTCCTTAATGCATCTCACTTGAGAAAGGTCTTTGGTCTTTCTTTCTCTTGCTTTGGCCAACCTGAATATATCCTTCTGGCCCTCCTTAGAGTCGAGATTTTTATACAAAACTTCATAAGCTTTCGACTTAGCTTCGCTTACAGCCTTCTTTGCTTCCTTCTTTGCTATTTTGTAGTTTGTGACAGTTTCCTCTGTTCTATCCTTAGACATAGCTTTAAAGCATGCTCTTTTAATTTTTAGCTTCTCTTGCACCCCTTCACTGACTCACCCCTTTGACTACCTTTTTAGCTTCTCTTTTAATTTTTGACTACCTTAGACATAGCTTTAAACCACCAAGCCTCCTTTTGACCTGGGGCTCCTCCCTTTGACTCACCTAGCATCTCTTTGGCTACCTTTTGGATACAAGATGCTACTGCCTCCCACATCTCGTTTGCACTTCCACTACAATCCCAAGATAAATCTTCTAAAACCTTCTCCCTGAAGCTCGATTGGTTCAGTGGAAGATTCCACCATCTAGTTCTAATGATCTTAGGAACCCTCCTTTTCTTTACCAGCCGTTTTATTTTTACATCCAAGACTAACAAGCGATGTTGGGTTGTCAAACTCTCTCCTGGGATTACTTTGCAGTCTTTATAACACAACCGATCTCTTCTCCTCAACGCAAAGTAATCTATCTGTGTTCTCGTTGGCTTACTCTTATAAGTAATTAAATGCTCCTCCCTCTTCTGGAAGAGAGTGTTTGCTATAAAAAGATCATATGCTGTTACAAAATCCAGGATGACTTTTCCCTCTTCATTTCTATCCCCAAAACCATGTCCTCCATGAACACTAGCATACCCTAAAGCATCTTTTCCCACATGTCCATTAAGATCTCCACCTATGCAAATCATCTCTCTTTGTGGGATTCCTTGTAAAATCTTATTTAGATCCTCCCAAAAAGCTTGTTTAGTCCTTTCATCTAAACCAATTTGCGGTGCATAAACTGAGATTATATTCAGAATTTCTTCTTCAAGCACCAATTTTAGCAAAATAATCCGATCCCCGAATCTTTGCACCTTAACCACACAATCCTTCAAATCCTTATGAACAACCACTCCAACTTTGTTTCTATCCTTATCTTTACCTGAATATCAAAGTTTAAAACCTGTCTTCTCGATCTCCCTTGCTTTCTCTCCAACCCATTTAGTCTCTTGAAGACATAGTATATAAATCTTCCTTCTTTCCATCGTATCCACTATCTCCATCAATTTTCCGGTTAAAGTGCCAATACTCCAACTAACAATTCGCAACTTCCATTGCAATATCTTTTGGACTAACTTCTTTACTCGCATGCGTCCATTATGCGAGAACCCTTGTAAATTTTGGGCTGCATCCGGGCGATGATGCAGCGGAACTAGCTTAATTACCCGCATGCGTTCCTCATGCGAGCACCCTTGCAAATTTTGAACTACATCCAGGCTGCGATGTAGCGGCCCTTGCCAATTTTTCATTGCATTCGGGCGATGCAACGCGTCACAAGTAGGGAACGCCCCAACGAAATCTATATGTTTGCTTAAATCCATGTTGAAAAGATCCGACTGTCATGAGGCAACATCCTAAATAATATATTTTTTTAAAAATATTATTTAGGAAGTTGTCTCCGACTGTTTTACGTTGGCTGTCGGTTACCTAACACAACCCTCCTCATTTACCTGGGCTTGGGATCGGCCATGGCTGAGTTAATTAAATTAAACATTGGATGAAAGAATTTAATTCTCAATAGTCCAATGTATATTGCAATTATAATAA
This sequence comes from Ottelia alismoides, assembly GCA_037367405.1. Taxonomy (NCBI): domain Eukaryota; kingdom Viridiplantae; phylum Streptophyta; class Magnoliopsida; order Alismatales; family Hydrocharitaceae; genus Ottelia; species Ottelia alismoides. The sequence continues at coordinate 1,471,447 of JAZKJV010003250.1, read as the reverse complement.
ATAATTTGGAATTATTTGGTGATAATTCTATTAATTAATATAATGGATAAATTAATTTGATCCATTCCATTACTTAGAGTGGACGTCCATGGGTTGTTAAACCGTGGTGGACGTGCACCCTAATTTTAGTAAATGGATGGAACCTCTTTTTTTAATTAAATCCATTTATCAACTAACTGTTATAATTTGGAAATTGTTTTCAAATTATCTCTTTCTGTTTTCTTTTTTGTTTATTGTAAACCTAAAAGAAAGTACCCACTTGATGGTCTAATGGTAGTACAATGTGTCTACCATACAAAAGACCAGGATTCAAATCCCACTCTTGCAGGGATTGCATTAGGTAGTCGACGACTAGTGTAAAAAATAGTCGAATCTTTCAACATGGATTTGAGCAAGAATACATGTAGCCGACCATACTTATAGTGGGAGAAGGCTTAGTACATTTGTAAACCTAAAAGAAACTCAAATCAATCTAAACCATTAATTAATGAGGACACATAGATCGTGATCCATGGAAAGAGACACAAACCAATCTAAATCATTGATTAGTGTGAGCACATGGATTGAGATCTATGGACTTCCAAAATTCTATAAAAGGAAGGCCAAGCCTCGCCCTCTTTACACTAGTTGAATGCAATTGTTGCATTAAAAAACTCTCTAGCTACACACGTCCTCTCTCTCTCCCCCCATAACCTTGGTGGAGATCGTGATCGTTGTAGTGCTGCTGGACCAATCACTCAAGGATCTCAGTCTTTTTCGGTGCCTCATGCTCGTGGAGAAAACGGATTTCGTACAATAAAATCAGGAGGTTACGTGCTTCAATTATTGCTCAGAATTACAAAAAGCAAGGTTGCAAAAGTCGGTAGTCGGTACTCGGTCGGTTGGGTCACTGACTAAGGATTAATCGGCAATCGGACGACTAATTGGATTTAGTCATACTTTAATCGGCTTTGAATTTTATGATTATTTTAAATATATTACACATTTTTATACATAGATTTACATAGAATCTGTACATTTTTCATAGTACCATAATAAAATAAAAGAAGTAATTGAATTTAAATAAAACATTAAGCATATTATAATAAGTCTACTTATAAAAAAACAAAACATTAAAAAACATGGTATCTTCAAGTAAAAATTGGTCAATAAATGTACCTAGTCGGAATTAGTCGGTACTCGGTCGACCACCCCACTGACTAGACTAGTCGGGCCAGTCGGGCGACTTTTACAACATTGACAAAAAGCATGTGTCTCATCAACACGCCCGCAAGTGCACTATCGTCGAATCAGACTTGAGTCAGGAGGCCTCTTTGCTTAGAGAATTCAGATCACAACCACACTTTAAGAGGCAAGCCTAAACTCGTGTGATCTAAATGAAACGACAAAGGAAAGGTTTTCGAGCCATGTGTTTTCATTCTTAAAATTTTTATTTTTCTGCTGCCATGCCAACTAGTACGTCTAGTTGATTCAGATTGGACTTGATCCATGCTTCAATCATTCTTCAGAATTGCAGGAAACAAGTGTCTCATCAACACGCCCGCAAGTACACTCTTGTCGAATCAGACTTGAGTCAGGAGACCTCTTTGCTTAGAGGATTCAGATCACAATCATGCTTCAAGAGGCAAGCCTAAACTTGTGTGATCTGAAGAAACAACATTGGAAAGTGTTGGAGCATAAGTTGTATGCGCCCATTGAGTTGTAACAGGGTAAATGGATCCTGGAGGAGATCCATTTACCCCATCCAGTGTTTAGTCCCACATCGTCCAGTGGTGGGACTTGGAGGCTCTAGAGAGGCTATATAAGGAGCCCTAGACCTCCTGTACTCATTGAGAAAGCCAATAGACAAACACGCCCCGTTGAGGGCTTCTCCCGTGGTTTCATCCCGCTCCTCACGGAGTAGGGTTCCACGTAAAATCCTACTTGTTATTTTCGTTATTTATCTTTATTCCATATTACGCTTCCGCTTCCGATTTTTCTAACATGGTATCAGAGCGGGTTCGATTCTCGGGATTTTCATATTGTTCATATTTGTTTTCAAGATTCGGTTATCAAACTCAGTTCTTGATCATCCTTGTAATTCTTGTTCGTGAAAATTGTTGGAGAAGATCGAGTTCTAGGGTTCAGATCTGTAAACCTAATATATGTTCATGTACGGCGGCATACAACCCTGCATCACGCGACCTCCAGGGGACATCATGCCCTCCTTCATGTTCGGTTCCAACAGGCCGCATCGGCGCACAGGCTCTCTGGCAAAATCTCCAACAGGCCGCATCGGCGCACATGACATGTGCAGTCGCGCGGGCGGTGCTGCACCACCAGACACGCCAACACCCAGGTCTGCGATACTCTCTCCAGATGCGCCAACACCCAGGTGGCACTGGCAGCCAAGCCCGCACCTCCGAAGTCGATCCCTCCTCCCAGCGCGAGTCCTTGGCGGCCATAAGCCCCTCGCGCATCAGGCGCGCATCCCTCCTGTCACAGGCGGAAGGCGGCAGCGCCCCTCTCATCTCTTCCTCTCGCAGGGCGGCATGCTTGGCTCCCTCTCCTCGCCGCACCATAGCACAGGTGGCACCAGCGGCAAACCCTAAAGCGTCGCCTCCTCCATCAGCTTCTCTGGGTGGCGCATCTCCAGGCGGCGAGCTCTCAGGCGGCGCAGCCCTAGCCGCACTCAGGCGGCATCAAGAGAAAACCCCCAGGGGGCGGCAGGCGTTAAAGAAAGGGTTCCCATTGGGGAACCCTAGGGCTCGTAGCCCCTTAATTTTTTTTTGTGTAAGGCCCAAGTGGGCCGTACCTCCTTAAAAAAATTATGAATGAAGGCCCAACAATGGGCTGGAAAAAGGAGAGGAAGAGTTGGGCCCAGATTTTGGGTCGAGAGTTGTTCAAAAAAAATGAGATTTAAAAAAAAAAGAGAAGAGAGTTTTAAAAGAGAGAGAGAGAGAGAAAGAAGGCGCGTACAAAGAAAAAAAAGCCGTACGCATGTGTTAAAAAAAAGAGGCACGCACAAAGAAAAGCCGTGCGGAAAATATTTGAAAAAAAATTGCAAAAGCCAAAAAAAAAGAAACGGCTTACGGAAAAAATGTGACGGCTTATAAAAAAAATGAAAAGCCGCAAGATTCATGTTTTTGTTGTTTACCCCCTATTTATCTTATCTTCTCCCAACTTAGTCGTTGTCCATTTTCCGACAAGTATGGGAGAAAGGGGGAGTATATATGTAGAGTCACAGGTCTATTCAGATACCAGTCTCCAGACCAGCCAGTTGATCAGACTCTACAAGTTTTTTCAGATGCGCAGGATTCAGACTCGCAGTTCAGATTCCGAGTCCACAGGTGTGATGCGCAGATTCAGACTCGACGATCATTGTTTCCGAGTCTCCAGTTTCAGACACGCACGAGTATGCGGTCTTTTTCAGATGAGCATATGTTGCCATCAGTTCGTGGTCCCCATCATTCTTGTTGTTATTCGGTCAGAGTTTTCATGTGAGCCATAGGGACTCCAGAGTAGAGGACCATTCCCTTGAGGGCAAGGGTTTTCATGTGGTATCATAGGTACACCAGAGCAGTGCACCATTCTCTGAGCCAGATGGGAGAGCCCCAGTTCTCCGACGAGGAGACTTCAGGCGCAAGTTCAGACTCGATGGTCAGGTTCCGAGTCTTCAGTTGACTCACACTCCAGCCAGTTCGTACTCCTCACCTGCACGACATGAGAAGCAACGTCCTCGACTGCAGCAATGTGCGCGTTGGGTTGATATTGTCCGTAGTGTCTTGTAGCGTTGAGTTGAGTTTCTGTCTGTTTGTCCAAGCTGAGCATTGCATGCTCCAGCTTGAGGGGGAGTGTTGGAGCATAAGTTGTATGCGCCCATTGAGTTGTAACAGGGTAAATGGATCCTGGAGGAGATCCATTTACCCCATCCAGTGTTTAGTCTCACATCGTCCAGTGGTGGGACTTGGAGGCTCTAGAGAGGCTATATAAGGAGCCCTAGACCTCCTGTACTCATTGAGAAAGCCAATAGACAAACATGCCCCGATGAGGGCTTCTCCCGTGGTTTCATCCCGCTCCTCACGGAGTAGGGTTCCACGTAAAATCCCACTTGTTCTTTTCGTTATTTATCTTTATTCCATATTACGCTTCCGCTTCCGATTTTTCTAACAGAAAGGTTTCCGACCACGCGGTTTCATTCTTAAAATTTTTGTTTTTCCGCTATCATGCCAACTAGTATGACTGGTTGACCTATGTTGAATTTGGTCGATCTCCACTCTTTCGAGATGCGCGATGCTAACAACTTGTCTTCAAGTGGTATCAGAGCCATTGTTTAAAGTCGTGTATATGATCCAAACCCTAGGGAATAAGGCTTTAAATATCGGAATGCGTGGGAACTTGTTGTTTTTCGCATTGTTGAAATTTCATATCGATTTTGAGCATATATGATATGTCACCTGTTTTGCGTTGTTATGAACACATTTTTTGGAATGCTTGTGCATGTTTAGATGGTTCGGACATGTCCTAAAAAAGTTGTCAAAAGTTGCTAAAATCGGGCATTATTTTGAGTTCAAAAAGTTCTCGCAGTGTTGTTTTTGCATGTAAACTCAGATATGTAACTAAACATTTTCTAGTTATAATTTTCCTGTCATGAAACATATTAAAAACACATTAATTATGTTAAGAATCAAATCAGTAAATCGCTTGAATTTATTTTGCTCTTTTCCGACCATGTTTGCCCTAAATATATGATATTTAGTGGAGATGGGTTGGAACATGATCAGATCATAATCTTGGTGACATCTTTTAATCTGTTTAATCGTTCACATATAATCATGGAAATTTGGAATTTGCTCTGATTAATTGTTGTATCATTTATTTAGAGAGATACATGACAAACAACAACATTGAATGATTGCTTCATTATATGAAAACCTTAGTTTATCCTACAATAGTAGTAAGACAACTTTTGATGCAAAATCAAACTTGTTTGCTTGATATGACTAAAAATTTAGGGTCATCAAAAATATTTTAAGATGCCTAAATTTTTGAGTGTATTATATATGTATTATGCTGGTCATCAAGAGTATATGATCGGTAAACCTCTTAGTACAAATAGACCCAATTGTGTTGTTTTGCATTGGAATGGAGATGGTGTCTACACCGGATCTGCTGGCTTGGTTTCTTAATTAACGCTTTGCATGTCATGGAAATGCTCCCTCCTAGCATAACTCGAGCATCTGGTTGGATCTGTTTCAAGAAAGCATTGCATGATGCGAGGTTAAGACATAATTTTAACAACTAGTTGGAATAATAAATTTGTACTATGTGAGGGTGTATACTATATAGTAATATCAATCAAACCTAATTGTTTGTTGGTTGCGTTGAATTGTTAATTTAATATGATTTAATTAATTTAATCCAATTAAAATAAACAATCTATTATTAATAGGACTATATATCCCTTGAAAGAATTAATCATGAGAATTTAATTCATAATGATTAATTAAACTTTGAACGTGATGTGGAATTATTAGATGATATCCACGGTCTCCCATCAAGGCGAATGGTTCCGTCGTCATGGATTGTATATTGGAGATGCATATGCGAAGTCATAACTCTGGTATACGAGCGCACATGGGTCCTGGCTCTTTGCTTCTTGTAAGAGACATGCCGTATGTGTAGTGACCCAATATTGTTCCTCATATAATTGATGTGTATTGGATTGCGCATGACGTGGATTAATTCTGTTGACAGTTGGTTCAATTAACAAGTCAGCATCATCTTAGGTGCGGTGGGCTCGGGTGTTAAAGATCAAATTGGAAAATGCTAGTTGGACTTGCAAGTCAGAAATAGTTCCCGCTTCCTTCACCCATGGAAGGAAATATCGCGATATATCGATATCGAGATGAGATCGATATCAATATCGTTATGGCGATATATCCTCCTTTTCAGGCATTTCCTTCACAAGAGTGCGTCGATATGTCCGATATTTCAGCGATATATCACCGATATATCTTTGAAATATCGTATCGACCTGATATCGAAACGATATCGATATCGATACGACCTTCCATGCCTTCACCTGAGTTGCATTTTCTCATATTATTGGGGCGTGACAAAGGTGTAAGGGAGATTCCAGATCTTGCTAACGATATAGCGGTAAGTATATTATCTCATTATTCGAAAGTTGGATAAGGGACTCAACGTTCAAAGTATTAGAAAGCAATACAACTGTGAATTAAAATTCCTTAATCAAAGAAGATTATATACACATATTTTTTTTTGTTGTATGTATTCTAATAAGTGTATCTTGAATCTCAGAATGAAATCCATGAACCCTCTCAAAAAGCTTCTGGAGGTCAACCAGTTGACCGGGCTGAACTACTCGGATTGGCTCATATACCTGGAGCTTGCTCTCTATGCGCAACACATCGGTTATATGCTCACCAAGAACATATATGTGAACCCTAAGTTGGAGGAAGAAATCAAATTTAATGGTTGATGAAGACTACTCGCTAGCTATCATATACTTTATTCAGCTGTCTTTGTCCAAGTCTTTCAATAATTATGTGGTCTTATACCGCATGAATAAATTATGTTTATCTAATGCTGAGCTCATGAATTCATTGAAGTCTGTAGGGGACATCATAAAGAAAGAGAACCCTACAGGCAATGCAATGGTTGCACATGTCAAGGGAACACGCTTTCGAAAGCAGGGGTCCTGGAAGGGTTCGGCTCTTAAGAAGAAGAATAGTCAAGTTGTTGGCTCGCCCTCCTTCTCTCAGACTTCCACTCTTCTGGTATCCAAGAAAGCGTATGTCTGTCATCACTGTAAGAACCGAGGCACTGGAAGATGAATTGTCCAGATTACCTGAAAACCTTGGAGAAGGGTAAAGGTATCACTCCATTAGGTATAAAATCTACTTTCATCATTGAAACTTACTTTCTTGTAGGATGAGAAGGTAGTCGGGTTATTGATTCTGGTGATTCTGTTCATGTATGCAATGTGTTGCATATGTTTCAAGAAACTAGAAAGCTTGAGGATGTAGAGATAATCATCCAGATGAGATTTGATACAATTGTTGTAATAATCGTTGTTGGGACACGCAGACTGTCTTTAGCTAGTGGGAGATTTTTATTGCTTAGAGAGTGTCCCTATGTACCTGAAGTTAGAAGGAACTTATTATTTATATCTTAGTTAGTTAGAAATGGATTTGTTCCAATTTTGCAATTAAGTTGTCATAGGTCATTATGGTAAACATATTGCAGATGATTTTCTAACTTCTGGTTGACTTTGAATTGTACATTGATGAATTTGTCTTGAATGTTACATCCACTACTACTACTATTACTAATAACCTCAAGTGATCAAGAGAGGATAATAACCATTTAACCGTGATTTGTCATTAAAGGTTTGGTCATTTATCTTTTGATAGGATCAAGAAATTCGTAAAAGATAGACCTTTAGATTTTTTAAAGTCCATCATTTACCTACCTGTAACCCTGTATTCGAGGTAAAATGACCCAAACACCCTTCTGAAATAAGGGTACAAGCTGCGAAGGTATACTTGACCTAATACATACTGATGTATGTGGTCCCTTCTGTGCTGCAATTTGAAATGGATATCGATATTAGGCGACTTTACCATTCATGTTACTGGTTTATCTTTATATTGCGTCACAAATTCTAACCTATGAAAAGTTGAAAGAGTTCATGGCTTTGGTTGAGAAACAAATCGACAGGAAGTTTAATCGAATTCGATCTGACCGAGGTAACACGTACCATGGAAGGAAATATCACGATATATAGGCGATGCATCACAGATATATCGATATCGAGATGAGACCGATATCGGTATTGATATGTCGATCCATCATCCTTTTCAGGCATTTCCTTCACAAAAGTGCGTCAATATGGGCGATATTTCTACGATATATCACCGATATATCGTCAAAATATCGTATCGACACGATATCGAAACGATATCGATATCGATATGGCCTTCCAGTGAGTACCTATCAGATGAATTCAAGGAATACCTTAAAGACAGAGGAATTGTGTCCAATCTCACTCCTCCTGGAATTCCCCAAATAAAAGATGTTGCTGAAAGATGTAATAGAACCATCATGGACATAATCGATACGTAACGAACATTTACCTTTTAGTTTATGGGGATATACATTATACAGTTGAGACTGCAATATATATCCTTAATAAGATTCCTAGCTAGTCTGTACTTAAAACCCCTCACGAGCTTTGATTTGTAACCAAGCCCACTGTTAGAAACTTGAGGATTTGGGATTTGCTTGGTCCATGCCAAAAATATGGACGCAAGTAAACTAGAATCTCACACTAAAGAGTGCTATTTCATCGAGTATGTGAATGACGGTACTGGATACCAACCTTACGACCTTGAGACTCAAAAGGTATGAATCTATAAGGATGTGAAATTCTTGGAGGATGACTACCATAAGAGTCCAGACAAAAATGAACTAAAGTAACCCATTGAATCTTCTAAGGATATCGAGGTTCCTGAAACAGAAACAAAAGATATAAATGAAGATAACTGTACCTCTTTGAAGGAGTTCGAAGGTGGTAATGCCTCCTGAAACGTACATAGTTCATTTGTCAGAGGAGTCTGACAGTAATCCTACGTGATATGATGAAGCACTCTCGATTAATGACATGGATAGATGGATGCTAGCCATGAAGTTTGAAATATACTCCATGTACAAGAATGATGTATGGACCTTAGATCCACATGAAGGGGTAAAACCCATTAGGTGTAAATGGATCTTCAAGAGAAAAAATGGACCTGATGGGAAGGTAGAGACCTTCAAGATACGGCTCGTAGCCAAAGATAACACAAATACAGAAGGCATCGACTATAAGGAGACATTCTCTCCTGTGGCCATGCTCAAGTCCATCGGGGCATTGCTAGCTGTAACTACGCATCTTGATTACGACATTTGGCAGATGGACGTCAAGATTGCGTTCCTCAATGGATACCTCGAGAAGGATATCTATATGGAGCATCTCCTGTGCTTCATAACTGATGAAGGCAAAGTGTGCAAGCTGAAGAAGTCCATCTATGGACTCAAAGAAGCTCCTTTTAGCTAGAACATCTAAATTTGAAACCATAAATAGTTTTGATTTTGTCCAGAATCTTGATGAGCCATGTGTGTACAAGAAGCTTAGTGGGAGCGTCATTATGTTCATCGTGCTTTACATAGATGACATCCTTATCATTTTTTGGGGAATTAGTTTGGGGGATTTTGAGTTATGTTGTGAGTTTAGGTTAAGTCATAGATGAATGAAGTTGGATCCCTTGTTTTACACATAGAAAATAAGATTTATGATGATTTATGTTAACAAAAAAATAGTAATTACTTAAATCCGTCATTAGTCATGGATTTCTAATCCCGATAACCACCCCGGCACGTCCATAAATGTGGAAAAAGTCTTTGTTGTTGTATTAGTCATGGATTTATCTTTATAACAAAAAACATTGTCTCATCAGTCGTTAATCATTATGTACATTTTTGGAATCAAATGTCTCATCTCAATGCCATTCATTATGTGCCCCATATGACTGATATGTGCAATATAGTGATCATAGATGATCCGCATGTGTCATCTAAGTGTATATTTCCAAGCTATTTAATGTTCTAATAACTTGAATGAGATCCATTTCCAATATATATAAGTCATGATTCTACTTTAACAACAATACGTTCGATATGACTGATATGTGCAATATATGGGGCATAAATGACTGAGATGTGTGATATAAGTGTATATTTGTAGGTTATTTGTTATTTTAATATATTAGGTGACCTTAATTTTTGAAAAAAGATATGAAAAAATGGCTTTTTTGAGCAATTTCCGACATTCCCACCGATATCATCGATATATCGACGATATATCCTTTTCCGGGTGGACCGATACGAGATTGATATCGATATTTCCTACACTGGTCTTAAATTGCTCAGAAACAAAGAAATGAAGATTTTAGGATTGTCCCATTATGTAAATTAAGAAAATCCTAGAAAGATTTCATATAGAAAGTTCCAAGAAAGGCTTCATTCCTTCAAGACATGGTATCCACATGTTTAAAGGGATGGCTCCTCAAAGTGTTGAGGAAAAGGTCATGGCTGGATGCCCATATAGATTAGCTGTGGGAAGCCTAATGTATGCTATGATGTGCACAAGGTCGGATATCTGCCATGCAGTGGGAGTGGTAAGTCATTACCAATCCTGCTATGTAGAACAACACTGAAATACAATGAAGAACATCTTCAAGTATCTAAGACGGATACAAGATTACGTCTTGGTCTGTGGAGATGGTGATCTCTAAGTCTTAGGATGCGGAGATTCGTACTTCCAATCTGACATTGATGACCTGAAGTCAACTTCGGAGTTCATATTCTTGTTGAATGGTTGTACTATGAGCTTGAGAAGTAAGAAATAGTACACCACGAATGATTCGATAACAGAACTGAGTACATTGTCGCATCGGATAACACGCGAGCCATAAATAAGGAGGAGTCCAGATGGCATTAAAAGAGCAAGCATGTGAAGTAGAAATACTACATCATTCGAGAGATCAGTGTTGTAAAAGTCCCCCGATTGGACCGACTAGTAGGTCCGACTAGTCTAGTCAGTAGGGTGGCCGACCGAGTACCGACTAACTCCGACTAGGTACACTAGTCGACCAATTTTTGCTTCAAGATACCATATTTTTATATGTTTTTTCTTTTTTTATATTCAAACTTATTATAATATGCTTAGTGTTTTATTTAAATTCAATTGTTTTTGTATTTTATTATGATAGTATAAAAATGTACAAAATCTATGTAAAATATATGAATAAAAATGAGTTGTATATTTAAGATAATCATAAAATTCAAAGCCGATTAAAGTCCAACTAAATCCGATTAGTTATCCGACTGCCGATTAATCCTTAGTTAGTGACCCGACCGACCGAGTACCGACTACCGACTTTTACAATCTTGCGAGAGATTCAGAAGCATGGTGACAGCGTCATCACCATGGTGGCCTCTATTGACAACATTGCTGATCCACTTACAAAACCTTTGTCCCAGAAGTTTTTGGCCAGCATTTTATGAGTATGGATTTACGGATTGTACCAGAATGATTTTGAGGCCTAGTGGGAGATTATTGGACATGAAGCCATTTGAGTGCGACATACGTTAGTTCGAGAAACATCATCCGACTTCTTTTCCTCTTAGGACCGAGCCTTTGTCGATCAATCACCTTTTTTCTTTAGGGCATTGTGATGTGTGGGGACCTTGTTCGGTCTGTACTTTTGAGGTCATAATCATTTTGTGATTTTTTTATGACTACCGTAGATGTTCTTGGGCTTATCTAATAAAAGAATGATCACATATTAACTTTATTATGCAAACCTTCTTTCAATTTATTAGAGCTTCCTTCAGTGCTTTTATTCAAGTTTTCGAACTGATAATGCACTTGAATTTTCCCAACATGATTTGATGACTTTCTTTGCCTCTCAAGGGCCATTCCCCAGTCTTCCTACCAATATACCTTTCAACAAAATGGGATAGCTGAGCCGAAACTTCATCTCCATCATATTGCTTGCTCCCTACTTACTAATATGAGGGTTTACATGACTTGTTGGGGGATATTGTTCTTAATGCTGTCCATCTTATCACCATGGTGCTGTCATATGTTCTCATAGGAGATACTCCGTTCTCCCTCCTTTACCCTACCGAGTCAGCTTTTCCCTTGTCATTACAAATCTTTGATTGCACTGCATTTGTACATAATTTTTATCCAGCAGACAGACTATCTCCATGTGCAACCAAGTGTGTTTTCCTTGGGTATTCTTGAACTCAAAGGGGATATATGTGCTCTGATCCCACTGATCATCGCCACATCTCGGTTGTTGTAACCTTTCTTTGAAAAGACCAGCTTCTTCACACAACCTGTTCATGATATACCTTTGGAGTTACCACCACCACCACCGATTATCTATATAACAAACCATATCCCTCACTCTAATGATGTTCCCTTGTCAGTTCCTTATATGTAGGAGGAGATGCCATCTTCGAGTGTCCTCACCAATGCTGCTCTGGATGCCTTGATAGAGCCCTCTATAGCACTCAAGAAGCTAAAAAGGCAATGCACGATGCATCCAGTTTCTTGTTTTACTTCTACTGATAATCTCTCTATTTGTGATCAGCGCTTTGCAGATGCTCTGGTGATTGTCACTATTCCTCATGATCATCACAATTCTATGCGGGACTATGGTTGGAATAGGATCATGTGTGACGAGATGGATGCTCTCCTATCCATAGGGATCTGGGATATTGTGCCTTGTCTGTTTGATGTGAATTCTGTTGCTTGTAGATGGGTCTTCATGCCTAAGCAATCTTTAGATGGTACCGTTAACATATTGAAGACTAGATTTGTAGTCAAAGGATTCACTCGGACATATGAGGTGTATTATGTTGTAGTATGTGTCACATTAAGAGATGGGTAATTGGATCCCTGCAGGGTCTAATTACCGCATCCACATGTTTTGTCCCACATATACTGTTAGTGTGACTCATGTCTGTCTGTGGGGCTATATAAGATGCCCTACACCAGTTGTATCTGTTGAGAGAAAGTGAATAGAAGAATCAACCCTTAGTGGTATTCTTTCGTGATTTCATCTCACTCATCATGGAGAAGGGTTCCACATAAAATCGCGATGTTCTTCCATATTTTATATTTCTTTATCTCTGATACGCTTTCGCATTATCATTTCTACATGGTATCAGAGCGGGTTAGAGTCTGAGTTGGTATTTTAAAGATTATTTTGGTTATTATGTTTATATTCAAGGATTTATTCTTGGGTTTCTTGAAATCCTAATTCTGGACGGGCAACACGCAAGAAAGTTCTAGGGTTCAATTTCCAGAACTCTAATTCCCCAACATCTGGCCGTCGATGATCAGATCCATCTCTGGGTTGCATCTCTCTGCCGAGTTCTTATTGTATCCATCTCCGAGCTCTTTCTGTATCCGATCATCATGATGTACACACATATCATGTAAAGGACGACACTAAGTTATGTACCTGTGTGTGATATACCGAGAAGATCCTAATCTGCTGCAATTATTGGATTCCAATCAACATCATTCAACATTATGGACTGACAAAATCCCCAATTGCAACCATATTCTGAAGAACCCAATTGCAAGGCAAGATGAAACAACATCTTATTCCCCATCAACTGCTTGGGGATTGAAGATCCCATTGTTCCTATCATGATGGCGATGCACCACGGTGTGCCGATGCATCACGACGCACCGCAAACATCTCCAATCGGTGCTGCATCTTCCAGCCACGTGCATGCGACCCCGTGTGAATATCCATGTGGTACACCAATTGCAGTGATACCCAACGTCCTCTACGCGAGAGCATCTCCAGTTCGATCCAGGCGACAAGCTTCTCTCGCGGCAACCTGTGAAGCCCTCGACAGATAGACAACATTCGAAGCCCCACGTGATCCATATCCGCTCATGAGGGCTGCAGCTGCTACCACCTCCATCGCCAGAACCTTATGCGCAGCTACCCTGACAATGAAACCCAGCAACCCTTCGCGCATGCTCATCCTAGAAGACCCCACGCAGGCGACACCTCTACCTGTAACTACTTGTGCCGCTCCATCCTTCTCCAGCAAGCCCTATTGTGGGGCAACACCCTTGAGAGGGGTTCCCAATTAGGACCCTAAATAGGTCGCTAGCCTAAGTGGCCTGTTGTTTAAAAAAAGAAAAAAAGTGTGATGAATTTTTTAGGCTTAACTGTTGGCCATATCTTTAATGAAAAGAAGGGGGGTATTCTTAGGCCATTGGGCCACACTTTGTAAAAAGTGTTGAAGGGGCATTAGTTTGAAAAAAAGGAGAAGCGGTGCAATGTTTGCCATTTTGCCCCATTGGCCCGCAAGAAGAAGAGAGCCCAATTGGATTGGCCCAAGTTTGGTCCTAGTTTTTTTTAAAAGAGGCAAGCATACAAAAAGGAATAAAAAGATCCGTACATGAGAGAAAAAAATATTTTGTCAAGGAAAAAATTAGATTGGTTTTCCCCATCTTCAGGTCTTCTCCCAACTTGATCGATGTCATCTATTCCGACCAGTATGGGAGAAAAGGGGAGTATTATGTAGTCCTGCATGTCAGATTTTAGACTCTACAAATTGGTTCAGTCTTTAGTTCAAGGCCCACATGTGTGCATTCGTTATTTGGGAGATCCCCATACTTGATCTGGTCAATTCTGGTTTTTCATGTGGGCCATAGGGACTCTAGAGTAGTGATCCCATTCTCCGAGCTATTATGGGCTTAGGGTTTTCATGTGGTTTCATAGGGACTCCAGAGTAGAGATCTCATTCTCCGAGCATGTATGGGAGAGACCAGTTCTTCGACGAGGATACTTTCAGACTCTATTCTCCAGTGATCGTGGACTCCGACGAGGTTGTTTCCAATTCCACAACTTTTCCCAGTTTGACCCTTCATAGAATTGGCGCCACTGTTGTAAAAATCCTCCGACTGGACCGACTAGTAGGTCCGACTAGTCTAGTCGATGGGGTGACTGACCGAGTACTGACTAATTCCGACTAGGCCAACTAGTCGATCATTTTTTGCTTGGAGATACCATATATATTTTTTATTTTTTATTTTTTAAAGCAAACTTATTCTAATACGCTTAATGTTTTATGTTAACTCAATTACTTCTTTTCTTTCATTATGATAATATAAAAATGTACAAATCTATGTAAATACATAAGAATATACATACCGAAATGATTTATTTATTTAAAATAATTAAAAAATTCAAAGCCGATTAAAGCCCGACTAAATCCGATTAATCGCCCGACTGCCGATTAATCTTTATTCAGTGACCCAACCGACCGAGTACCGACTACCGATTTTTGCAACCTTGATTGGAGCAGTTGCGAGCCAGAGTTCGGTAGAGACTCATTTCAGTTTCAGTGACTCTAACAGATGTAGTGCAGGGCACACTCTCCGACGAGGAGAGTACACCCATCCTGCTAGTTCCTTGTCACCAGCATAGCATGAGAAGCAACATCCTCAGCATGCAGCCTGTGGAGAAAGAAAACTTGTTGTTTATTCAAAGAGCCCAAGGGTTCTCTTATATAGAGAAGAGAGAAACCCTAATGGATAAAATACATACTACAAATGAAAAGAAATTGTGAAACACTATCATAAAATAAAACTCTTCAATTGGGTACACATTTATATGGTATAGGCCCTTTTTCCTTTCAAAAAAACATAAAACTCTTCAACATTCCCCCTCAAGTTAGAGCATAGTTTGTCTATCAGGCTCAGCTTGGAACAACATTTCTGAAAGGGTCTTCGAGCTATAGCCGTGGTGAGCACGTCTGCTGTCTGTTCACTTGAACTAACATGAGATGTAGAAATAAGGTCCTTCTGAATCATGTCTCGAGTGTAGTAGCATCTGCCTCGATATGCTTGGTTCACTCATGGAAAGCTAGATTGTTGGCAATGAACAGTACAACTTGGTTGTCGCATTGAAGGTGCATAGGCACCTCTATATCTAGGTCAGTTAGAACGGATTTTATGCTTTTTCCTACAAAAAAAAGCAAGGTTTCGTAGATTTCGAGTATTATATTTTTGATATAATCTAAACAATAATATATATATCTTAGTCCTACCTTTACCCTTACGCTTCTTCTTCTTTGTTGGTCGTTCTTCGTCTTGTTCCTCAATATCCACTATTTCATCCTCAAGAGCAAGATTTGCATCGAGCCCGTGAAAAGCCTCAACTTCACTCGTGCCTAGGTGGAACTCAGATATCCATTCATCATCTGAGTCCATATCTTCCAAACAAAGGGGTTCCTCTAATGTCTTCTTTCTTATTTCCCTTTGCTTCAACCTTAAATTAAACATACACAAAATGAAGTCGTTGAGCTTCTCTTGCTTCAATTTGTTCCTTCTTTTAGTATGCACCTGCGCATTAAAAGTTCATTATATTAGAAATATAATGTGTATGAACTACGGTAGATCGACGATCAATACCATGTTAAAAATTAAATTCTCACCTGATTGAATGAACTCCTATTTCGTTCACATCCCGATGCACTGCAAGTTAAACTCAAAATCCATATGGCAAACCTCATCAACTCAGGTGCCTTAGGTCCAAATGCCCGCCACCAATCCACTGTAATTTGTTAATACGTGATGACATAACATATCTAGAAAAGAGAAACATAATTAAGGCTAATTGAAAGTCTAAATTAAAATTAATTTCATACCAGGACTTCTCTTCTTCCTGGTGTCAATAACATTTGCCTAACCAAACAAGCCTTTTGCGTTAACAAATGCATCGGACCGCAAGTCAATTTTTTCTCGCTCTTCCCTTTCTAGGATCATCCTTTGTAAGCAAGAGTACCATCCAACTTTGACCTCGTAATCGTTGTTGTATGTTGGCTCATATTGGCATTGTGGATTAAGGAAGTAAGCAACAACATGCAAATGTGTATGAAGTTATCTATCCCATCTCTTATCAACAATGTCCCAGAGTTGCTTGTATTTTTCTTCACTGTTGCATAAATTTCGAGCAATTTCCTCCTTTGCCCTATCCATGGCTTCATAAATGAATTCCCTTGGAGGATATTTTTCAGAATCGACTATTCTCAACACCACCACCAATGGTTTTGTCGTTCGGATCACATAAACAACACTGGACCAAAAAGATTTGCTCTTTAAAATAATATTTTGGACACTCTTACCATTATCCTTTGATGAGTAAGGACTACATTTCCACCTTTTTGAGGTGAAAAATGACTCAAGATGATCCTGGCGATGGAGCACGATCAACGGCAGTTGGCGGCAACACAACAGTAGTTGGGGGCACAAAACAGAAGTGGGACAAGGAAACCGGTCTAAAAACCTAATTAAATGTCACGTGCACTGCACATGACATTAGATTCATGAGGCAACGCCTCACTTGCGCCTCACGCCTCAGCGCCTCGAGGCGCGCCTCATGACATTTGAGACGCATGCCTCACTGAGGCTACTTGAGGCGTGCGTCTCGAGGCGTACGCCTCAACGCCTCGAGACACGTTTTTAAAACCATGGATCCAACACTTGATCGAGCAACAAATGCATTTTTCTTGCTCTTCCATGATACCAATGAATTCCCTACAAACACTTCGAACACGGAAGTCGACTTCCTTTCCTTGGGGTATCTTACATAGTCTGCATCTGCACAAGCTATAACAACAAGGGATGCACCTCTCCCAAACAAAAGGCCCGTGCCTAGTGAGGCCATCAAATACCACTGTTGGGAAGAGGAACGAATGGGATTATTTATTCCATAGAGCTAGGGTCTCTTATATAGAGAGAAAACCCCAGAGAGTACAAGGGTTATAAAACCCGAAGGGTCACTGGGGGTTACAGAACTTGAAGGGTCACAGAGGGTTACAGAACCCCAAGGGTCACAGGAGGTTACAGAACCCGAAGGGTTACAAACATAAATGTAAATATAGTAATTCTAACAACCTCAAAATCATATAGACTGCATCCATATGCATCTGTCTTGGCTGCTCCATAAACTGGCTCACTTTGCTTATTGTAAACAATATGTTTGGCTTGGTGATGGTTATATATATATCAACTTCCCTACTAGCTCCATGTGTCTTCTCTTCTCGACTTCATCAGTGTCGTAGTCATATAACTTCATGATCGGGTCCATAGGAGTAGTGGCTGGTATGCAGTCTGCCATACCTATCTCTGAGAGGAGATCTGTATCATACTTCCTCTAGGTCATCACAAGACTTTGCTAGTTCCCAGCAAGCTCCAATCCAAGGAAGTAGCATAGATTGTCAATGTCCTTGGTCACAAACTGTTTACCTAGGAAAGCCTTAGCTGCTTGAATCCCCTGTGCATTATCCCCAGTAATTATGATATCGTCGACATACACCTGTAAAGCAGCAGTGCCATTTTGGGACTTTCGAACAAACAAGGAGCGATCTGCAGTTGATCTCACGAACCCCTTCTATTCTATCACATCTGAGTGCTTCTGAAACCATGCTCTGGGACTTTGCTTAAGGCCATAGAATGCCTTATGAATTCTACAAACCTTCTGGCACTCCTCAACAGTGAACCCCAGTGGCTGCTGCATGTAGACTTCCTCCTGTTGATCACCATAGAGGAAAGCATTCATCACATCAAGCTGATATAGAGGTCAGTCCCTAACAATGACAAAGAGAAGAACCCGGAGTATGGAGTGCTGGGCTACCGAGGAGAAGGCGTCCTAATAACCCACCCATAAGTCTAGGTGAACCCATGAGCTACTATCCGTCCCTTGTAGCGATCAATACTGCCATCTGCTCGATGCTTCACAGTGAACACCCACTTGCATCCCACAACAGATACGTCTGCAAGAGCTATAATAGTAGTCTACGTGCCAGGGACTGTAAAGCGGCCATCTCCGCTTCCATGACCAGACGCCATTGACTCACCCTCATGATAAGTTTGTGGGATTTCAGTAGAAACTAATCCCACAACAAACTTCCTGAAATCTGGTGAAAGTCGCTTCAGAGACACTTGACCTGCAAGAGGGTATCTGGCATATGAACGTTTGCCTTTCCGCAAGGCAATATACTACCCTAAATCACTGTATGCTGGTAGTTCTGACTCATCTTATATATCTGTATGCTCATCCTATGATGGGACTTGTACATCATGCACATCATTAGTTCCTTCGTTCAAAATCAAGTTTTCAGAATTTACCTAAGGTTTGTTGGATGCTGGGAAAGGTGTTGGAACATGGAGGACATGTTGAGGTATATGTGTTAGTGGGGGCAGAAGAACAACATCCTCAGACTCAAAGGGACTCAACCCGCCACTTGTAGGAGAGTACATGATGGACTCGAAGAAGCTGACGTTAGCATTGACATAATATTGTCCTTTTATCGGATCAAAATGCCGATAACCCTTTTAGGTGCGAGAGTACCCAACAAACTTATACTTGACAGCTCGAGGAGCAAGCTTGTCATGACCAAGACACATAATTTGGACAAAAGCCACACACCCAAATACATGTGGAGTAAGAGTGGAGAGGTACTTATCCAGAGAAAGAAGAGAGAATGATGCCTTTTTACCTAAAATCGTCGAGGGAATCCGTAACATGCTGTCATACCAACATCACCCTAGAAGGAATGCGGTGCTCGACTATGTATAGGGAGTCTTGGTAATATCAAGAAGATGTCGGTGTTTGCGTTCAATGATGCTATTCTGCTGAGAAGTATAAGCACAAGAAGTCTGATGATTAATGCCACATGAGCTGAAAAATGAGACAATTGCACAGTACATAACTCAAGTGCATTATCCGAACGAATATATTTTATTGAGGCAGAGAAAATATTCTTTATTTTAATCACAAAATTTTGAATCAATGTACTAGCCTCAGACTCATGCTTTAAAAGAACGACCCAGGACAGTCTGGAAAAATTATCAACACAAGCAAGATAATGCATGTGTCCCTGATGATCAAGTACACAACTCGGACCCTACATATCCGGGTGAAACAACTCAAACAGACTCTAACTACTATGGCTTTGACGACTTGGAAAGCTGGAGCTGTGATGCTTTCCAAGTTCACATAACTCGCGCTGAAAATTGGACTTGATAGAGATAACATGTATGCGATGATAAAATTTTCGTAGCGGTAGGTGGACGAGTCTAAGATGCTACATGTAGGGGGGAATTGACTCAACAGAAAGAGAAGTGGTGCCAACATATGGAGTCTTAGTCAACCTGCATAGCCCTCCATGTTCACGACCACATCTAATCAGCTTGCTCGTGAGTATATCCTGAAAACAAGGGAACTATAGTCAAATATAGCACGATGATGTAAATCTTTTGTAATATGACTAATAAACAATAAGTTCATGGAGATGGTAGATGCATGAGGAACATTATGCAAATGTATGGAAGGTATCAGGTGAACCTCCCCCAATAATCGGGGAATAAGTCCCATCACTGTTGTAAAAGTCCTCTGACTGGCCCGACTAGTAGGTCCGACTAGTCTAGTAGGTGGGGTGGGCGACCGAGTACCGACTAATTCCGACTAGGTCAACTAGACGATCAATTTTTGCTTGGAGATACCATATTTTTTTTAAAGCAAACTTATTCTAATGCGCTTAATGTTTTATTTAAATTCAATTACTTCTTTTCTTTCATTATGGTAATATAAAAATTGTATAAATCTATGTAAATATATAAGAATATGCATCTAAAAAAAAGGGAGGGAGAATGATCGATTCAGCCCCCAAATATATAGTCGCCTCCACCCCCAAAAAATCTTGTGATGTTATTGGAAGTAGGGGGGGTTTGAAGTGCTCAGGTGTAGGAAAGGAGAATGAGACTGGGGTCTCCTATCTCATACTATTTCTCAAGTGGTGAGCGAGCCGTACAAGACAAGGAGGAGAGCGGTGCGAAGGTAGACTAGAGGGGAGATCCGAAAAACAAAGCCCACAACCGGCCCACTAACTAGGGCAACCCTAAGGAGAGGCTTAGGGATTCCTCAGATAGTAGCTCCGCGTCCCCTTTCATCAGTCCCATCATCAGCCTATAATCCTAGACCTCGCAGAAAGTCCGAGGGCGCTGGCGCTAAACTCAGTCTAATTGGACTCTGAGTCCCGTAAAAGAAAGTGGTTTCGAGTTAGGGGTAAGATGAACGTACTGGACTTCCGATCGGAAGATTGCTGTGGACGTTCGTGAAGCTTCTCTCACTTCCCCTTTCTCATTTGTGAAAATCACATCAAAAAGCAGTGGAACCGTGGGCAAGGAGGGGGGAGCTAGTACTCTTCTCTTGTTCTACGAATCTCAAACTCTCTTTACCACGCGAGACTCGAGATCGCGAATCGAGCATATTGTTTGCCTACCTTCGTACTTTCTATAGTCTGCTGCTATTTCCAATCGTCAAAGAGTTTAGAGAACACAGCTCATCAAGGGCTTATCTAGTGTGAGAGGAAAGGGGATAGATGAGAGATCTCGTCTTCCACAGGAGCAGCTAAGAGCCTCACTCAATAGATTCTTCCAAAAGGTCTAAGAGCGGGCCTCTCATGCCGAGTAGCGTCTTTCTTTTTTCTGGTTCAAGTCGAATTCCAATCTCCGTCTCGCAAGTCTGGGTCGAGAAGCTGTGGCTCCCAACTAGATATAAGCTTCGTAGGTCTCGCATCACACCCGGCCTGGCCCGTGAAAGTCTGGTGCTTAGAGCCGTACCGCTCGAAAGAGGTTAGAGTCCCCCGAACTCCAATCTCATCTCAAATGCAGGGGGAAGGACCCGATACGGGTAGGCAGCGAGCGAGAGAGTGCGGCTGAAACCGCGGCCTCAGTCGATCAAGAGTCTGAGGCAGGCAGAGATCCGCGTTATATATCAAGATAGGAAATCTCGAAAAAAAGCCTTTCTCATTATTCGCGATTATCAGTAGTAGGCGATTCAAACCACTTTCTCAGAGAATCTGGGCCGCCCGAATAGACGATGTGTGAGCGGCCTTATTACTGCCCCCGGCCGTGGGGTGGAAGTGGTCGAAGCAACTACTAGACGCTCCAGTAAAGGCTCGAAGCACTGCGTACAACCAACACTTTCGGAAGCATGAGATTAGCCGACTTCGGTTCCATCTCATCTTTTTCTGTTATCCTGCCGGATGTGAATTATCCAATGCTTTCCTGCCGACGTTTTCACCTTCCCTTTGTGCCAGCATTTGGACTGAGAATAACTGAGGACGGAAGGGGCTCATGAGCGTCAGGAAGATCCTGGAGTGGAAAGAGATGTGATTGAGCTCAAAAGAAAGGTCTTTCCGTAGAAGGGCAAAGAGAGAGTGGATGCTCCGCTAACTCGAGCGAAAAGCCATACTCCTCCACGTGAGCGAGTCCTTCCCCCCGCATCTCAGACCCTCAGGCCGCCGCGGCAAATGCTACTACGTCCCCTGAGGTCCGCCTAACCTCCCCAAAATGCCTCCCTTTACATTGGAATCAATAGCGATTTTCGTCTGATCTTCTGTCTTCCATCCAATTGAGGTAAAATGATTTATATACTTAAAATAATTTAAAATCCAAATCCGAATAAAGTCCGACTAAATCCGATTAATCGTCCGACTGCTGATTAATCCTTAGTCAGTGACCCAACCGACTGAGTACCGACTACCGATTTTTGCAACCTTGAGTCCCATCAACAATCATCACTGATCTACCTAGTTGCACTGGACTATATGTACCAAACTGCAATCGATCTCCGTAGAGATGGTGTGATGCTCCAGAATCCATTTTCCATTCTGACGGGTCTGATCGAGC
The DNA here is from genome assembly GCA_037367405.1 of Ottelia alismoides. Taxonomy (NCBI): domain Eukaryota; kingdom Viridiplantae; phylum Streptophyta; class Magnoliopsida; order Alismatales; family Hydrocharitaceae; genus Ottelia; species Ottelia alismoides. The sequence continues at coordinate 1,449,099 of JAZKJV010003250.1, read as the reverse complement.
ATGATCAACAAATGCATGAGTAATACTTGAGCTACTAATGGAGGCAGAGGCTGTAATGTCTAACGGTCGGTGCTAGAAGATCCATCGGTTGGAGGCATGATCTCTCTCAGGCGAGCGACAAAGTCATCGTAGCGATGATTAGTAAGATCTCGAGCAATCTGACTATGCTCTGCAACACGAGCTGATGGAGGAAATTCGTGCTTGAAGTTGCATGCTTCCTCTGAATGACCTGACCGATGATAGTATGAACATGGCTGACGTGGGCGTGGGTCGCCTCTGTTGCGTGTGCATCGTCCTCAGGAGGGAGTGGATCCACCTCTACGGCGTGATGCAACCATAGCCGAAGATGTTTGAGAGGGTGTGGCAGAGGAGATACCCAAACTACTCAGCCTGTGGTGTGCTTCCTCCATAGGAGGTATGGTAGCATCGGTGAGAAGCTGAGAGCGAGCGGAATTATATTCTGGATTGAGGGCAGCCGGAAACACACGAGTCATAACAGAGTCCCTGTAGGCCTTATGCTGCTTTGGTGAGGCCGTCAGGGGCATGTAGCTGTGTAGTCGCTTAAATATGCTCCTCAAAGATATATACAAGGCATGGAGAGGACGATCTCCTTGTTTGGTCGTGAAGATATCATGCTGGAGCTGCAATATCTTCGACTTATTCTTCGCTTGGGAGTGTTGCAGTGAGAATATCCATCACCTTTGCTGTGGGTTGACTTAGGATATCGCTGCCTTATCTCAATAGCGACTATATAGGATAACCATGCCTTGGCGTATGCGTCATCAACCTCCCATGAGGCGTTGCTCCCAATCTTATCCATCAGCTCATCCTTTGTCAGAATATGCTTCTTGCCATGGATCTGCAATAGATTCATGAATTGCATTGCCCACAACTCGTAGTTTGTACCGTCCATCTTGACAAGAGGTGCGAGACCCTTGAAGACACTCGTAGAAGGCATATCATCTATGTTTTTTGGCATTTTGAACAATCATGGGGACATTAGACCAGACACACGGTGTCTAAACAAACATGAAAAGAGATGGTTGTGATCTTAAATTCATACCACAACCATTTTTAGACATCATGGTCTGATTTTGATAAAACTAGGGTAAATCAGACCCTAAATATCTGAGTTCGAACAAAAAACCACGAAATCAGAGATCCACGAGGACCTGGGCGGCAACATGACTACGCGCGAGTGGCCGTTGGGGCCACGTGCAACGTAAGGGGCGGCTGCGGCGTTGCCGTTGGGGGGGGGCTTTGTGGCACGTGAAAGGGTGGGTGGATCGTATGGTTAGGGTTTTGGCTTAGGACTTCGGTTTTGGATGGCCACTCCGATATCATGTGGAGAAAGAATACTTGTTTATTCAAAGAGTCCGAGGGTTCTCATGTATAGAGAAGAGAGAAATAAACCCTAATGGGTAAAATACAGACAAAAAGAAATAATTAATTGTGAAACAATATCATAATATAAAACTTTTCAACATAACTATCAAGGTTTGCGTTGAGTTGGTATCGCTCGTAGTATCATGTATTGTTCCAGAGAATGATTTATTTCTATTTGTCCAAGCATAACTTGCATGCTCCCACTCGAGGGGGAGTGTTCGGGTATGCATCACATGGAGAGATGGGTAATTGGATAACTCTATGGTCCAATTACCACATCCACATGTTTAGTCCTACATCTACTGTTAGTGGGACTCCGTTTTGTCCGCGAGGCTATATAAGAATCCCCCCCACCTATTGTATCAGTTGAGAGAAATGAGTAGAAGAATCAACTCTTATTGACATTCTCCCATGATTTCGTCCCGCTCATCACAGAGGAGGGTTCTACGTAAATCTCGATTTTCTTCTACATTTTATATTTTCTTTATCTTTGATACGCTTCTGCATTATCATTTTCTATGGATTACTTTCAGACATTCTTACATGTGGTCAGATTGGGTTCAATTCATACTACTTTATCCCTTATAGTCAATGGGAATTGGCCTATATTCCAACTTGATGTAAAAAATTCCTTCTATGGTGATCTTTAGGAAGGGGTTTACATCATGTATCCTCCAAAGTAACACAAAACCAATTCGGTTTTATGCCAGGTCGCTCAACTATTGATGCTATCCATCTGTTGAAGAGAACAATGGAGATTTATGAAGCTAAACGGAAGAACCTTCATACGATTTTTATTGATTTGGAGAAAGTTGTCATTCAGTTCAACGTTTGGAGAAGAGAGAAGTATTGTCCTGTACATTAACTTTGTAAAGGATATGTGTATGATGGAGCTTCATCTTGTGAAATGATCCAATCTGGGAAGATTGATTATTTTGATATCAGCATTGGTCTGCATCAAGGTTCAACTTTGAGTCCATTCCTTTTACTTTGATCATGGACAAGTTGACTAGTCACATTCTGGATGAGATACCTTGGTGTACATTGTTCGCCGATGATTTTGTGTTGACTGATGAGATTAGGGATAGAGTGAATGAAAAGCTTGAGATTTAGAGACATGCCTTAGATACTAAAGGATTTCGTATAAGTAGGGCTATGACTTAATATTATGGAGTGCATATTGATGGAAGCAGTGGTGAATACATAGAGGTGAAGATTGGAGATGATAACATTCAGAAGAAAAATTCCTTTAGATACTTGGGATCTATTTTGCAACAAGATGGGGAAATTGACGGAGATGTTACTCATAGAATATATGCATGTTGGCTAACGTCGAGAGGAGCCTCTACCATTCTTTGTGATTAGAAGTTTCTTTTGAAAATCAAAGGAACGTATTATAAAGTAGTTGTGAGACCTGTTATGCTTTACAGATCTGAATGTTGGCCTCTGAACCATAGACGTGTGCAAAGCAAGGGTTTAAATATCGGTTTCGGATATCATATCGATACCTTGTCGATACGATATTTCGACGAAATTTCGACGACATTTCGCCCATATCGACCATCATTTGTGAAGAAATGATTGGAAACTGCCTTCATATCGCCATTTCGCTCGGGATTTCGGTTCCTTGTCGAAACCGAAATTTCGCCGAAATTTCGTCGAAATTTCGCGAAATCTGAAACCATGGTGCCAAGAATGACTGTATCAGGCATGAAAATGTTAAGGTGGATGTGTGGTCATACACGAAAAGATCGATTCAAAAAGAAAGTTGGTGTAGCTCCGATAGAGGATAAGATGAGAAAAAACTGCTTAAGATGATTTGGTCGATAGCAAATAATTTTAGAGATCCCATCATGGACAATTCGAGCAACTTGAACATATAGTCAAGACTAAGATTCGAAATCTCTATTTCGATTTCGTTTCGGTCACCCCAAAATCGAAATTTCGATGACATTTCGACCGTTTCGGTGCATGGCCTCAAATTTCAGTGAAATTCAGTCGAATTTCTGTCGAATATCGATATCCAGTCGAAATCGGAATTCGACCGAAATGATCGAAATGACCGAAATATGGGGGTCCTAGTACAAAAAATAACCGAAATGACCGAAATTTCACTCGAAATTCCACCGAAATTCCATCGAAATTCTGTTTTAGTCGATACCGAAATGGTGACCGAAACCGACATTTAGGGCCTTGTTTCGGTGGAAATGTTGAAAATGTCTCAAAAGTCCATTTTACTAACATTTTTTCGCAAATTATGATCTTCCAAGTTTTTACAATAATAAATAACTTACAAATACACACTTATATCACACATATTGCTCATATATACCTCTTATATCGCACATATTGGTCATATCGACCATTTCGCTGTTAATGCTGATTCTTTGCCCTTTTACTGTTACATATTGGAAATGGATATCATCAAATCCAAGTTCTTAAACAACAATAGCTTACAAATGCACAATTATATCACACATATCTCTCATCCGTATGCCTTATATCGTACATATCGATCATATCAGGCACATCATTGAGCTGACGTATAGATATTATAAATGGAAATCGAGAAAATTAAGTTAACAACACTTGGAAAATATCTTTTATTCATAAATGGGCATTGATTCTAAAATGTAGATAATGATTAATGTTACAATGTTTACTTCATAGAAATAACTACGTAGACAAAGTTCTAGTGAATTACATAAATAGTTAAAGTCTTACAATCAAGATGATCCGTTTACGAAGATAAACGGCAAACTGAATGAAACGAACAAGTTATATCTTATCTAGAAGCTATAGAGTTGTTAAACAACAATAGCTTACAAATGCACAATTATATCACACATATCTCTCATCCGTATGCCTTATATCGAACATATCGATCATATCAGGCACATCATTGAGCTGACAGATAGATATTATAAATGGAAATCGAGAAAATTAATTTAACAACACTTGGAAAATATCTTTTATTCATAAATGAGCATTGATTCTAAAATGTAGATAATGATTAATGTTATAATGTTTACTAAATAGAAATAACTACGTAGACAAAGTTCTAGTGAATTACATAAATAGTTAAAGACTTACAATCAAGCTGATCCGTTTACGAAGATAAACGGCAAACTGAATGAAACGAACAAGTTATATCTTATCTAGAAGCTATAGAGTTAAACAACAATAGCTTACAAATGCACAATTATATCACACATATCTCTCATCCGTATGCCTTATATCGAACATATCGATCATATCAGGTACATCATTGAGCTGACGGATAGATATTATAAATGGAAATCGAGAAAATTAAGTTAACAACACTTGGAAAATATCTTTTATTCATAAATGGGCATTGATTCTAAAATGTAGATAATGATTAATGTTATAATGTTTACTAAATAGAAATAACTACGTAGACAAAGTTCTAGTGAATTACATAAATAGTTAAAGACTTACAATCAAGCTGATCCGTTTACGAAGATAAACGGCAAACTGAATGAAACGAACAAGTTATATCTTATCTAGAAGCTATAGAGTTGTTTCATCTCAACTGCTAAACCCAAAGGAGGTGAAGCTCCCCAAGTTGAAGAATCATCTTATGTACCACCCTTGTTGCATCATACCCTATCAGACGGGGGTCTCGTTGCCTGTTAGCGAGCTGGAGGGGGGGTGGTTCTAGGGGAAGCAGGTGCGCTCCCCCTGCGAGGGTGCGAGGGCAATGCCTCTGACCTGGAAAAAAATTCACAAATTATTATTATGTGTTTTAATATAGGGAAATGGTAAATAAGTAGTAAAATCAAGCTCACATAGATAATATAGTTAATTTACATAGGTATCGGTGAAATTTCGTCGATATTGGTCGAAATCCGAGAAATTTTGGACTGAAAATCACGAATTTCGATCGACATGGGTTGATATGTTGAAATATCTTTGATATTTCGACCCAACTCAATCGAAATCCAGGAAATCGACATATAGGGTAGTTTCAATATCCATGACCTGTCGAAAATGAAATTTCGCCCAAATTTCGCGAAATGTCAATCCATGGTCAAGACCTGCCCCTTAGTCCCCCTGCCTTCCGAACCGCTCTTATCTATATTTCCACTTGCCCAAAAAGAAAAGAAAGAAGAGAATGAAATGAAGTCGTAATATGTAGCTAACAACGTTTTGTTTAACTTTGAATGCAATTTATGGATTCTACCGCAATAGTCCCTCGGACTTGAAAAGTAATGACGAAAATGGTTGACCCAATAACAGATTCCGTAGATGACACTGTTGGAACAAATGAAACAAATGATTGACCAATCACATCATCCAAAGAACAGGAAATACCAAAAGTTCGAGTTCCTTGCTAATAATATTGATTCAATTGACATGACATAATAGGAATATTTCTTTTTCCCAAGCTCGAAACTCCATGTCTCCTACTTAACAGGAGGATACATACTTTTCCTCATCTATGACCACAGAAGAATAGGAAGAGACAAGAAATTGCTTGCTTTAACGGACATATCATCTTTTCCTTTACTTTATATCTAGTTGGGTGGTGGAGCGTGCTGACAGCTCAAGAATACCTGATCTACTATACAGAGTTTTCACATCACTTTCCTACTACTACAACTTACCTACGGAAGAACTTGTAGAAGTTCTTCCGTGGCATGAGAGATGAGGTACAAAATTGCTCCTCTACCTTAGACCTCACCTTCATCAAGTAGGTTACAACTAAGGTGACAAAGTGGAAGGCTACACAGAGCCAACATCACAGAGCACAAACTCAATCCTAGCCTCAGCAGTACAATAAGACATCGAGTTGAGATTCGTTTCGTCCTCGCAGAGATCACCATTTCCATACATTTGCGGCGACACCGACATCTAGTGGTCCCACTTTGTTTGACACCTTGGGACAAGCTTTGGCTAGTCGTGGTGCAACATTTTCTCGACCTCCTGACACCTACAGAGACACAAACCGTGAGGAGACAATATGGTTTCCCGTTGTTTGCTCTTACAATGAGTTTGTTTCCATTGCCATCAGTCTGTCCATTTCATATCACAGTGTCCTGCACATGCTAGTGGACCAGGTACACCTTAGTAGAGTGCGAGACCCAGCAGTTCATTACATACACATGGATCAGGTTTTCGTCGTAGAGACAAAGGTTTATAACACCCTCCACCGCAGTAGACATATAGTGCAGCGGGAACCAGCTTTTTCTCGCACAACGAGGGCATCTTAATGCCATCACTTTAGAGCAGACACACCCCTCTGGGTCAGTTGTTAGATGTCTGATTTTTATAGATAGAATTTTCTTTCACGCCTCATTTGACTTTGGTGTCATACACTTGTCTTGTGCACATCACTTATTGCCCACTCTAGACAAGTCGTCCACGAGTATCACATCTCTTTGCCACATCAAAGGCATAGGGACCAAGCATTCATCATCAGACATGTGGTAGAGGATGTGCCAATACAGATCAGAGGACAATTTTTGTTTGAATACTTTTTATTGATTTAGTTAGATTATTTTGACATCATTCTTGTTATGATCTGTTTGGAGAAGCATCCTTTTCTCACTATTGGATCTTTTCGTCCATGAGTTACCTATTCGCATCCCGAATCATTTTATTAAGACCTTGCATTGGAAATAGATTCTACTAATGAAAGTACTTAGGTAGAGGCATAAGATCGAGGGAGACTACATGGGACCAGAGATCGACATTAGGGATAATTATCCTTACCTTTTTCTAGACATGGAAGTCCGAAACCCTAATTTAGTTCTTATCGAGATTTTTTTAGGTTTCGCTATTTCCTATGAGATTTTTAAGGGATTTTCATTGTTTGAGATTTTTGTGTCACACGGGTACGAGATTGGTTAGTAGCACATCAAGACTCGAGGGCGAGACTTCCTTTGAGATTTTTATAATTGTGAAACTATGAGATTAATTTAGGTATTAAAATACAATATATGTGATAGATATCAGATTTTCATATGAATCCGATCTTGATACGGTTCGAGATACAATTTTCCATCAAACTTAGACACATTTGTTTACTTTTTAGATTTCATACTTGCTACGATATTTAAACAAGGCCAATAAGTAATCAATTGTGTAATACTCGTCGAGACCTTTCCAACAGTACCAAGAACATAGGAATCCGACATTCGATGAAGGAGAAACGATCGTTTTACAATCGTGGATCGTTAAACAAATTCGAAACCGAACCAGATCCAAATCTGGTTAAATGGACCTGGATATATACCATAAATCTTACACAACAAGCATGGCACCATGTCATTGGAATCTTCCTACAAACAGACAACCCATTTTGCAATCCCATCCACCCTTAGAACACCAAGCCCCTTGTCCTTTTTTGCCATAGTAATAGTCTTCCAATAAACGAGGTGGACCCCCCTTCTTTTTCCCATCCGACCATAAATATCTTCTCATCAAAGTCTCTATTCTTTACTCACTCCCAAAGGTATAACTTGCGTCGAGTAGAAGAAAATGGGGTTAGAAGAGAGGACATGTTTAAGCATCACTAACTTTCCACCCCTAGACAACATCACCGCTTTCCATCCCGCCAGCTTCCCATCCAATCTTGCCAGAATCGATGTCCTATCATTCGCTGCTTACCCGCCACAAGCGGCATCCCGCCAAGCAGGCACCACAACTCCTTGCCTATCTCCTGCACCTCAAGACCAGAAAGCTCGAATGTCACCATCGTTGACTTCTCCTGATTAATCTGCAGCATTGAGATGCCCCCAAAAATCTCCATGATTAAAGCAACTCTCCTCAACGCCTCCAGTTGCCCCTCAAGAAAGATAATTGCATAGTCATCTTACTATAGAAGAGGGATAGAGACGTCGCCATTGCAGTACCCTGATCACCACTTGCCTTCCAAGGCCAACATTATCATTACCGCCAATGCGTCAGCGACAATCACAAAAAGCAAAAGTGCCAACAAACACCCCTGATGAAAATCCCTCTGTAGTTGAAAGTAGCCACCCTCTTGGTGTCCATTGACCACTACAACATATGAAGCTGTTATAATGCAACGCTTTATCTTTTAAATCCACATATCTGGAAAGCCTTGCTTCTGTAGAGATCTCCATAAAAAACACCTATCGACGTAGTCATAACAACAACAGCAAAGCCTTTTCCCACAATTAAGTAGGGTCAGCTCCATGGATTCTTTGCATCCATTCGGATTTATCTTGGGTCAATCTCGGGTTTATATCCAAAAAATAAGATCCCTTCGTATAGCTTCATTCCAATACTTCTTGGGCATTTTCGCCCTCTCTTAGATGGCTCAACATCTCAAAACTCGCTTCTCCTAACTGGTGCATCGACCGACCTTCATTGCAAATGATCAAGCCATCTTAAGAGATTTTCTCGCATTATATCCTCGATTGAAGCTACACCAACTTTCTTTTTGATGGCATCATTCTGAATCCCATCTTTACGTATGTGTCCACACATCCACTTTAGCATTTTCATTTCTACTACAGACATTCTCTACACATGTCTATGGTTCACATGCCAACAATCAAATCCATAGAGTATAGCACGTCTCACGACTACTTTGTAAAATTTTCCTTTGATTTTTAAGGGATTTTCTTATTACAGAGAACAACAAAGGCTCCTCTCCACTTTAGCCAACCCGTATTTATTCTATTAGTAACATCTCCATCAATTTCCCCATCATGTTGCAAAATGGATCCCATGTATCTAAAAGAATCTCTCTTTCGAATGTTATCGTCATCAATCTTCACCTCAATTCCTTCGCCATTGCTTCCATCAAAGGTACACTCCATATATTCAGTCTTAGCCCTACTTATACGAAATCCTTTAGTCTCTAATACATGTCTCCAGACCTCAAGCTTCTCATTTACTCCATCTCTAGTCTCATCAATCAACAGTGTCAGCAAATAACATGCACCAAGGTATCTCATCCTGACTGTGACTTGTCGACTCGTCCATAATCAAATTAAAAGGAAATAGACTCAAAGTTGAATCCTGATGTAAACCAATGTTGATGTTAAAATAGTCAATCTTCTCAGACTGGATCCTTACAGAAGATAAAGCCCTATCATACATATCCTTTATGAGGTTAATGTATATGACACATACTTGTCTCTTCTCCAAAACTCTCCATAATATCTCATGTGGGATAAAATCATAAGCCTTTTCCAAATAAAAAAATCATATGGAGGTTCTTCCTTTTAGCTTTGTAGATCTCCATTTTTCTTCTCGGCAAATGGATGTCTTCAATAGTTGAGCGACCTGTCATGCATCCGAATTGGTTTTCTTTTACTTTGGAAACTTGCCTCGGCATTCTTTCGATCACACATTCCCAAATTTTCATAATGTGACTCTGCACAATTTTGAATCTCTCCTTTAATCTTTTAAAGAGGCACTACGATACTCCTCATCCTGACTGTGACTTGTCTCATCAATCAACACAATATCAGCAAATGACATGCACCAAGGTATCTCATCCTGACTGTGACTTGTCGACTCGTCCATAATCAAAGTAAAAGGAAATAGACTCAAAGCTGAATCCTGATGTAAACCAATGTTGATGTTAAAATAGTCAATCTTCTCAGACTGGATCCTTACACAAGATAAAGCTCTATCATACATATCCTTTACGAGGTTAATGTATATGACATGTACTTGTCTCTTCTCCAAAACTCTCCATAATATCTCATGTGGGATAAAATCATAAGCCTTTTCCAAATAAAAAAAATCATATGGAGGTTCTTCCTTTTAGCTTTGTAGATCTCCATTTTTCTTCTCAGCAAATGGATGTCTTCAATAGTTGAGCGACCTGGCATGCATCCGAATTGGTTTTCTTTTACTTTGGAAACTTGCCTCGGCATTCTTTCGATCACACATTCCCAAATTTTCATAATGTGACTCTGCACAATTTTGAATCTCTCCTTTGTTCTTTTAAAGAGGCACTACGATACTCCTCATCCTGACTGTGACTTGTCTCATCAATCAACACAATATCAGCAAATGACATGCACCAAGGTATCTCATCCTGACTGTGATTTGTCGACTCGTCCATAATCAAAGTAAAAGGAAATAGACTCAAAACTGAATCCTGATGTAAACCAATGTTGATGTTAAAATAGTCAATCTTCTCAGACTGGATCCTTACACAAGATAAAGCCCTATCATACATATCCTTTACGAGGTTAATGTATATGACATGTACCTGTCTCTTCTCCAAAACTCTCCATAATATCTCATGTGGGATAAAATCATAAGCCTTTTCCAAATAAAAAAAATCATATGGAGGTTCTTCCTTTTAGCTTTGTAGATCTCCATTTTTCTTCTCGGCAAATGGATGTCTTCAATAGTTGAGCGACCTGGCATGCATCCGAATTGGTTTTCTTTTACTTTGGAAACTTGCCTCGGCATTCTTTCGATCACACATTCCCAAATTTTCATAATGTGACTCTGCACAATTTTGAATCTCTCCTTTGTTCTTTTAAAGAGGCACTGCGATACTCCTCATCCTGACTGTGACTTGTCTCATCAATCAACACAATATCAGCAAATAACATGCACCAAGGTATCTCATCCTGACTGTGACTTGTCGACTCGTCCATAATCAAAGTAAAAGGAAATAGACTCAAAGCTGAATCCTGATGTAAACCAATGTTGATGTTAAAATAGTCAATCTTCTCAGACTGGATCCTTACACAAGATAAAGCCCTATCATACATATCCTTTACGAGGTTAATGTATATGACATGTACTTGTCTCTTCTCCAAAACTCTCCATAATATCTCATGTGGGATAAAATCATAAGCCTTTTCCAAATAAAAAAAATCATATGGAGGTTCTTCCTTTTAGCTTTGTAGATCTCCATTTTTCTTCTCAGCAAATGGATGTCTTCAATAGTTGAGCGACCTGGCATGCATCCGAATTGGTTTTCTTTTACTTTGGAAACTTGCCTCGGCATTCTTTCGATCACACATTCCCAAATTTTCATAATGTGACTCTGCACAATTTTGAATCTCTCCTTTGTTCTTTTAAAGAGGCACTACGATACTCCTCATCCTGACTGTGACTTGTCTCATCAATCAACACAATATCAGCAAATGACATGCACCAAGGTATCTCATCCTGACTGTGATTTGTCGACTCGTCCATAATCAAAGTAAAAGGAAATAGACTCAAAACTGAATCCTGATGTAAACCAATGTTGATGTTAAAATAGTCAATCTTCTCAGACTGGATCCTTACACAAGATAAAGCCCTATCATACATATCCTTTATGAGGTTAATGTATATGACATGTACTTATCTCTCCTCCAAAACTCTCCATAATATCTCTTGTGGGATAAAATCATAAGCCTTTTCCAAATCAAATAAAATCATATGGAGGTTCTTCCTTTTAGCTTTGTAGATCTCCATTTTTCTTCTCAGCAAATGGATGTCTTCAATAGTTGAGCGACCTGGCATGCATCCGAATTGGTTTTCTTTTACTTTGGAAACTTGCCTCGGCCTTTTTTCGATCACACATTCCCAAATTTTTTCATAATGTGACTCATCATCTTGACACCTCTGTAATTTGCACAATTTTGAATCTCTCCTTTGTTCTTTTAAAGAGGCACCACGATACTCCTCCGTTCTCTAAGCATTTTCTTGCTACGACAAATAACATTGAATAAATTCGTAAGCCAAGTCAAAGCACGCTCACCTAAAACTCTCCATACTTCTACAGGGATGTCATCCGGTCCTTCACCTTTCCCAAGTCTCATAACCTTCAAAGCCTCATCTACTTACTTTCTTATAATGGACGTAGTCATAATCTTCGGAAAAATCCACTTCCATAGAACGCCCTTTCCCTTACTCCTTTTCCAATTGAGGACCATTTTCGATGCAAGAACTAGACTATCTGCCATAATTCTAGCAGGTACAAAAGTCGTCTGCTCCGAGGAGATTATATCATTCAAGGTGGAACAGAGCCGATTCACAAGGACGTTGGCATCTATAAAGTAGGTTGCGTTAGAGAGTGCAATTGGTCTATAATTTTCGATCATGCAAGGGATCTTTTGCTTCGACAGAAAAAAATAGGCCTTGTTTAGATGCTCAAAACCCAAATTATCTTTGCCAAACTCCTGAAGCATCTCCATAATATCCGTGCCTTACTCACATGCCAGAACTCTTTGTAGAAAATATTAGGAAGCCATCCGGCCCAGGGGCCCCCATCTACGTTAAGCCCAAACATCCCCTTCTTCTACCTGTCTGAAAAAAGTGAGTTTTGGCATCCCCCTCCCTCAATCAGTGCTACCTCGATCTCTGTCTCCATTTAACCTTGACCTTCTTGTCTTTCATTAAGATGTCCAGCAAATGCTTGGTCCACTCTTCAATCTTCTTCACGTACTGTTCTCGCTCATCCTCTAACTTGTCCAACTTCCTAATCTCCTTCTCGGTCGCTACCCTCCTGCAATGATGCTACTCACGAATGCTCCTGTTGTATTCCATGAGAAGTCTTCAAAGCTCTCCCAACTTAGCAACCAATCTGGATGTTGTCGAACCATCTATTTGACATCCCTTCAAAAATGTTCCAACCATATCATGAAAACTATCTTCCAACAACTACACACGCTCAAATATGAAGAAAGATCTCGGCCTCACTTCCTCCCCAGAGGACCACAACAAAAAAGTATGGTCAGAGTGGGCCTTAGGAAGTGCCTAAGCCCTGGGACCAAAGGGAAGGTTGAGATCACCTCTGTCGAAATCTATCAATCCTCGAACTTGCTCTAGAATTCTTCCACGTGTAATCACATCCCGAAGCATCCGCAATCTCCAAACTGAGCTCACAAATCTGCAAGGAGAGCTCCTCAGAACCTGTGTCCGCACCTCCCCTCATTCTTAGTCTGTCCTCTGGTTAAAGAGTCAAATTGAGATTGATGTCAATAGTTCATGAATCTGAAGGGAAACGAGCTCGAACAATCCTTATGTCATCAATAAGTTTCGAGATATCCATATCGTTGATTGAGCCATATGCATTTGTGAGTACCAAACTAGTACTATCGGCTTTCCGCCTTAACCTAGCAGAGATTGAATGTCTGTTCCTTATCTGACACCGCTTCTTCACGAACTTATCATCATTCCTTCCCGTTGTGATGCCGTCAGACACTCCAATTGAATCAATACTTATAAATTCAAAGGTTTGCGCCCCCCCACAAAAATCTTCCAAACCACATCTCCTCTACAGAAAATTTTTGTTTCTTGAGCATAACTATACCTGCTCTAGCCTCTTTTAGCAACTCCTATACACCAACCCTTTGTTTCGGCCTCCCCATGCCCCTCACATTCCAAGAGACCAAATTTATTAAGCAGCTGTCTTACTCACGCTTGTCAAAACGACTCCTAATCACTCTGTCGGATCTTTTTTAACATCTTTAGGTTTACCGCAAGCGCCGACTCCCTAGCTTCTGACTCTGCCTAGGCTCCAACTCGTCCACCTCGCTCGGCCTGATCGCTCCAACGCTTTGTAGAGCTCCAAAGGACGTTGCCTTTGCCATTTACCAACACCCAACAAGGAGTAGCTCTGCCTTAACTTCACCCCCGAAGAGGAACGCACACCCATGCCTTTATTCTGTGAACCCAACTGAGGTTGAGAATGTGCGGAAGCCCCATGCGTCAGCTCTCGCTTAGAGGAAGAGGCTTCCATGGTTCTCTGCTCGCCACCGTGGATCATTCATATAGGAGGTTGGTTCAGCTTGCTGAAACAAGGGTTTGGGTCCGTAACCCCTTTCAATCCAATCAGTCGCATAAACCAATCCCCATACCGGTCCAATCAAATCTCTTAAAAAGCAAAACAAAGGGTCCAACCGCTACTTAAGTGGGGATCCGACTCGATTCACACCATCTGAATTGACCACAGACGCATATGTGGCTCCAACTTGTGTCATAAGAGTGCCCGAACTTACCTCACATGCCCCACTTCTGGAAAAATCTTGTGAATTCGACATTTCCACAATTAAGGGAGAGGAACATCGTCCCCTTCGGCTGTATAATCGACGCCTCAGACCGTCTTTCCGGCGACACACCACCAACCACCTTCAAGTTGAGACGAGGTCTAAGCTCCCTCGCATATGTCGTCGTCTCCCAAATCTCCAATCGGAAGGTCTGCCCTTCCATCTTCATCGAAAGAAAACTCAGAACCACCACTGCAATGTCATTCTCCGTGACAACCGCATCCATCAACTGACTGCAACTCAAGCCATTACAGACGACCTCTGACATCTTACCTACCGAAGCCAAGATTCTTGCAATCATCTCATGCATTTGAAAAATTAAAAGAATTTCACGGATTCATAGACTATACGAGTGAACGTTCAAAGCCCGTTCCGAAGCAGAGGCTTCCTCCAGTGCATCTTGCCTCGTGCGCCATGACTCAAACTCAATAACTTCTTCTCGTCTTCATCTGATAACCCCCTTGCGCAAACGACCGGGCCCTCAAGCCACGCTACATCCCCCACGAACTCAGTTCCTGCCAAAGCGATGTTCTTCATCACGGCTGGAAGACATGACTCCTCTTTTCTTCTAACTCCGACTATGATCTGGTCCCCAATCTGAGCAGAATCCTTGATGCAAGGGCATCACACCTTCTTGGAAGAACAACCCCACCTCTGATGGTCGTCGACCAACACAGGAAGCACCTCACGACGTCACGACAATCCCCAACTCGCTGGCCCACACCATCACATCGCACATACCTTCCTCGCAACTGCTTCATCCATGGTCTACCTCGTGACGTCCCTTCGTCGAAGATAGGGTGCGTGCTACGATGCCTTCTCTCAACGGGAGACCAACCATCCCCCAATCGCCTCTCTACGTTTCTCCCCATTCTAAAGGAGCAGCCTTAAAACCTTGTTACTTGTTACCTCTAGAAGTAGACTGTTGTGTCTAGATCTCATGTCGAAGCGGAATATGGACGTATGACCCAAGCAACATGTGAGATTTCCTAGTTAGTCTCCTTCTTAACGGACTACACCTGTTCCATTGTATTGCGACAACAAATTTGCCACGTATATCAACCAATCTAGTTTCTCGCAAGCACACCAAACATATAGGTAAACTGCTGTTTTATTCGAGACCTTAAGAGAAGGTAAGGTAACCACTTTGCACATCTCTACCGTGTTTCAGTTAGAAGATATATTAAGAAAGGCATTATGAAAGAGTGTTCGTGGCTTGGAGTTGGGCATTACTGATAACTATACTCCAACTTGAGAGGGAGTGTTAGAATTATTATTTGTTTTATCTTATTTGAATCTTTCTTTAAAATTAAAATCTTATTTGAATCCAACCTCGACTTTGGACACTTATGTAACGTCTCTTTTTTAACTCCTTAGGGTTTTCGCTCTATATACGAATCCCTAAGGCCTTGGAATAATATATGTTTTTTTCCCTCCAAATTGTTTTCTCCAAGTACCCAAGTTCTCCACTATTACCAACATCCTTAAGCTCCATTAGGGCATCTTCTTGTGCCGTCGACCCTATACGCGCAACCCGCACATAGCATCGTGCTTCACCGTCGTCATCCAACTCCTGTATGGTCCTCTCGCACCGCATGCCTGCACGAATCCTCTCCTCGTAACACTGGACTTCTCGCGCATCTCATGCGTACAATAGCATGCCATCGAGCACCGCTCATCACCATTGAACCCTTGCACGTGCTCATAGTTGGCACGATCTTCTTGGATGTGGAGGGATGCTGCCTTAGCAGGTCTCTCCGTGGCCCCTTGTGTGTGACCCATGAAGTGCTGCGGCCTTGTTGGGTTGACTCCTAAGTCACACTATCTTTAGCAGGATCGTCACGCTTCTCCATATGCGTACATAATATGATTTTGAACATCATTAATCTTTCTCACTGACCATGGCTGCCATGACTCCTATCGAGACCAAGCCCCTGCTTCCACATCTTCTATGCTGGTTCGGGAGGCCTCTATTAAACGCAAGAGTGTAAATTGTGTGCCTTGGTTTCGGGCCTTGAAGGTGTTCATGAAATCTCTAAAGGAAACATACAAAGACTATCAATCCAACCCTGAGGAAAACTACCATGTCATGACTTGGATGACCAATTGTGTTGAGTCCCATATCATTGCCAATCTCCTTTACAAGGACACAACGGAAGACATGGGGATTAACTGGCGTAGACTTATTCTCAATAGATTAGCAAGTCGTATGTTAGGAAATAGGAAGCGGAAGCGGAATCAGAAATAAAGATAAAGAAATTGAAGGGCACAAGATTTAACGTGGAACCCTACTTCCTAAGGAGCGAGATGAAACCACGGGAGAAGCCCTCAAAAGGGCGGATATTTCATTCCTTTTTCTCAATGGATACAGGAGGTCTGGGGCTCCTTTTATAGCCTCCACAGAGCCTCCAAGTCCCACCACTGGTAGATGTGGGACTAAACACTGGGATGGGGTAAATGGATCCTGGAGGTATCCATTTACCGATCTACAACTCAATAAGCACATAACCAAATACTCTAACACTCCCCCTCAAGCTGGAGCATGCAATGCTCAGCTTGGACAATCAGAAAGAAACTCAACTCACGCTACTGGACACTACGGACAATATCAACTTAACGCACACAATTGGTGCTGTCGAGGACGTTGCTTCTCATGCCGTGCAGGTGAGGAGGACGAACGGGCTGTAGTGTAAATCAACTGAAGATTTGGATGCTGACCTTCGAGTCTGGAACTGCGCCTGGAGTCTCCTCATCGGAGAAGTGGGTCTCTCCCATCTAGCTCAGAGAATGATACTCTACTCTGGAGTACCTATGATACCCAAGGCCTTAAATGTCGGTTTCGGTCACCATTTCGGTATCGTCCAAAACAGAATTTTAATGGAATTTCGACCAAAATTTCTGTCATTTCAGTCATTTTTTGTACTAGCACCCCCATGTTTTGGTAATTTCAGTCATTTCGGTCGAATTTCGTTTTCGATTGGATATCGATATTCAACAGAAATTCGACCGAATTTCACTGAAATTTGAGGCCATGATGATACCACATGAAAACCCTTGCCCTCAATGGCATAGGGAATGGTCCTCTACTCTGGAGTCCCTATGGCTCACATGAAAACTCTGGCCTGACAACAATAAGAATGATGGGGACCTCGAAATTGAAGACCGCACACTCGTGCATGTCTGAATCTGAAGACTCGGAACCATGATCGTCGAGTCTGAAACTGAACTGTAGAGTTTGGAAAAATCTGACCGGTGTGGCGAATATGAAATCTGGAGAAATCTTGAGACCTGTGACTCTATATATACTCCCCCTTTCTCCCATACTTGTCGGAAAATTAACATCGACAAAGTTGGGAGAAGACAAGATAATACATAAATATGGGGAAAACATGAATATTCTCAACAATTCCTTGCGGCTTTTTTTAATGCCGTCAATTTTTTTCTTCTTTTTCTTTTTTTAAGCCGTTTGATTTTTTTTTCTGGCTTTTCTCTTCATTTTTTGGACATTGCGTACGGCTTTTGTATTGAACGCGCCTCTTTTTTTCCTTTTCAAACCAAATTCCTCATCATCATTTTTTTAAAACAAATCCACTCCATTTTTTAGGCTGGGCCTTCTTCCATTTCCAACCCATTGTTGGGCTTTAAATAAAACCTTTTTTTTAATATTGGGCCATCCGGCCCAAAATGTGCACCGCCCCCTTTTAGGGTTCCCGCATGGGAACCCTCGTCCTCAAGCCTACGTTGGCCCCTATGAGGCGCAACACCTGCAGCCTGTAGTGCTTCGGGGCTCCGCCTGGAAAGGAGCTCGCGCGGGGTTTCTTCAGGGCCTGGAGATACGCGACATGGAATGAGGCCATACGAGCACTTGTGCGCGGAGGATTCTCAATGCCTGGGGCCACGTGGATCGCGCCTGGGATCGCTGAAGAACTCACGGTGGAAGACGTCGCTGGCTGGGCTCGCCGTGCCCTTTGCACCTGCGCCAGATGACACCGAAAGGAGAGGCTCGCGCTGCCTCGACGCGTGATGCGCGATGAGCAGGCATCACCCAGATCAAGCGTTGAGTTTTTTTCCGAGAAACATGCTGGGTTTGGAGGCGCACGCCTTCGCGCAAGATGGGGATCACCGCCTTGCGGGTTTGCCTGGGGTTGCGTGCATGACACCTGGAGCTTCGTCATGTGCAAGATGAAGATGGAGAGAAGGCTCGGCGTTTCATCGTAGCCCGAGCTTCAGGAGGTTTACGTCGCCTGGAAGTTCATGCCTGGAGAGATACTAGAGGGTGCGATGCGGGCTCTGCCTGAAGCTTTGCGCACGAAGCTCGTCGCCTGGGCGATTGTGCGGCTGGATTCGTGCATCTGCGAGAAGCAGTAACGCGCCACCACGATTGTTGTGTGAAGCTTCCAGATCTAGGGTTTCAACGAAACCCTGCACGGCTAGGGTGCCTGGAAGATCTGTCGTGCCTTCAAGAACTAGGTTTTCAGAAAACCTTATAAACTGGACCTCAACATGAATATGCTTGCAAATATTCACGAATAATATAAAGGACAAATACACAATCTTGAGAATATAATAATCTTTAAAAGTGAATAATCGATCTCGGAAATAAAGAATATGAAATCTGGTGAATCGAACCCGCTCTGATACCATGTTAGAAAATAGGAAGCGGAAGCAGAATCAGAAATAAAGATAAAGAAATTGAAGAACACAAGATTTAATGTGGAACCCTACTCCCTAAGGAGCGGGATGAAACCACCGAAGAAGCCCTCAAAGGGGCAGATATTTCATTCCTTTTTCTCAATGGATATAGGAGGTTTGGGGCTCCTTATATAGCCTCCACAAAGCCTCCAAGTCCCACCACTGGTAGATGTGGGACTAAACACTGGGATGGGGTAAATGGATCCTGGAGGTATCCATTTACCCATCTACAACTTAATAGGCGCACAACCAAATACTCTAACATCGTACCTTGTAGATATCTACATGTGGATTTTGTTCAAAGTAAAATATGTATTTATGCAAATATTTCTTATTTCAGATTACCTAAATTAAACCCACTCAAAACTGTACTGTACTCAATGATAATCAGTAAAATATCATGGATTGTATCCATGATCGAGATATAATACTTGAAGTTGGACACATAGTGTTTGTGGTAGTATGTAAGTCTCCTCACAAAATGAGGAATGACAATTAAATAGATAATAGGACAACAACCCATGGTTTGTATGTCTCTATAGTCTTGATCTCTCATCGAATGTATTTGGGAAGTATCATGTCGATGATGATCGTAATTATCGAAAATCCTTATAAAACCTAAGATGTTTTTGGCATACATTTGTGCTCTCAACATTTAATCATGAATGACATGGTTTACAGCATATGCAGAATTGTAGCTCGATAAGAGATGATGTACTCACAATGTTTGAATACATGCCTGAACTAAAAGTCTTTGAGAGTTAAGATGGATGTAGATACGGTGAGTGTCATCATTCTTCTGTCTATACTCAAGTCATTCATGAAGCTTTATAATATTCATATTGTATAAATTAAATGAAGCATGTATACATGTTGAGATACTCTTATATTCAAATCTTTTGAGTTCAACGTAAGAGATCCTTTGTCTTAAACAATGGTTGTTTATAGATGAGGGGAGCACAGTGGAAGCCTGGATCTGACCCAAGTAAGAAGGAAAGTCAAAAAATTGACTGTATTTCTGTGACTTTCATATGGCATCCAAATTATTGAATGAATGCCGATACTGCAATAAGTCGATGTACTGATAGTATGACTATCTAGACTATCTAGATACCTTATAGAAGGACTCAAATAGTGCATCTGAATAATGTACACCGGTATTTAATCATTGAATTTGATTTACTTATTTGATAAGATCAAAGTCTAATAATTGTATCTCATTTTTCTAATAATACTTGCTATTGGTTGCACACGTTTTAGAAGTCTGGAAAGTTTGATCTTAAGGTTTAATAGCCATCCACATGGATGTTGATGCAATTGTTGCAACAATCTCTATTGGATTGACAGACTACATATTTTTAGTGGGAGATCCCTTAGTGTAGAGAATGTCTTTATGACCTAGATATTAGAATACATTCACTGTTTATTTTTGAATGTTAGAAATAAACATGTATTCTGGAATAGACTTATCATAAAAGTTATGATGTACATATTTCAGATAGTAATCTAACATCTAGAGGATTCTACTAAATTATAAAATAGTGAATGGTTCATTAACATTTCTAAATACTGAAAAATTAAACATTAAAAGATCAATAGGAGGTTGAAGATTATTTGACAATGACCTTGCATCAAACCTTGGACTTATGTCTGTTGATGAGATCGATAGACTAGACTGTCTGAAGGTTCAATGCTTACATACTTATTAATATAGATTCAAAGTAAAAAAAATATCGAATGCACCCTTCTCTGGAAATGGTGTAAGATGCCAAGGTATTCAAGATCTCATACATATTGATGTATGTGGATCATCTATATCAAAATAAACATAATAATATGTGATATCAATTGATGATTATTTGTGATACGAGATTTCTTCCTTTCACCTTAGAACGTTTGAAATATTCAAAGATTTCACAGTTTTGGTTTAGAATTAAGGTTTGAAGGAAAATGGAAATGAATTTGATCTAATCTAGGTAGCAAATACCTATTAGATGAATTCTAGGAATACCTTATGAGAAAGGAATACACCTAAACTCAATATAGTTATAGGGAGATACAATTGGATCATGTGTGATATGATTTAATCAATAATGAATCTGAGGACAATTACCTCTTAGTTTCCAGATATATATGTAGTAGAGACTACAATATATGTCCTTAATAAGATTCCATAATAATCTTAACCTTAGAATCCTTATAAGCTATGGTTTGGAACCTAGCCTATTGTTGGACACTTGAGGATTTTGGCTGCTTGGTCCATAACCTTATCATGGATGCAAGTAAGCTGGGATCTAGTGCTAGAGAGTGCTACTTCATTAGGAAAATAAAGGATGGTATTGGATACCCACTTCAGGACCTTGAGATTCTTAAAAGATTTCATCTCTAAGGATATGATTCTTAGAGGATCACTTGCTTGAGAATCAAGATGAAAATGAAGAAATGGAATTCATTGAATCTTGAGAAGATAATGAGGCTCATGAAATCGAAATTAAAAGCACAATTAAAGATGAAACACTCATACGTCTTCAAATTAGTTTGAGGATGGATTCCATGTGTCAGATACATCTGACAATGATCTTACTTCATAGGATGAAGTTTTTGAGGATCATGACATGGAAAGATGGATGTTAGCATTAAAGTCTAAAGTAGACTTCATACATAAGTACTTTGTATGGATCCTTGAGGATCCACCTATGAGGGTAAAAACCTATTAGGTGTAAATGGATCTTACAGAGAAAGCACGAACCTGATGAGAAGGTAGAGACCTTCAAAACACGGCTCATATCCACAAAATACACATGAAGAAAAGACATCTCTTGTGATGAGACTTGCTATTCAGTGACCATGCTTGAACCCATCAGAATATTGCTAACTATAGCTACACAACCTGACTTTGACATCTACAAAATCGAAGTCAATATTGCATTCCTCTATGAATACATCATTAAGGATATTCATATGAAGTAGCCACAATGCTTCATAGTTGAGGAACGCGAAGTGTGTAAGAGATCTCCATCGATGGACTCAAATAAGCTTCAAGTAGTCGGAACATTTAATGAAATTATAAAGGTTATGATTTCACACAAAATCTTGATGAACCGTGTAAAGCTTAATGAGAGTGCCATTGTGTTCATCGTGCTAAATTAGATGAAATCCTAATCATTTGGAATGATATAATGATGATAATAAGTGTTTATAATCTGACCGTTCCATACCTTGAGATAATATATCTCAAGGACACCTCTTATATCTTAGTTCTAGAGTTGTTCAGAAGCAAAGAGAAGAAGGCATTGGGACCATCACATTAGTAGTACACGTTGGACATGTTCCATTTTTTTGGGAAAAACCCAAGGAAGGCTTCCTCCCTTAAGATATGGTACTGACCTATCTGAAGGGATAGCACCTCAAAGAGTTGAGCATGGCCTCAAATTTCAGCGAATATCGGTCGAATTTCTGTCGAATATCGATATCCAGTCGAAATCGAAATTCGACCGAAATGACCGAAATATGGGGGTGCTAGTACAAAAAATGACCGAAATGACCGAAATTTCAGTCGAAATTCCACCGAAATTCCATCGAAATTCTGTTTTGGTCGATACTAAAATGGTGACCGAAACCGACATTTAAGGCCTTGGAGTTGAGGAAGTGAATGCTAATACTACTCGCCCTAGTGCATCAATTATGAGAAGCCTGGTGTATGCTAGATGTGTACTAAAAAGCCAGATGTCTGCCATGCAGTGGGAGTAGTAAACTGTTGCTAATCCATTATGGAGATAAAACATTTGATTGCATTAATAAAAATATCTTTGAAGATGACAAGACTTTAGAGATAGTGATCTCTAAGTCTTATATTTGAGAACTTAAGACTTTATAGATAGTAATCTAAAAGGTCTTAGCTCCAGATACCTTATAAGGCTTAAGACTGGGTCTTAGTCTTAGGTGATAGAGATATCTGAGAATAAGAGTATTCTGTTAAGGATAATTGAAATTACGTACTGGTTATAACGATTATTGAATTGTAGTGTTAAAGAAACTGTAACTGCTTTAACAAAATTGAGTATTGATTATATAAAATGCAACATTCTCATTGGATGCGAGCACTGTTATTGGGAGATATGCAGGTACCGTAAAAGGACATGGCGTAGCCTCTCGGGAACAATTTGACTAGTCAGCATGCCTAGTAATTTTTTTATATAGCTTATGATTAGCACATGAGTGTGGGTTAAAGATTAGCCCATTAATGGCTTTTTGGGATAGTAGGAGATTGATGGACATGCGAGCCCACGACGAGCCATTTTGCAATAAATGTTATTGCAAATATCATACCCTGATCTGAATGAAGAATAATTAATTTTCCTAATATGTCCTTTAGTACAATTAGAATTATGTACCATGGTCATCTTAATGATCATATAGGTGTTGATTCAATTGTTGATTCATAGAGGCTGGTGTTTGGATGAATATCTAAAGAGTTAGATTGATGACCCAACAAGCACCATCAAATGATTATTAAGAGATGATCTCTAGCTTGAGTAGGAGATGCCAATTCTTTCTCTAATGAGCTGATATCTAAGCAACCTCTTGATGCATGTCTTCTGTAGAGGAATAGAGATTCGAAGGTGTTTGATAAGTTAAGTTAACAAGTTGAGTTAACGAGATCAAGATAACCAAAGACTTATGTCGTATGCTGTCACTATATAGACACACACATGGGAGGAGAGGGGAAGTAGGGAAGTGGGGTGCCATGTGGCACGCCAGGTACTGCCGCATGTCACCCCAAAAAAATCAAAATTAAAAGAGGAAAATAGAAAAGAGAACCGAGAACCGAGAACAAAAGATGTCATCTGTACAAAGTGGTATTTTTGATGATTTTTTATGTGCATAAAAAATATGTTTTTTGGGGTTTTGCAATTTTTTAGTGATTTTAAAAGAGGATAAAATTCTAGAAAAATACTATAAAATCAAAGATACTTAATTACACATTAATCTATTTTTTTGGATTTTTAATAAATAAGAAAATAGGGAAATAAAATAGAAGTATGAAATAAGAGATTTTAGTACAGACTCACAAAGGTTACTCGGACACAATCAGTTTCTTTGATTTCAGTCTTAATTTGGATTTGGATTTTTATCCAGCTTGATAAAACTTTCATCAAACAACACAAATGAAAAAGATATAAAATAAAATGGGTTAAATATGAACATAAAACTCAGGTTAAAATAGAAAAAAGATAAAATGCACAAAAGAGGCCTAAAACCCAACTTTCACGTATGAGTTTCGAATTTTATGAAATCGGTGTTGTTTTGAAGATATTTGAAAATGGAGTACTTTAAAAGTGAATAGACCAAAATCAGACACTGTATGAGGAAGATATGCACGTTTTAGTCTGTCTGATGTTAAATTAGGTTCTGGATTTATTTGTCACTTATTTAAGTTAGCAAATTTTTTGTATTTTTCCTTTATTCTTGTTAGTAATATCTACACAGTGGAAGTGATTTCAGGTCAATTGGAGGTAGGATGAATTAATTAAAAATATGGGAAAGTTAGCTGCTTTTTAGGTCAATTTACTTTTGGATTTTTGGTTCCTTATTTTATGCAATTATGCATGATGAAATGCAAATATTATTTACACATGTATGTGCTAATGATGCTATATTAATGATTAAATGCATATGGATTTTGAGGAACATAGCCTAATGGACCAATTTTAGCATGTTGAATATGAGATTCATCAATGACTCCATTTGCCTTTTTAAAAAGGTAGAGGAATCTTAATGTCGGTGATATATTGCTGGCATGTAAGAAAAAGTAAGATACGGTACTTCGAGATTGCTGACTATGGGAAAACAAATATTGACGATCTCTGGCTTGCATTTCGTGAAATTTTGATGCATGTTTTGAACTGGAGAAGAAGCGATATAAAGGGAGGAAATTTCACCAAAATTCTCTGAAATTTCCGTTTCTTTAGGTCACGGAAATCAAAACGCTCACTTATTTCTTTTTCCAAGATTTCAACGAAATATCAACGAAATGTCAACGAAATTTCATCGAAATTACATGTCATTTCGGTGAAACAACAAAAAAGGGAATCTACCCTTCGCTTTCATCGAAATTTGCATATGTTAGAGGATTTTCACTTATTTATTCGCTAATGCATTAAGTTGTTAGGGTGCTTTACATTGTTTAAAGAAGTTTCTTTAGTTAATTTTTATATTTTAGTTCTAAATCCAAACCAAATCAGTTAGATACATGATTTAAGAATTAAATTAAAGTTTTAACTAAAGATCTTTATATTTTTGTTTTTCTTTTTTTTGATATATATTTTAATTAGTAGTTATAATATGTGTCACCTCATTCTTATTGAAGAGGTGCTCAGGTATCACCATTCTCTATTCATGTTCAAGAGGAGAAACCAAAGGCTTCTAGTTACAGTTCCAAATTTGGTTTTGTTTCTGAGCAACATACTATTTTTGACCGTTGGGATGATTAGATGGATATTTAATATAACATATCATATTAATGTCCTAGTATTAGCAAAAAAGTATTAGCAAAAAACTATCTTTCTATCTCATATATTGAGTTAAAGAATATTAGAAATATTTGTTTTTAAAAAATGAGTTTTCAAGTAATTTCCCTAATTTCCGGCCATTTCACCGAAATTCCATCGAAATTCCACCGAATTCCTTTTTCCAGGCTTACCGAAATAAAACCGAAATCCGACATTATATATCTGAAGTTGGAGATTGTCAGAATCTTGAAGTTTGATGATTGTTTGGACTGCCCGAAATTGAAATCTCCCAAATTTCAGTTAATACAAGAGATCTGGATTTGATCACATGTAAGAGGGACTAGGTTCGAATCACCTCAAGTTGCTTTTCCTAAAATAGTTTACCAAATTTCTTTTTTTTTTTTGGAAAAGCAGCCAAATGAACTTATTTTTTTGAGCAAGCAGAAATATCATTTCATCACACGATAAAAAAGTGGCAGACTGTGACACGCCGGAGATCACTGAACCCTGCCTAGTATATGTATGGTGCATCACGAGAAACCACAAGTTGTCGGGGCGACACATTACCTTTTTCATGAAGGGTTCAACGCCGTGAAATTAAGGGACATGCCTGAAAGAATAGTACACGATCTTAGCTATTTGAATTTATAATTGCCATAGATATCGAGAAAATATTGTCAATGCTTCAGCAACAATTGTCAAGAAATATCACTGTTTTTTTCTAACTAAACCAAATGAGGGTTTAGCATTTGATGGCAAAGATGATTAGCTCTATAATTTAAGCAATTGCTTAGATACCCTAATAAACCACATGCAACCAGAAGATAACACCACCATTTATCTTGTTAAAGAGGTTAACCATAGAGGAAGGGTGCGTTTGGTTCGTGGGTTATCCAGGGGTGGATAACCCGGTTTTGTGTTTGTGTGTTTGGTTGGTGGGTTAAGGATTGGGAGGGTTGTGTGATGTGATTGTATTGGATTTTGAAAAAGTTGGTAGTTATTATGATATGATTGTATTGAAATTTGAAAAAGTGGGTGGTTGTTGTGATGTGATTGTATTGAAGTTTGGAATAGTGAGTAGAAGTTGAGTATTTTATGATTTTTAGATGATATGATAGTATAATATATAATTTTTTTGATGGGAAAAGAGTGGGCCCCACTAGTGGGTTGAGAATATGGGTTTTGGGGGGGTAACCCACCCAAAGTGTGGGGTAACCCCCCAACCAAACGCCCCCTTAGTAATGTAGTGATGCACCGAGTCGTTTGCTATACAATAAAGGGGTAATTTACTATTCTAATAAAGAGTATGAAGGGGGTCTTTAAGCCCCCACCCCTTGTAAGAATATTATATCAAGCTTTATTAGAGAAAGTGATTTTGCCTGGAAAAATAAAATATTGGCTCCCAATTAGAATTTGGTTGTCATTATAGTCCTTATAAAAGAGCATGCCCAAAACCAATGAAATCCCTGTTGGTTTTGCTAGAGAGCACTTTTGCCGGTTGTTGCGAGCATATGTACTTCTCAACCGTTCGCCCAGTAATGCACTTATTTTTTAAGTGATAAACCTCGAGGCGAGCCAAACGAAGCTCGAGCCCAAATCAAAGTTCTGAATGACAAAAAGGAATGCAAGTTCTACATCCCATTTACCATCAAAGAAATGTGCTAAAACGAGCCCATGCTTTAAGCTGGTCTTTGAAAAAAAAAGGATGCACTTTTTTATAAAATTCCTTAGATCGAGTGTCAAATGTTTAACATGAATCAAGTTCATGTAAATTGGCAAAAGGGGTATTATCATTATAAGTCTTCCAATGTTTTTTTTTGGCAATTTATAGAGATAGAATGTTCTGAGGTCTATAATACTCCAATCATGATCTTTACATATGATGCATACTCTAACACTCCCACTCATCGGAGTCCACTGATGCTGGAGAATGGTGTTTGAAAAGTCTTCTTGTCAGAGAATTGGGTCTCTCCCATATTGGCTCAATGAATTGGATCTCTACTATGGAGCCCCTATGAATCCACACGAAAACCTTGAGTCCACACTAGTTTAGAGAATGGGATCTCATGTAATTATCGCAAATGTCTATCTCGGATGTTGATCCTGAACCAATTTGGATATAGAGTCTGAATCTGAACTATACAATTTGAAATCTAACATGTAAAACTCTACATAATACCCTCCCTTTCTCCCATACTTATCGGAATATATGACATCGACCAAGTTGGGAGAAGACATGAGGATGGGTAATGCAAACCAATAAGCTGTCTCAATTTTTTATGGCTTTTACTTTCTTTTTCGTATGGTTTTTTTATAGGATATCCCCATTTTTTTCAAAACTCATGGCCCTTCTGTATTTTTTCTGGGCCTTTTTTTAAACTTGCAGCAATGGCCCCACTTGGGCTCATAATAGAAGCCATGACCCACCTTTCCTCTTGTTTTTCAAATTAAAATACCGTGCCTGTTTGGTCCCAAACAAAACTCCGAGCAATATCTTCCTTCTATTTAGGATTCCTATGATGGGAACCCACCTCACATCGTGCGCATCTGGAAACGTATGCGCGTGAAGACGTGGAAGGGCGACGTCGGAGAAGAGGCACCACATTACTGTCTGATGCTGGATTCCTGGAGGTGTAGCCTCACACAAAGATGTTGGAGATTGCTGGGCCACCTCATATGATTCTTGCGTTGCCTCATGTGGAAGAGCCTAGTTGAGCGCGTCGCCTGCAGGAGATCTGGAGCCTCCACTTGGAGGAGGTTGGGAGCTTGGAGATCTGAGGTTGCAACACATAGGCTCCTTGCATAGTGGATGATGCAGTTGAAATTTAGGGAAGACTTGTTGAGGGGTGAGAAGAGAAGAAATTTGGGGTAATGTGATAGGAGGAGCACACATAGTTGCGTGAGGAGAGAAGATAAGGGAGGAGGATTGTATTAAAGGATTTGAAAAAAGGAAATTCAAGAGGAAAGGAGGATAAAGCCAATGTCTAATCAACTTTTACTTCATTTATTATCCTAATTACAAATGAGTAGGTTGCTTTATTAGTAATTTAACCCATAAAAAACGCAACCTTTCGCCTAAAAGATTCATCCAATTCCAAAAGGCACATCTAAAGGTTGTGACCCTAAGCTTTTTATAAAATTTAAACATTTCAATTAAAATAAATATTTTAAACTGCATCAATTCTCCCTCGCTTTGAAAAACTCATCTCCTGATGAGTTGCATGATCATCGAGTTCGACGTAGAAGAAATCCATTCAAGGTTGTAGAAAGCGGTGGTCGGTACTTGGTCGACAGTGTCACTGACTAAGGATTAATCGACAGTCGGATGACTAATCAGATTTAGTCGATCATTAGTCAATTTTGAAATTTTTTATTTATTTTTAATGATTTTTACTCCATGAACCATGTAAACTTTGTAAATTACCTTCTCGACATTTGAAACAACATAATTCCCTCCTCGACCCCGTATGCTTGCTCCGTCTTATCCCACAGACCTTGCCATTGATTTTACTTTTACTTGAGTTAATAACGTGGGTTAATCTAACTAGAGGTGCATTGGATGGTGGATATTTTACCTACCTCCACCTCCTCATATCCTTCTTCCTTTTCACGTTCTTCTTCTTCCTCCATTCCTCTTCTTCTTCATCCTCTCTTTATCTTCTCTCTCTTCACCACATCTCCATTCGTCCATCAAATCACAAATTTTTTTCTATTTTCACGGATAAACCATGTCTTTTGATCACGAAAATGATTTTTTTTTAAAAATTCAAAATGAATTCGTAAATCAATTAATAAAAAAATTATTGTTGTTAAACAAATGATTACGGGAGACGGAGGACCAAGGGGGGAGGAGACGACTAGGGGGAGACCTTTGCCGCGGGTGGAGGCAGGGGAGGAGGGGGAGCTCTGCTCATCCTTCTGTTCCTAATATGGACCGAAATGTTCGTTTTGAGTGGATTTACTCCATTTGCAGGTCCTTAAGCCTATTCGTACACCACTGGAGAACAAATCGCCATTCAATCCACTACCCTTGAGCCTTGGCTTCCTTGCAGGATCAGAGCATCTGAGGATCAAAATCACGTGACATCAAACACTGTTGACGAACGATCTATGAGGAGCACCTCATTGCAGATCCAGAGATAGCAGGAAGATACTTCGAGCATTGAAAAACACCACCTGAAGCATTACCGCTGCCCAAGATACTTCCCCTTCATATTTGAAATGAAGCACATTTGCAACATTGCACATTCAAATCGTCATCGGAACTGAGCATTTTCAATTTGGAGAAATGATTAACTCGTAGCCTTTGTGTAGAGCTGAATATATCCTGAAGAGCTGCACTTTACGAAGACATGGAGAGAACAAAGCTTCATCTGGAAGTTTGTGTTTTGAGGAAGAACTTCATATCATTTTCGAGAAAAGCATTTGGCATCCGATCTAGCAGAGAGCGAGAGTTAATGGATCGGATGACGTCAATTTATCTTTGATCCAAACAATGTTTTTAAAAACGCGCCTCGAGGCGCTGAGGCATACGCCTCGAGGCTTTTTTCAAGGAAAAACGCCTCGAGGCTATAGCCTCATACAACCTCAGTGAGGCATGCGTCTCGAGGCTTATGAGGCGCGCCTCGAGGCATACGCCTGAGGTACTGCCTCATGTATGAGCTGAGTTCTTTTTCTACAATATTTTTTCTTTTCTTTTTGATTGTGAGCTTTTCATCTTTCACAGACAAGTATTTCAAGTCCTTAAGCTCATGATTCATTGACATTCATTTTTAGTTAATTAACATATTAAGCTTATTTTTACTTTGTTATGCATGTTCTTTATAAATTAACATGAATAAAAAAGGGATATTATTTACACCAATAGCCTTGAGTAATTTTGTAATTACCCCAGGTTATTATATCACGAATTACATACAAGACCCTAAGTAAGCGTTCTGTTTTACACCTATAACCCTCCGTTAGTTTAGTTCATTGACTCAACCAGATGGCTGAATTAATCTAGCCCATTCGAGATCTAATGGCTGGGATTAATAAAAATAAAAAGAAAAAGAAAGGGGTGGGTTCGATCCTGGAATTCAGGATGACGACGAAGGGCAGTCGGCGGCGATGGGGCAAGCTGCGGGCGGGTGGGGGCTCCGACCTGAGGTGGCCTTCAACCTGGGGGGATGCTCTCTGACCCGGGGCTTGCGGGAGGGCGGGGAGCTCCGACCTGGGGTGGGCGACCGGGGGGGGGGGGGGCTCTCGGACCTGGGGCTTGTGGGGCGGGGAGGGTCCCCGACCTAAGCCAGGCGACGGGGTGCTCTCCCTCCGACCTGGGGCTTGAGGGCGGGGCTCCGACCTGGGGTGGGCGACGGGGGGGGGACTCTCGGACCTGGGGCTTGTGGGCGGGGAGGGTCTCCGACCTAAGGCATGCGACGTGGGTGCTCTCTCTCCAACCTGTCCTGAGGCTTGCGGGGAGGCAAGGGGGCTCTTGGACCTAGGGCTTGTGGGGAGGCGGGGGAGGGGCCCCGACCTGGGGATAGGCGATCGGGGGGCTCCGGGGGGGGGGGGGGGCTGCTTTCCGACCAGGGGGTTGCGGGTTGCGGGCCGGCGAGTGCTCGACCTGGGGCTTAGGCAGAGACGCTGGGGGAGGAGGGTGGGTTTGCCGACTGGGAGGGGTGGCAGGGGAGCTTCTTCGACGGGTCTTGCAAACGGAGGAGGGAAGGAGCTTTCATAGCTAGTTTTTGAAGGAAAAAGTGGTCGACCGGAGGAGGAGGTGGGTGTTGCATGGAGGAGGAGAGGAGGAGGAAGGGGATAGTGGTCTTATCGGTAAATAATTGAATGTTAAAGGGTGTAAAATATAAAATAGTTGACGGATACCGTCATAGTTAACAGGAAATTGGATGGACGTTAACACGAGGTTATGGGTGTAATAGTTAAGCATTGCTCAAGGTCTTGTATGTAATTCGTGATTATCGAGGGTTCCTGGGGTAATTACGAAATTATTCAGGGTTATGGATGTAAATATCCCAATAAAAAATGAGTTTTGAGTCCTTAAATCTAATGCCTGTACTCTTTAGTATGAATCAAGCATAAATGTTTTTTTATTAAAATGTTTGGATGCAACTCCCCTACTTTGACCTAAATTTATTAAAGTATATTTTTGTAAACATGTCTCATCTGTTCTTCTATTCAATCGGGACTAAATTAATAAACATCAAAGCATGCATGAATAAAGATGGTTATAACATGCAATTTTCAAGTATTTTATCCCCCAGTTCTTATGGTAAAGTAAAAAGTGATCATTGATTCATTGCTTACTCTCTTATCCTTCTCAATTGATTATCACACATATCTCACCTAATTTTGAAAAAAGGTGTGTTACATCTAGTCCCTTTAGTTAAATTTTATTCAAAACTTTAAATTTTGTGTAGAGTTACCCATTATGTGCTTGCATACCATATTTACTTGACTCCTTACAGATTTAGAGTCCAAAAAAAGAGAGTTATATAACAACTTGGTTGTTTAAATCATGATGTTAGCCTTGAAATGTCATGGAATTATGCATTTAATCGTAACTATTTAATTTCTAGAACTTGAAAATTGTAATTACGATTAGTTATTATATTTTATGAAAATTTCTCTTTCACGAGTGAGGCTTATGCCTCGAGTTTTATGCATCGAAGCAATACTGGTAAACACCTCGATATGCCTCACGCTTTTAAAACCTTGGATCCAAATACCGATCTTAGGCACCAACCGTCTTAGTACCTCACATGTGGGTCGTTGTCCTCGAAGGCCATACTCGCTCCAGCGGCCGCGTGCACACCCACAAGATGCATAGCTTGGGCATTGTTGTAGTCGTCGATCTCGAAGGAGTGGAGGAGGTGGAGGGTCGTCCGGAGGAGGAGGAAGAGGTAGAGCTTGAGGAGATGCTCGGAGATTGTTTCGATTGGGGAAATGGAGGTGAGGAAGAGGATGATGGGGGAGAAAGGGAGAAGGAAAGTCATTGTAATTTTTGTAAAATGAAATTGGTATTATATATAAGACACTAGCGGAATCCGGTTTGTTTTAACGGTCCAATGGATGTGAGTTAATCGCATGGTTTATGGGGTAAGAGTTAGCAAGTTTATGGGGTCGAGGGGGATTTATGTTGTTTCAAAGGTCGAGAAGGTACTTTACAAAGTTTCTGGGTTCGTGGGGTAAAAATCCCTTATTTTAAATATATATTAACATAAATTTGTATATTTTCCATATTATCATAATGAAATAAAAAAAGTAATTGACTTGAAATATATCATTAAGCATATTTGTATAAGTTTGCTTTTAAAAAAAGCAAAAAATAAAAAAAATAAAAAAAAAGCTCGATGTAGAAGTTGGTCGATTAGTCGTGTTGAATGATCAATGACTGACTTGGCATAGTCGAGTCGGTCTCCCGCAACTCGATTAGTCGGCCTAGTCAACCTATTTTTACAAGCTTGAATCCATCTGACTTTGTCGAATCAACATACCCAATTTAAACCAATTTCCATTTCTTTCATCATTATGTTTGTAATTCTTTTCCACCAGGGGGTGTTTTCACAATTTCCCACTGCACCATCGTGTGCAGCTTTATTCACCGTGGTAGCATCATCGGACTGATCGATTGCAACGGTATCGATGGTGATGAGAGTTATGTTGATGATAGCGCCCTCGTTGGAGGCCCGAGCATGGCTTGACATTGCCCTTTGCATGCCCACGTGCATAGGAGGTGTTGTTGGATCGACAGAGTGCTGCTGGCATCGCCAACGAGGGCTGCAAAGAAACCAACATTGACGAGGGCAGTAGTGGTGGGGAGTCTGGTGTTGCGACGAGAGTGGGTGTTGTTGGATAGGGTTTCTATGAGGAAGAAAGTGCCAACGAAGCAATTGTAATTTGGATAGTGGCTCCGTGTTCAAATATGTCGAGAACTCCAAACTCTTCATCACTAGGACCTTCGTCGAGGATGAGTTTTGTATCTTCATTGTTTTCTTGTACAACAATTGGAACAATGAAATTTTCATTTTGAATGAAAATATTTTCATCGAACCTATGTTGTATTAATGTTATATTGTGCGAATCTTCATCGTGATTAAGTGTTTTTCTAGTCATGAATTCGACCGTAGTTGCACTTTGATGCTTTATAGAATGCGAGTTTTGAATTTCTCTTGTCAGAAACGTGAGACCTGGTCAAGACGACTCAATTTTTTTTGGTCTTCCAATGTTCGACATGATTGTTGAATCGTAGGACAATTCATGCTCCATGCTCTGATATCAGTTGATGTGGTTGAAATTTAGGGAAGAATTGTTGAGGGATGAGAAGAGAAGAAATTAGGGTAAGAGAATATGATGTGCTCGTCCAGGTGCATGAGAAGGGAGAAGATAAGGGAGAACTGGATTGGAGGATTTGGGAGGAGAAAGAAATTCAAAGGGCAAAGGAGGATAAAGCCAATGACTAATCAACTTCTACTTCATTTTATGTCCCAATTACAAATGAGTAGGTTGCTTTATTAGGGACAATGTAAGTAATATTGATATTGGTATCAATATCGTGTCGATACGATATATCGTGATATATTGATGCCATATCGCCCAAATCGGATCGATTTTTTGAAAAAATGGCCTTGGATGGGCAAATATTGACCATATCGACTACATGTCGGTCATATGTCGATACCGATATATCGCCTATATATCGCGATATGGCATACTATGATTATGGATTTAAACCATTAAAAGATGCAACCTGAAATAAACATTAAAATCCAAAAGTACGTCCAAAGGTTGTGACCCTTGATTTTTTTTTTGTAAAATTTCAAAATTACAAGAAAATTGCAACAAAAAAATAATATTTTAAATTACATCAAGGGAGGTCTACACCACGAGAACCCATCGCTTCCACTGGGGTTTCTTCTTCATCGGTCTGTGCCTGGATATGCCCAAAGATGATGGGCATGGCTACTGAGAACATGGTATCTTCTTCCTCGAACAAAAATGGTCTACTGCATGGAGATTTTGATGGTGCAAATATATGCTTGCTGTTGCGAATGACTGGAGTTACACTCACAGATGTGGGACTAAACTTGTGGATGTGGTAATTGGATCCTAGAAAGTTCCAATTACCCATACTCTACATGTTACACATAATCTATCAAATAGGAACACGGATTACTCATGTTCTATTAAATAGGAAAACTATCCTCTGTGGAGATTATTTAACTCATCGCGGGGGCGGTGGGGGAGTCGGCGAAAGAGGTATTTGAGTCGGAGATGCTGAGGGAGGGCACATGGGTGTTCGATGCATTCTCCCCTGTCTCACCACAGGCAGAGGCGAGCTGCGGTGGTGCTGGAGGGGTAGGGGAGTGCTATCGAAGTGGGGGGGGGGCAAAGAGAAAGAATGGGGGGGGGGATGACGAAGGAAAACGTGATGATTTGTAAATTTAATAAAAAAGAATGTTAAGTACGACATATTTTAGATGGAATTCGTTTACTTCAACTGATAAAATAGATGGGAGTTAACCCCATTAGTTATGCTGTAAGAGCCAGCACAGTTGTACGGGTTATATGATAATTGCGAGATAGACATGATCGAGCATGTTATTAACGAAATTTATATGATTTGTAGAGTAAAAATCTTTAACAAGAACTTGAGGAACTGCACCGTTTAAGCAGTTTATTGGAAGCCAATATTTTTCTTATCCAAATAAAATGAATCACTTGAATGATCACCTGGAGTTTGCTGAGGTTGGGGAGAATCGGGCAGGTTTTCAGATGCCGCAGCATTAGCTGCTTGCTCCGCCGCCTCTTCTTGAGTATGGATTTGAATACCTTGCCTTTTCCAAGAAATAGTCAGCAAATTCGCAGATCCTACTGACTCGGATGTGGAGTACGCTTGAGGTATTTCATGGCTTGTCTATCGATAGAGGATGCATGCCCGTTATCCTCTGTTGGGGGAGAATTATAGATGGCAGGACTTCACTTGTTCCGCAGGCAACAAAGGGGGAAGGACACTGAGGGATCTGAGGGGCTAAAGAGTCACTTGGAGGGGGAGTATGCCTTATATATTGATGTTTTATCACGAAATGACCCTCCTCCCTGCGCTTACTGTATCGCTTCCTCTCATGATCTAGGATAGGATGGCCTTCTGGATGATTTCCAGATTGACGGGGATCAAGAAGCCGCCAATTTACCTCCATGACCTCATATTAAAGCAAACCACCTTTTGAATATTGAAACGTGGATGGTTCAGGTTTACGATGTGAAACTTTCTGAGTAAGATATGTATCTGGAGCATTTTTTTGTCTCTATCTCCTTGTCATTGAGTACAGTCAGTTGTTGTTTGGCCTTCTCATGATGATTATCCTCGAATTTGGGAGCAGACGTGACCTGAATAAACCCCTTAATATTATGGTCGTTGATCCTCGAGACTGAGGCATGCAGTCAAGTGGTATCAGAACTATGTGCAAACACTTCCGAACTTGAAGCTTTGGAAATTGAAACTTAACAAGATATGATCCAATATTTGTTAAAAACATCAAGAGGTTGGGACTTGGGATTGACGTAGGAGCCTTGGCCTGCTTAGAGGCCTTCAATTGGCCGGTTGCCTTATGATCGATCCTTGGCGATGGAAGGGGGTTTGTAAATCGGCATAAGTGAGCTGAAAGAATTCGAGAGAGAGTAATCCTTCTTAGAATCCCTCAAAGGGCAATCTTTACTTAAGGGAGATACCCCTATTTCTGGCCAAACGTTATCAGAGAAGGTAATTGTCACCTAAGAAAATGATTTTTCCCTCCAGGGAATGGTGTTGAATAATTTTCTGTACATCCGTCTCATCCTCTTTTGGAAAAGGAAAATCAATATTGGAGGATAAACTCCACAGACAGAATCAGTATTAATCTCTGACACACTACTAATCACGGTTCGGAAGGAGCTTTTAGTATGGGAGATGTATTTCTAATTGTAAGACAATCTTGCCGGTGTCTTCTGGAGATGGAAAGACACTCATCCATTGCTTTAAGTAATTCATACTAGAGAAGGCAAAGGCTTTTCTCTGTTTACCCTTAGCCATAACACAATAGGGAGGCTTGTGGAGGAAAAAACGGGGAAGAAGAGTACCTCTGTTCCCAACTGCAGGCCTCACTGCCTTGACACAACCTCCAAGCTTCTGCACCTTTCTCTGCCTTCAATCCGCTGATCTCTGCACCAATCTTCACCTGTTTTTAGATGCATATTTGACTTTTTTGGGAAAATGTATTCGTGGTGAATAATTGTCTTGCAATCTTTGAACAAAACCACCCTCAGTTTTTGGTGTTTCTGAACTCACAATCAGTGGTGACTTTCCCTTATCGTCATAGAACTGCATGACCATTTTACCGCCCGCGCTGTGCCCTTCCTGAGGACACATTTCGTCGCTGGCAGCACTTCTTTAATCTCATTATATCCCCTGCTTTGCTGTAGCTGCATCATGCATGGTAACATGAAGCTTCGCTTGAAGCCTGAATAACCCACTTCTTCCCTCCTGAAAACCCGAAGGGACCAACTGCTGGACTCTACCGAAACATGTACTTTCGAGTCTGCATCCTTTGGGGGCTTTTCGCCCATTTCATTGTTCAGACAGTTGGCCTGTGAGGGACGAGTCCCTTTCTTTTAGTCGTCCTGTACTATCCCATCACTCTTCAACTCTACCTTCAAAGCAAGCCACGCCCGTTGCTGTTGGGGAGACTATCAACAACAACCCCCATCAGGCATCTTCCGAAACTAGTGCCAACAGTAGTGACCAACCTCTGATACCTTAAAACGAAAGCTGGTTTAAGCCTCCTGACATGCCACCTATACATGGTTAATTGTGCATTCACACAAGGTTCGAGATATCGACATTGTATCGATCTGTCCGGAAAAGGATATATTGGGGATATATCGACGATATCGGTGGAAATATCGGAAATATCTTAAAAAATTAGTTTCTTTGCAAATTAAGATCATCCTAGTTCGTAAAACAATAGATAACATACATACACACATTTATATGCAAGAATGAAGTGTATTTAGCACACCAATACTCATTATATCACACATATCACTGATGTCAATGCTGATTGTTGACGTGCTATTGAATGCTGAGATCTTAAAGGAACCGATGAAATTCAAAGAATAACTTAGGGACATCAAGGAGTTGTATTTAATATGTTTACTTTACACGAAATCACATATTATATACATAAAAAGCTAGCTATATTAGATATCAGATGCCAAGCTATTGAGCATTGCAACATATATTTTTGTAGACATTCCTTTATCATATATAGAGTTGTCAGTTGTGTTCACCTCTATTGCAAAAAGCTAAAAATAGGAGAAGCTCTCCAAGTTAAAGTATCGCCATATACACCCCTTGTCACACCATACCCTATTCATATTCATCTACCTTTTTGTATCTTCAATAAATAAAACTTATTAACCAAAAAGAGTTAACACCTAAATATATATAAACCTTTAACATTCCCTGCACTTTACACATTTTTGTCTGCCACCATATTATATGATCTTCCTCTATTAATCTGTGTGGAAATCTTATGTACATTAACGGGTATTCGTCGGGTACATGGGTACCCGCTAGAAATTACTGTTTTAATAAATAGATGGGTATGTGTATTGATTTTACAGATGGTTACGTGTTTGGGAATATTGATACCCGCCCCAAACTTGACCCGCTAACATCTCTAGTCTCGCAAAACAATAATATCATCATCATGTATTTTTTAATTCTAAGAATACCTAAATCTCAAATAAATTGACCATTAAAAGGAAAAGAAGTGATATCGAGCAAAATAGGAATCTATTATCGGTGATTGATATCAACCGATATCTGGGAAAAATTGTACTGAAAACTACTAATTTCAATTGATATGGGACATTTCGCCGGTATTTCGTCTATTTTGGCCGATATCATCTACGGTAACACGATATACTATGCAATTATTGAAAACCCTAACCTCTCGGTACCTATAAATTGGCAATATATTGCGATATTTAAAACCCTGCATTCACCTCTGTCCCGTGACCTCCGTTGACATCCCCACCCCTGTGGCTTCTTGAGTTGCTGTCCCATGGAGCTTCCTGAGGAAGGATCTCCCCACCTCAATGCACGTAATGACGTGAGTTGCTTGTATCCCCCACTCCACTGAGATGCACATGATAGGGTCCTGATGGCCCTTTGCTGAATATCCCTTGATGCAGGTGCTATAAGGTATTGCTTTCTGATTGTGATGAGCATGTTCTTTCCAGCATGACATGCACACCTCCAAAACTTCTATAGCTGCTCTCTTTGGAAATTAGCATCAATTTCAAAACTAAACTGCAAATTGTTCAAGGCAAAACCACTTGTTTAATTATATGCTGGTTAAATGACTGTTTATGAAACGAAGAGCTCTTAAATGCTCATCCGTCAGGATCTTTTTTTAGCCACATTTAACCAAAACTTGTGCAATGTGTTGATTTTGTGATCCAACTCCTATGCTCCCAATTGTTATGGGCAATAAATTAGATCCATTTGAACCTGATTATTTATTTGTACATCACACTGATTTGGATATTACTTGGTCGGATCAGTCAGCCAAGCTAAGTATTTTATTCAGTTGTAATTAGCACTTGGAAAAAGGAAGAAGATGTTGACGATAAGCAGTTTACATTTGATAGTGTTCACTTTTGCAACATCCAGACATTTTTTGAAGTGGAAATTATAAGATTTTGTACTTTGATTTTTGGGATGGGCGATCAAGCTCAACCTCCTTACCATCTAGTGCATACTGTTTTCTTGTCCATCAATGTCGGAAGTATCATTTCCTTGCATTTTTTGGTGCAACTGACATCAAGTGCTCTTTTTGATGTAGTTATCCAGAACTACTTTTTTGGGCCGTTCAAGTGGATCCTCAAGGCGAGCTGCTGTTTCTAGCAGCCGTGATGCAATTTTTGGGACTGAAGCTGACTCCTCCCGTCACCGTGCCACTGATGGGAGTCCTGGAGGTTCCCGCAATGTTTCAAGTGTGCAGAGAAGCCCTCCGATAGGTTCCAATGAGACCAAACTCTCTTCTTCTGGAAGGCATTCCAATACAAAGAATTATGAAGCTGCCCTCAAAGGTATCGAGTCCCTTAACTTCGTAAGGGATGAAAGGTGGTTACATTACTAGGCCTTTGAAGCCTTCTTGTCAATACACTTCTCAGTTTGATTACGTCCTGAAGTGTTCGTCTACGTCCAGCTGCAACTTCTGGAGCACTTATTTATCCATCCTCGACAGATTGAAGTCTAATAGAATCCTGCTACTCGGCTTGTCCCTTCATTTTCACGAGGTCGTCTGTGGGTAATCAAACGTGGATTATTTACACGATGGAATATTAATTTTCATGTAAATACTTTCTGTATGTTTCAGTCCGACGAAGTTTCATTCGTAAAGCGAGGGACTCCCTGTTTGTCATCTTTCAACCGTAAAATACCACCTTTTGGGCTTCGTTCTTGTGATCGATTTATTTGCTCAGCAAAATAGCCACAATAGGAGCCAGACGTTCGTTAACTTTGCTAGTCGAATAAATTCCCATCAATTGGGTAGCGCATGCCATGTTATTGTGCATGTTATGATTTTGTATCATATCATAACATGTAATAGCTGGTGACCCGCGCTTCACGGCATATTTTTTATATCCTCTAGCTCACTACAATGTTCGGAACATATTAAATCATTTTAGTCGGAGGATAAACAATATATTTGATAGGCTTGTAATTCGATTAGCTTACAACGGTTAAAACGTTTGTAGATAAATTAATATAAATAAAATATTCTGCAATGATATTGACATATATAGAACTACATGTATTTAGCCACTTAATCATTGTCAATTAGATATATATCGAAAAAATATCTGTAAAAAATCATTCAACTTATATTGATTTATTGTGTGGAATTTTCCTCAAGTACCTTTGCAATGATGTAGGATAACACGGGTTTTATCACTTGTGTTCCTTTGGGATATTGTTAGTATCAATTATGATGCTTCTTCCCTTTAACCTTTTCTTCTTGTCTTCATATTCCTAAGTAAATCTACCTCATCAGCTCCCTCCTTCGTCCCCACCACCCTTAGCCCCCTACTTTGTTGTTCCTGCTCTGCCTTCCGTTGCCGTTCCTCCGCCCATGAGGTTATCGTTGCTCTTCCACCTCAAACATTGCTTGATCATCCACTTCGTCAATGATCGCAAGCTCCCCAAGCTCCTCTGTTGCCCCCTTTACTTGAGTGCCTCCTTGATGTCGTGGATGAGGGACATGCCAATGCTCGAGATTCTATGCACATGCCTCTGCAATTCTGACAATCATTGGCGAAGAACCCACATTCCTAGGTGCACAACCCATCCGGCACAAAGCTCCTCCCTTATTTGCACGCCTATAACTTTGATTGTAATGCCAAAGTTAAGTGAAAAGGTTTGAGCCAGGCTCTTATTGTAAGTTTTCCTTTACAGAACCATATCATTTCAGTTGGAGTTAGAACTCCATAGCAGGAGCTCGAGGCTCAACTATATCATCGGTCGTTTATAGTCCATTTAGGAGAACTCGAGCATCTGTCTCCTTTGCCTTATTCTCTATGACTCTAGGTGCATAGAACCACAACAAAACCCCCTGCCCCCTTCCTCATCGAGCTTCGTAGTATAGACCTCCATCATCGCTTCACAACATTTTTGAAGAAAATCAATGTTTCTCCCTTGAGTTTCTCTCAGCACTTTCGAAGTCACGCCATATGGAGCTAGAGCCTTCCCCTGAGGATAAGATCGATACCTGAAGTAAGATCTACTGATCTCTCCCGTGCCTCGACGACAACGAAGCAAAGAGGAGAGGGACTAAAATTAGAGGGGACATGTTTAGACACCTATGTCCTTAACTATACCCGGTGTAAACAAAACTATGATTTAGTTCAAGTCATTCACAGTCGAATGATGAATCTGTAATTCATCACTCTTAAAGTTGAAAATAGAGTCTTGTTCCCGAGTAATTAGATGCATATTTCCCCTTATCTTGCATAATTAGTATTCATGCATGCATGCATAATATCTGCATTTTAGCATTCATATTTGCATAAAATAAGAAGCCCAATTCACTTGTAATTATTCACCTATTTATTTGTATTTCATACCCACTCCAAAGTCAATAAAACCAACTCTATACTGTATATATAATTAACTAATAAATACAAGGAAAAGGCCAAAAAATTCTAACTTGTAAAATTACCCAATAAAACACCAAACCCAGTTGGAGACCTCAGACCTTAGAATGCACATATCTATCTCATACCACTTCCAATCTAGGTCTACTCACTTTTAGATTAATACATATTCAGAGACCTTTAAAATGAGATCAATTTCACTTAAATCGGAGTTCGTATGCAAAACTTGGATTTTGGGACCCTATTGTACATTATATGTATGCATAACTGTACCTTTGTATTTTTGTATTTTATTTGACCTCATCTCCGTTTTTGGTCAACATGAAACTTGTAGATCTCATCAAGATCTACAACTTTCATGTTTTGAGTGGAAAATCAATTCTCGCTTCAAAAGGAACCCATCTTCGGATGAAGAAATGGAAATGTTATCTTGTCCATTTTTGGCAATGTCATTTTTATTTTTGGTCTCAACCATATAGGATTCATATAAACCAATTATCAAATAATTCTTTCGATTTTTTGGGTTATCTTTCAAGTGTACAGATCATGCCACGTGGCGCCCTCAGGTTGCGCCACGCGGCCCGCTCATATCGCGCCACGCACCCCTTTTCTCCGCTGTCCAATCCCTTCCCTTCTCTTCAGATCTGAGCCATTCACTTGCGCAGCTGATCTCCACCCTCCGATCTTCTCCAGATCGCATCTCCTCCATCTGTTAGCGCCTCGCCCTCAGCAAGCCACGTGTTGACTTGTGAGCCCTCCAATCTTCTCCAGAAGCCTTCATCCCCACCGCACACTTCCGAACTATCCCTAGCCCTTCGATCAGAGCCTCAGATCTCATCCTAGCCGTCCCTTAGCACCTTCACCTGCGCCCGTCACGTGTCGCATCCCTACCCCTTCGATCACACCACACCGATCTAATCTGGGCCCTTCTCTTGTGCCCTTCTTCTGGCTGTTGGATCACTCGATCCAACGGTCTAGAGACCATCTTCTACCTCGGGCCGCCTTCCTCGCGCACGTCGCCCACTCCACGCACCCTTCGCCCCCTTCCTATTTTCTCTGCCACCACAACCATCATCTCCACCCTCTAGCACCTCCACCTCGTAGCCCATGACTCCCTTATCCTCGCCAGCCACCATGACCTCCATGAAACCCGTCG
This sequence comes from Ottelia alismoides, assembly GCA_037367405.1. Classification (NCBI taxonomy): domain Eukaryota; kingdom Viridiplantae; phylum Streptophyta; class Magnoliopsida; order Alismatales; family Hydrocharitaceae; genus Ottelia; species Ottelia alismoides. Next base: position 1,406,146 of record JAZKJV010003250.1, on the reverse strand, counting down.
TTGTCGCTCCACGACCCCCACGAAACCTCACCTTCCATTACTGTCACCCCCACCTTCTTCCTATAAATACCCCACCTCTGGCCACCTTCGACCCCATCCGCCATTGCAAGAGGTGTCCTAGAGCTCAGAGCTACCCATTGGTGACAACAATTGAGAGTAAAATCGAGCGAAGACAGGTCTTCACCTCCGACGAGATCCACAACGTAGCACGCCGTGCTGCAGCTCCTACGACAAGCTGCTTGAGCTCGGGCCCTCTACCGTCCCTCAAGCGACGACTGGGAGCATCATCTGAGCTTCCTAGCCCCAGGTAGACACCTCCATTCCTCCTCCGATCTCCTTCTTCTTTCCCTTCGTTTTTCTCTTAATTTCTCCGCCTCCTCCGATCAATCCCGCTCTCACCCAACCTTCCACCGATCTTCGCCTCGAAGCTCTGATCTTCGCGCCCTTCCATTCGCCCCGACGACACACAACACCTCCTCCAACCAAAGCTCCGCCTTCACGGTGGAGGATCACCACTCCGGCCATCACCACGACGCACCTCAGGCCTCACTGCACTCGCCTCACTCCCGCGTTCATGGGCTCCATTCTTTGGCCCCAGCTAACCCTGCAGGTACCCTTAGCTTCATTGATCGGAATCTTCATCGGAGCTGCATCAAGCTTCGTGGTCTCCGGCGTTCAGACCCTCCCATCCTCATCCAGGACCTCCAACGGATCCCCAACACTCCCACGATCGATCTGAGCACCTCAGGAGCCGTCAGCGAGCTACACCGAGCACAGGAGAAGGAGGTGGAGCAAGGAGCTCAACGCCAAAGCCCCGCCAAGTCTGTTGCAGGAGGCGGCGGATCGGAGAAGAAGACGTACAACCACCGTTGGATCTCCTCGATCCGACGGTCCTCGCCACGCCATGTCCCTTTGAGCCAGTGGCCGTTAGATCATCCAGATCAAGCGGCCCTGGTTGCGCCACGTAGCCGCTGCCCCAAGCTCCAGTCTCCGTTGGATCTATCTTGATCCAACGGCTAATAGTCAGTCACGTCACCGTCATCAACAGCCGTTGGATGCACACTCATCCAACGATCCACATCGCACCACGTATCCTCCTCCGAGCCTCTTCCCCGACCCTAGGCTCGGAGACCCGAAGCTGATCCGAGCCTCTTCCCGAGCCTCGATCGGCGTCCGAGCCTAGCCCCACGCGTGCCTCCCACGTGAGGGCTGGGTAATTTGCACAGAGGCCCCCGAAGGTTTTGGAAATTATGCTTTGGTCCCTGCCAGGCGTGTCACGTGAGGCGCGCATGACTCTATGGGAAAATTGCATACACCTCTCCACATTATAGGTAATTGCATTTAAGTCCCTGTCAGCACGTTTTATTTCAGTAATTTTATTTTCTGTTTTTGCATTTTAGTCCCTGTCTTTGCACACATATTTAGGTTTCCATTTGGCATCATTTTTCAATTCTAAAAATTACATGATGTAGCCCAACTTGTCTTTTATCTTATGAGACATGTGTTTAATTTTTGTGACATCTCTGGAATTTAATATTATTAGTTGGTGAAATTTTCTATATTTTATCCACAGTGTACTCTTTAATTCATATTAAATTCCTTGTTGCTCCAAAAATCACCAAAAAAATCGCATTATACTTAGACTAATTTATTTTACATTGTATCCAAAAATCATTGCAGTTGCATGCATCACGAGGCATGAATAAATTAAATAGTGATTGTCTTAATTAATTTTTAATAGGCCCAATTCACATAGAATTTTAGGTTTATTAATTTTCCTGGATCCATCATACTTAGATCTATCTAGGATACTTTTTATATCTAGAAATAATATGTTTTGGTATTTATTAAAATTAGTTTTTTAAAAATCACCTTGCATTCATATTTTATTCACAGTAAATTCATAAACTATCAGAAAATTCCAAAAACATTAATGTAGCTTAATTTCATTGCAATCCATCATGATTCACAAAGTGGCTACCCCCATCTTATATCAAAACATTTAGCACTCCGAACCTAGAAATAATATGATCTTTCACAAACTTACAGACATTCTTATCGTCTATTTTGGGATAGCTCCACCCACCTAGATAGATAGTTAACTGCCAACAAGATGTACTCGTATCCTTGGTTGTTCGGAAAGGGACCCATAAAATCTAATCCCCTTGCATCAAATACATCACAAATGATCAAGGACTGCATGGGAATCTTATCTCTCTGAGTGACAGTCCCTCCCATCCTCTAACAAATCGAGCACTACTGAGCAGAATCAATAACATCTCTGAATAGGGTCAGCCAATACAATCTGCATTGGAGTACCTTGTGAGCAGTTCTCTTACCTGAATGGTGTCCTCCAGCGTCAAGAGAACGACAATATGTGAGGTCACTCTAGTATTCCTCCTGAGGAATACACCTTCTCAAAACACAATCCGACCCTTCAAAGAAAAGGAATGGATCGCCCAAGTGGTATCTCCTCGAATCTGACTTCAGTCGGTCAATGCTGCTCCTACTCCAACCTTGGGGAACTTGCTTGGAGATAAGGAAGTTTACCATCTTGGCATACCGTGTCAATGAGTAAATAACACAAATGGACTCGTCTAGAAAGGTCTCTCTAATATGCTCAAAATCAGGAGAATCCGTAAGTTCGATCCAAGAAAGATGATCAACCACAACATTCTTCACTCCAGGTTTATCTTTTATCTCCAAATCAAACTCCTGGAGGAGCAAAATCCACCTAAGAAGACGTGCCTTCGCGTCCTTCTTTTCCATTAACTATCGAATGGTTGTGTGATCAGTGTAGATTGTTATCTTAAAGCCCAGAACATGCGACTTGAACTTCTCGAGGGTCCATACTACAACAAGCATTTCTTTTTCAACCACTGTATAATTCTTCTATGTAGGGTCTAATACTTTGCTCGTGTAGTGGATCGCAAATGGGATCCCCTCTCACCGTTGTCCTAACAACGCTCCTATAGCAAAATCTGAAGCGTCAGTCATGATCTCAAAGGAGAGAGACCAGTCAGGAGCTTGTAGTATAGACGAGGCACAAATTTTCATCTTAAATAGCTCAAAGGCCTCCAAACACTTGTGACCTACAAAAAACTTTGTGTCTTTCCCTAAGAGCTTAGTCAGTGGGTGGGCAATCTTCGAAAAAACATGAATAAATCTCCTGTAAAATCCAACATTCCCGAAGAATGACTGCACTGACTTCACGTTGGTAGATGGTCGGGTTTCTTGATCACCTACGCCTTGGCAGGGTCAACCTCCATTCCCCTTTTGGAGATGACATGCCTCAACACAATACCCTCCATCACCATAAAGTGACTCTTTTCACAAGAAAGTACCATATTCACCTCCCTACACCGCTTGAGGACTCGGTCCAAGTACGCTAAACATGTATCAATGGAACTACCATGAACCGAGAAGTCATCCATGAATACTTCCAGAAAGTATCCCATCATCTCGACAAATACGACGATCATGCACCTTTGGAAAGTGCTTGGGTAGTTGCAAAACCCGAATGGCAAGCACCCGAATGTGTAAGCGCTGAATGGACATGTGAATGTGGTCCATTCCTTGTCCTCTAGGGATATGGCTACTTGGTTGTAGCCTGTGTACCCTTCAGGAAAACACAAGAACACTTTCCTTGCGAGTCTCTCCAATATCTGATGACAAATGGCAAGGGAATGTGGTCTTTCTTGGTCGTGGCATTCAGGCGCCTGTAGTCGACACATATGTGCCACGACGTAGGTACTCGTTGAAGGATATGGTTAGATCCTCAAGCGTATCACGGAAGCGTGAGCGTCGTATCGAATACGTGAGGAATGACTAGTCGCACTAGTTGTTCTATGCAGCGGAAATTAAAAAATTTTCATGCGACGAAACCACATGATCCAAGAAAGATTCTCAGATCATTTTGTCTAAACCACAAAGAAGTAATAGGATTACCTCTTGAAGCGTGGTTGCGATCGAGTCTCTAAATGAAGAGACCTCCTGTCTCAAGTCCGATCCGGCGGAGGAGACGCTTGCGAGCGCGAGGATGAATAGCGTGCTTCTCGCAATCCATGTTGATGATCCAAGCGACGGATCTCCTGATCTCGACACACAATATCCAACGTCTTCTTCACGAGCGAGGCACACCAAAGGAGACGGAGATCCACGAGCAGATGATCGGGCATCATAACGATGACGCTGCGGCGATGGAGACTCCCTCTAGGGCATCCATGGTGGACAGCCATATTATAGGGAGAGAGAGTAGGCGTGTAGAGAGAAAGAGAGAGAGATGTGCTCCAATAACATGTGTACCAAGAGAGCATGGTATGCCTCTCTATTTATAGGGTTTTGGGATCCATGGATCTCAATCCATGGGACTCATAAAATCAATGGTTGAGATTGATTTATGATCAATCCAATGGTCAAGATTGTTGTTGGTAAAAGCCAACAACTTGTGATTTAATTTAGATCAAATATAGTTGACAAATCAAATATACATCAATCCTAAAATTAAACCAATCAAATAAGGAGACAAATTCCATGGAGATCTCAATCCCATTGGAATATAGTGGACGGCCACTTATTTCCAAGTGGGGCAATCTCATGAAATCTCATGAGATTCATATCTCCATGAAATTCTCCATTATTTAATTCAACAACTTTTGTTGTGATTTATTCCTCAAAAATAATTCATAATTAATTTTGAGAATATTGCAATCATGCCATTGGAAAATTGTGAATCACATTCACAACCCAAAACTAAATATAATTTACATTTTCAATTAATTGCACAATATGTATCCAATACACATTAATAATTAATCAACAAATATAAATTATAATTAACTCTCTCTAATACATTATAAATCACATTTATAATATATTATGAATAATTGGATGTTGCTATCCATATTATTCATAACCATGATAATAAATCACATTTAATCATCTTGGATCTCTTTTTCTCTTGTGCCCTAATAATATGAATCACATTCACATTTTTCACATCTTTGATAACCAAATCACATTTAATTATCTAAGATAACTCTCTTTATAATATGAATCAAATTCATATTATTCATGATAATTAAATCACATTTAATTATCCATTTTCTCAATGCTCAGATACATATATCAACAACAGAATTATCCATGAACTCTTTCAAGGATAATGCGCTTTCTCCGCGAATACTTGGAGATAAGGACATGGAGATTTTATTGTTCCACGTATAGTGACTTGGATATTAAGATTATCTCAAATCCATATCTCGGGCCTCCCATAGATGCTTGATTAAATCAAGATCGGAAATATAATCTTCTCATTGAATCTGAATCGCATTCAGATCAATGTCCAATATTTAGACTAAGATCAGATTACTTCTCTAGTGAGAGGAGTCACTAAAATCGAGACCTGTTTCATCACTCCCTAGGAATGGAAGCGTCATGGTTATACAATCGTTTATGATCACATCACCCTCAGGTATTCCTAATACATGTACATCCTGCATACCGAAAGACTCAGAATAAACCCAAACTACTAGATCAACTTTATGCTGTCTACTTCAGGGTTTTATCAGTAAGTTTCTCATTTTGATCAGTGGGAGTTGGTATCGATCATATACTTTCCAAAAGAATATATCATACCTAGGTCATGATCATATATTTTCCAAAAGTATATACACAAATTCAGTCAAGCTTCCAAAGCGAGATGACCGTGCGCACGGAATTTGATTCTTCCCAATATCTCATGAGTGAGCTCATGTCTTCTGATTCAGTAGTGAATCTGTATGATCCCTTTGAGAGATCGTTTTACTCATATACCCTTATATGCATACCAACGCACCGGTGTATAGACCTTGGTTAGGTCATCAACCTATTGGTCTGCCAAATGTACAAACTCAAACATATAGTGACACATCTGTCTCCGGTCAGAGGATGCGTGCCTATATCATGACAGCATACGATATAGGACTTTGGTTATCTCAATCTCGTTAAATCAACTCTTTGACCTAACTAATCTGACACCTCCGAATCTCTATTCCTATGCAGAGGACCTACATCAAGAGGTCGGTCAGATATCAGCCTAACTGAGAAAAGATTGCCATCTCCTACTCAGGCTGGAGATCACCTCTTAATAATCATTTGACGGTGCTTCATGAGTCCTCAATCTAACTCATTAGATATTCATCTAAGCACCAGCCTCTATGATTCAATAATTGATTCAACAGTTGTGTGATTATTAAGATGGCCATGGTACATAACCCTAATTGTACTAAGGGACCTATTATGCAAATTATGTATTCTTCATTTGAGATTAGGGAATGATATTTGCAATAACATTTATTACATAATGGCTCACCGTGGGCTCGCATGTCCAACAATCTTCCGCTAGCCCAAAGAGCCATTAATGGGCTAATCATTTAAACCCACACTCATGTGACAATCATAGGCTATTTAGAAAATAGCTAGGTAAGCCGATCAGTCACTCTGTTCTCAAGAGACTATGCCAAGTCCTTTTACGGCACTTGCATATCCCCTAGTAACAGTGCTTGCATCCAATGTGAATGTTGCATCCTATGCAACCAATACTCAATTTTGTTATAGTATCCTTGACACTTTAGCTCGATAATTATTATAACCAGTCTGTCCATAATCCTTATCAGAATGCCTTTATTCATGGAGATCTCTCTCTCCTAAGGTATCTAGAGTTAAGACCCTTGTAGATCACTATCTACAAGGTCTTAGACTTTGAAGATAAAACTTTGAGATCACTATCTCTGAGTTTCATCATCTTTGAAGATATTGTTATTACTGCAATCAAGTGTTTTATCTCCATAGTAGGATTAGTAACAGTTAACTACTCCCACTGCATGGCAGACATCTGGCTCTTGTACACATCATACACACATCTCCTAGTAACTGATGCATAAGGGCAAGCAGTTTGCATTCACATCCTCAACTCTTTGAGGTGCTATCCCTTTAGATAGGTCAGTACCATATCTTAAGGGAAGGAAGCCTTTCTTGGAATTTTACAGAAATAGAATAAATCCAAGGTGTACTACTAATGTGATGGTCCCAATATCCTCTTCTCTTTTCTTCTGAACGACTTCAGAAATAAGATCTAAGAGGTATGCTTGAGATCATATCTCAAGGTATGGAACAACCAAATTATAAAACACTTATTATTATCCTTATATCATTCCAAATGATTAGAATAATATCTACATTTAGCATGATGAACATAATGGCACTCCCACTAAGCTTCACATGGTTCATCAAGATTATATCTGAAATCATAACATTTATAATTTCATCAAATCCTATGTTCCAACTACAAGAAACTTATTGGAGTCCAAAGATGGAGCTCTTTAGGTAGCACACCTGCTTTCCTCAACCATGAAGCCCTGGGGCTACTTCATGTGAATATCCTCAGAGAGGTATTCCTAGAGAATTGCAATCATGAAGATGTCATAGTCAAGTTGTGTAGCTATGGTTAGCAATATTCTGATGGGTTAAAGCAAGGTCACTGGAGAGCAAGTCTCATCGCAAGCGATGTCTTCTCTTTGGTGTGTAGCTCATGGATACGAAACATGCTTTGAAGGTCTCTACCATCTCATCAGGTTCCCTCTTTCTCTTGAAGATCCATTTGCACCTTAATGGGTCTTACCCATATAGGTGGATCCTCTAGGGTCCATACACAAGATTTGTATATGAAGTCTACATTAGACTTTTATTGCTAACATCTATCTTTCCATGTCATGATCCTCAGGAGTTTCATCACATTAAGTCCGATCATTTTCAGACTTAACTGACACATGGAATACATCCTCAAAATTATTTGAAGAAGTATTAGTGTTTCATCTTCAATTATTCTTTTAGTTTCCAATTTCAGGAGCCTCATTATCTTCTCAAGATTAAATGAGTTCCTTTACTTCATTTTCATCTTGATTCTTAAGAGAGTCATCCTCTAAGAATCACATTCTCAGAGATGAGATCCTTTAAGAATCTCAAGGTCATAAACTAGGTATACAATACCATCCTTTATTTTCCTAATGAAGTAGCACTCTCCAGTGCCAGATTCCAGCTTAATCACATGGAATCTTATTAAGGATATATAATGTAGTCTCTACCACATATATATATATACACTTGGAAACTAAGAGATAATTATGCTAAGATTAATCATTGATCAAATCATGTCACACATGATCAATTGTATCTCCCTACACTTCTATTGAGTTAAGGTTCATTAGGAGGATTGAGATAGGAATGATATTCATATCTCCATAAGGTATTCCTTGAATTCATCTAATAGGTACAAGCTACCTTGGTTAGATCAAATTTATTTCATCTTCCTTCAAACTTTGGTTCTAAACCAAAATTGTGAAATCTTTGAACATTTCAAAGGTTTCTTAGGTGAAGAGAAGAAATCAAATATCATACATAATCATCAATATATATCGCATATCCATAATGTTTACTATGATATAGATGATTTACATACATCAATATGAATGAGATCATGAATACCTTAACATCTTACACCTTACACCTTTCCCAAAGAAGGGTGTATTGGACATTTTACTTTGAATACAATATTCATAAGTATGCAAGTTTTGAAATTTTAGACATTCTAAAGTTTCATCTCTTACTTGTCCATTGATCTCATCAATAGACATATGTCCAAAACATGATGCCAGATCATTGTCAAATGATCTTTATCCTCTTATTGATCTTTAAAGTTTTAATTTTTATTATTAGAAATCTTAATGAACCATTCATTAATTTTCTAATTTAGTGGAGTCCTCTAGATGTTAGATTACTATCTGAAATATCTCCATCATAACTCTCTATGATAAGTTTATTCCAGAATTCATGTTTATTTCTAACATTTAGAAATAAAATATGAGTGCATTCCAATATCCAGGTCACAGAGACATTCTATAAGACTAAGGACTAAAATATGAAGTTTATTGATCCAATGGAAATTGTTGCAACAGTTGCATCACTTCCAACATGGATGACCAATAAACCTTAAGATCAAATTTCTAATATTCTAATAAAGATGCAACCAATTGCAAGTGTCATTAGAAGATTGAGATACGATTATTAGACTTTATCTTATCAAATAAGTAAGTCAATATCAATGAATATATGTAGATTATTCTGATGTACTATCTGATTCCTTCTCTATGGATTCTAGATTGATTTGATAGTCATACCATCAACACATCAAATTATTGCAGTATTGGCATTCATCCAACTCTTTGGATGTCATATGGCAGTCACAAAAGTACAGTCAACTCATTGACTTTCCTTCGTACTTGGGTCCAACCCATGCTTCCACTGCGCTCCCTTTATCTATAAGCAACCATTGCTCAAGATAAAGGATCTCTTATGTTGAAATCAAAATTTCAATATAAGAGCATTTCAACATTTGTACATGCTTCATTCAATTCATACAATATGAATATTCTGAAGCTTCATGAATGACTAGAGTATAGATATTAGAATGATGACACTCATCGTATCTATATCCATCTAAACTCTTAAAACAATGGTTCAGGTAGGTATTCAAACAATTTGAATACATCATCTCTTATATAGCTACCATTCTGCATGATGTAGATAACCACGTCATTTAAATGTCGAGAGCACATATGTATGCCAGAACATCTTCTTAGATTTTATAAGGATTATTTGATAATTACGATCATTATCGACATGTCACTTCAAAAGTACATGAGATCAAGACTTATATAGACATACCAACCCTAGGATTTTAGTCCTATTGTCTATTTATTTATTTATCATTCCTCATTATTATGAGGAAACTTGCACATTGCAACCACATACATTATGTATCCAATTGCAAGTACAATATCTGGATCATGGGTCCAATGCATGATATTCTACTGGTTATTATTGAGTATAACATTGAGTGGGATTAAAGAAGGATTATCTGAAATAAGAAATTTGCATAAATATATAATTTACTTTGATTTAGGAATTTTTATATCAAAGTTGTCTTGCCATGTCAACAATGAAAGTTCATTCCCTTAATCACTTTCAATGTAAAAGATATACTTACCATTATATCTCAAGCAAGATCTGGGATCTCCTTCCTTATCTTTGGTATATCCCAATAATATGAGAACATGTAACTCGGATAAAAAGAAGCGGGAACACATTCCACCTTGCAAGTCCAACTTGCATCTCCCAATTCAGTCTTTAACACCCGGGCCCACCACCCCTAAGGTGATGTTGACCCGTCATTAATTGAACCAACCGTCAACAGGAATACAACTTGCTATGTGCAATCCAATATTGCCCCAATAATATGAGGACCCGATATTGGGATCACTACGCATACGTCCTTACTCTTTCGAGAAGCGACGAGACCGATCCAAATAGATCATATGCAGGAGCTGTCAATTTGGACAGGCGTCTCCTACATACAATATTTTGCGACGGAACTCTTCGTCCTGACGGGAGACCATGGATGTCACTTATGTGATCCTCCATATCATATTCAAATTCTAATTAATCATTATGAATCATATTCATTACGATTAGGGAAATAACAACTCTATTCATAGTAGAGTGTTTTTAATTGGATATAATTAACTTAATCATATTAAATTATTTTTCAATCCAATTCAATCAACAAACTTGATTTTACTTCAATATATGGTATTATCTCAAAATACGTATTAATTCGAATTTTAATAATTAGAAAAATACATCATGATCTCTCAGGCATCATTCGTTCCCTACCAGCTGTCATGGCCAGTACAGGCGGGAGTGGGACGGACCGCATCCGGTGCAACCCGCTACTCCATCAATCCCCGACTAGACACCATATCTGCCTCGGGAAAAAATAATATCGAGTCAATCATTTTGTACTTGAGATGATCATCGGTTCTTCAATCGAAATTATACCATATAGTAATAATCAAAACATTTTTGATTAGAAGGAAATTTGCTAGACAAATTCCCAATCCTATTCAAGCAAGGAGTTTTATGATTGTGTTTCCAATTATGATCTAGATCAAATCTAATCAATTTATTGGTTGAGGACAAGTCAATTAAGGTAATAATCATAATTAAATATTTCTCAAATGTTTTCCATAATTATTTAATGAAATTAACAATTAATTTCACTAATTGACAATCACATGGTTCTTGATTAGGACTGTAATTTCAGCAGTGACCCCTACTTACTAAAATTAACATATCTCAATCAATTTAAATCCAAATAAGACAAAAACAATTTTCGAAGATTGCTAATTTGATTTAGGACAGAACCTAAGTGATATCATTAATCATGCTAAGATTCACAGTTCCCGTAATAGTGAATACATGTTCATTAAAACAACCATATCTTGAGCAAACGGAATCCAAATTCAGATCCTATGGTTTCCTTATTTAATGGGGAATAAAATCCAAGTTTTATTTTCGGGTTTAAACAATTTAAACGGGGCCGAAAATAATCACTAAATAGAGATGCGAAAATGAAATGCGATAAAACTTTCGCAACCCTAATGAACCCAAGTCACCTTCGGTTTTATGGATCGTATCCAAAACCTTCGACCTAAGGCTCTGATACAACTTGAAGGATATGGTTAGATCCTCAAGCGCATCACGGAAGCATGAGCGTCATATCGAATACGATGAGGAACGACTAGTCGTACTAGTTGTTCTATGCAGCGGAATTTAAAAAATTTTCATGCGATGAAACCACATGATCTAAGAACACTTCTCGGATCATTTCGTCTAAACCACAACCAAGTAATAGGATTACCTCTTGAAGCATTGTTGCGATCGTATCTCTAAACGAAGAGACCTCCTATCTCAAGTCCGATCCGACGGAGGAGATGCTTGCGAGTGCGGGGATGAATCGCGTGCTTCTCGCAATCCCTGTTGATGATCCAAGCGGCGGATCTCCTGATCTCAACACACGAGATCCGACGTCTTCTTCACGAGAGAGGCGCACCGAAGAAGACAGAGATCCACGAGCATATGATCGGGCAACATAACGACGATGCTACGACGATGGAGACTCTCTCTAGGGCATCCATGGTGGACGACCATATGATAGGGAGAGAGAGTAGGCATGTAGAGAGAAAGAGAGAGAGAGAGATGTGCTCCAATAGCATGTGTACCAAGAGAGCATGGTATGTCTCTCTATTTATAGGATTTTGGGATCCATGGATCTCAATCCATGGGACTCATAAAATCAATGGTTGAGATTGATTTATGATCAATCCAATGGTCAAGATTGTTGTTGCTAAAAGCCAACAACTTATGATTTAATTTAGATCAAATTTATTTGACAAATAGAATATACATCAATCCTAAAATTAAACCAATCAAATAAGGAGATAAATTCCATGAAGATCTCAATCCCATTGGAATATAGTGGACTACCACTTATTTCCAAGTGGGGCAATCTCATGAAATCTATGAGATTGCATATCTCTATGAAATTCTCCATTATTTAATTCAACAACTCCTGTTGTGATTTATTCTTAAAAAATAATTCATAATTAATTTTGAGAATATTGCAATCTTGCCATTGGAAAATTGTGAATCACATTTACAACCCAAAAAAAATATAATTTACATTTCAAGTAATTACACAATGTGTTTCCAATACACATAATAATTAATCAACAAATATAAATTATAAATAACTTTCTCTAATACATTGTAAATCACATTTATAATATATTATGAATAATAGGATATTGCTATCCATATTATTCGTATCCATGATAATTAAATCTCATTTAATCATCTTGGATCTCTTTTTCTCTTGTGCCCAAACAATATGAATCACATTCACATTATTCACATCTTTGATAATCAAATCACATTTAATTATCTAAGATAATTCTCTTTGTAATATGAATCAAATTCATATTATTCATGATAATTAAATCACATTTAATTATCCATTTTTTCAACGCTCAGATACATATATCAACAGCAGAATTATCAATGAACTCTTTCAAGGATAATGCGCTTTCTCGGCAAATACTTGGAGATAAGGACATGGTGATTGTATTGTTCCATGTATAGTGACTCAGATATTGAGATTACATATCAAATCCAGATCTCGGGCCTCCCATAGATGTTTGATTAAATTAAGACCGCAAATTGAATCTTCTCATTGAATCTGAATCGTATTCAGATCAATGTCCTATATTTAGACTAAGATCAGATTACTTCTCTACTGAGAGGAGTCACTAAAATCCAGACCCGTTTCATCACTCCCTAGGAATGGAAGCATCATGGTTATACAATCATTTATGATCACATCACCCTCAGGTATTCCCAGTACCTGTACATCCTGCATACTGGAAGACTCAAAATAAACCCTAAGTATTAGATCAACTTTATACTGTCTACTTCAGGGCTTTAACAATAAGTTTCTCATTTTGATCATTGGGAGTTGGTATCGATCATATACTTTCCAAAAGCATATATCATACCTAGGTCTTGATCTTATACTTTCTTAAAGTATATATCAAACCTAGAAATTCAATCAAGCTTCCAAAGCGAGACGACCGTGCGCACGGAATTTGATTCTTCCCAATATCTCATGAGTGAGCTCATGTCTTCCGGTTTAGTAGTGAACCTGTATGATCCCTTTGAGAGATTGTATTACTTATATGCCCTTATATGCACACCAGCGTGCCGGTGTATAGACCTTGGTTAGGTCATCAACCTATTGGTCTGCCAAATGTACATACTCAGACATATAGTAATACATCTGTCTCTGGTCAGAGGATGCGTGCCTATATCATGACAGCATACGATATAGGACTTTGGTTATCTTGATCTCATTAAATCAACTCTTTGATCGAACTATTCTGACACCTCCGAATCTCTATTCATATGCAGAGGACCTGCATCAAGAGGTCGGTCAGATATCATCCTAACTTAGAAAGGATTGCCATCTCCTACTCAGGCTGGAGATCATCTCTTAATAATCATTTGACGGTGCTTGATGAGTCCTCAATCTAACTCATTAGATATTCATCTAAGCACTAGCCTCTATGATTCAATAATTGAATCAACAACTGTATGATCATTAAGATGGCCATGGTACATCACCCTAATTGTACTGAGGGACCTATTATGCAAATTATGTATTCTTCATTTCATATTAGGGAATGATATTTGCAATAATATTTATTGCATAATGGCTCGCCGTGGGCTCGCATGTCCAACACTCGTGTCATGATCTCTACCCCCTCCTCGTTGGTGACCATGTGAATTCTCGAATTTTTTGTGACAACATGAAGTGGGACCACCCACTTGGAGTCATAAATAGGGTATATAAACCCTGCTTTGCACCATTTCTCTATCTCATTCTTCTCTACTTCCTATATATTGGGGTCGAGTCTCCTCTGGGATTCACGATAAGTCTCACATTATTCTTTGTAAAATATGGTGCAATTAGAGAGCGGGGTTGATCCCCATGATATCTAACACTGTCCAGCTTATTGCTTTACGGTTCCTCTCCAAGACTTCTAACAACGTAGACTCATGTTCTAAAGTCAAGTGTAAGCTAATGATAATAGGATATCTCTCTTTCGGTACCGCAAGAAAGGCATACTTTAGTGTAGGAGGAAGGGCCTTCAGTTCTAGCAGAGTGGTGTCATCAAGCATATCGGGTTGAACTGAGTATAAATCTGGTTGTGTGCTGTATGGAGGTGGGCGAAGCGGTATAGTACTCGCTACCAACTCAGAAATATAAGGAGTCAGATCGCCAAAGAAACGTAGTAATTCAGACAAAGCCGTGTCCGATGCATCATCTATGTCCCATAATTGTTCTATGGGAGATGAAACAGACAGATCCTTATGGAAATCTATGTCATCATGGGAATATGTGGATGCATCTCTCACAAGATCAGGCAACACCCGACAAACTGCATCATGCACTATATCCTTTCCGGATGAAAGGGACTCATTATGTCCTGAAGGATCTTGTCTCCAAATCCCAACGATGCTGATCATTCTACAATCTGCTTCTGAAGATGAGTACTCTTTACTACTGTTTGAATCGGGTCGCTGCCATTTCGTCTGTTTCATTTCAAAGTTCACCTCTCCATTCGGAGAATGGAACTTCATCACTCGAGTACCATAGTCGAAAGTTGTGCATGTGGTCCTAAGGAAGGGTCATCCGAGAATGATATGTGATTCTATACAATGATTGGGGGTCTCCATGTCTAAGACTGTGAAGCCAACCTTATAGTCGTGCCCCTGAAACCGCTCCCTTAGATCTTTTCATTGAACGATCAATGAATTGGAGTAGAGATCTGGATTTGCGAAGTGCTCCTAACTCATACTTTTGATATAATGCTAAGGGAAGTAGGTTGATTGAAGACCCATTATCTAAGAGGGTGTGTGTAAATGCAATGAAGTCAATACGACTCTCCATATAGTGAGCACCCATGTCTCTTTTCTTCCTTTGTAATTGATGATTCTTGAGACAATAGGTTGTGGCAACTGACAAGACATGAGTCTTTACATATTGGTTCAGTTTCTTCCTACTGATGATCGAGGTTTTGGCGAGCAGTTAAATTGATTAAAGAAGCTGTCGGTGTAGAGAAAACCACTCGGGGCCTAAAACCTCGATTAATCAAACAAAAATCAACGAAATAGGAGAGAGTTAGAGAAAAAGAGATGAAGAGGATTCTTCTCTCTCCTATTTCATCTACACTATATTATTTATCCAGGTAAGTATGCCTGGGATGAACTCGAGGAGGAAAAATATTTAAACTTTAGTTTTCGATGAAAGAAATCAATCACGAAAACTTCCCTTTATTCTAGGTTTTACAACAAACTTCAAGAAAGACTCAAGACTAACTCGATCTTACGAAAGTCAAATCGAAGAAACTATGCGATGAAAAGACGTGAAAAATACCTAGAAATGTAGTTGGGGTAGTTGCGTAACTACCCTAAAAATTCGTGGAGAAAATACAATAAAAATAAGGTTCAAAATACCCCTACAACCCATGGGAATAAGGGTAAAGAAAATTATTAGTCTTTTACAGTTGGGTCCCTAGTAGGGACTCTTTTCAAAGAAAATAACTTTTATTACAATTAGGTCCCTATATGGGGACCTAAATGCAGTTTCTGGAAATGGATGGAGCGAGTTTGATTTACTGAAGCTTGTTGGGTTTATGTTGTAGTTTTCACACCGGTTCGACTTGAAAGGTCAAGATCAGATGCTGAGGCTTGATCTTGATCGTCTACTGCTGACGTGTCAGCAACCTGTACGTCCTGGAGGTTCTTGGTGTTCTTTAGTTCTACATGCGACTGGCGACGACGCGTCTTCCACGAATTATTCCTGACGTTCGGTGAGGTTCTTGGACCTCCAGTAGGGCGAAGAGGGAGACACCTTCTCCCTCCGAGCTCGCCTGCGATGGAACTCCGCCGTAGTTGGTTGAAGGTGGTGGTTGTTCGCCGGTGAAGTTGGCTGTTCTGGCTGACCTGGAAGCTATTGCAGCAGCTCACGATTTAGAATATTCTTGAATCTTGGAGGCTCCATATGATGGTTTAGTTGATCCAGATGGTAGATTGACATGCAAACGAAATTTTTATTCTCGACTCACAAAGAATCGACCAATGATTTTAAAAGAATTTGCAGTTCTAATCAATGCTTTTCTGAAAATGTCAAACAAAGCTAATGGGACAAATGAAATTTGAATTGGATTGATTTGGAATCAACTTTGAAAGATGAGAGTGGAAGGTATCTAATCACGATAATTAGGGAACCTAATTACATACTTAACTACGCTAATTCAGGATTGTAAATCGAGAATTTAAAATGCTAAAGGATGAAGGAAGTGCCTGTGAACTGGAGGCGTATGACCTCCCGATAGTAACTCGATGGGCAGTAAACCGGAGCTCGACGCAGCGCAAGGGCGGCGATGCAAGGTGGCGGACCCCTTGCAACTCTCCTATGATGTATCCTCTTCCACACGGAGCCTTCCTCGAGCCCTGTCACGACCGGTGTGAGGCAGAGCACGACTTTCAAGGTGGGTTGACAACTGGTAGCTCTGGAAGCTGGTTAGCTTATGATTGGTTAGTTGTTAAAGGCAGATTTAGAGGTGATTTTATAGGCAATTGAAGGCGGTTTGTTAGAAGATCAACAATGGGCGTGGGAGAGGGTTGTTAGAGGTAGAGATTTGATGGATTAGATCAGAGAAAGGGTCTTGGAGGTTGCGTGTAAAAATGGTTGAAGATTGGTCGTTAGAATAGAAGCAACTGTTTCTTGTTCTTGAGGAAGAAGCTCCCAGGTGCTGACACGTGTCAGCACCTGGTTGGCCAGATTACATTACATACCTCATGAAATAGGGATTAAATAGTAAATAGCCTTATTTTAATTGAGTATAAAAATGAAAAATGTAGATAATTAAATTACCTAAATTATAGTATAATTATTTTTAATAAATAATAATTATTTTTCAAAAAATTAATGTTATATTAATAAATAAGTTCAAATAATACTTAAGAATTAGGTTTTGTATTTTTAACTTAATAAATTAATGAGTAATATATTAGTTTTATATTTTCTTAATTATTAGGTTAATAAATAAAGTATATACGAATTTTTGTGGATTTTAATAAATTAATTTAGGTATTTTAATAAGTACAAGTATAATTTATACAATTCATTTATATCTATAAATTAGGGTTTTCGATTTATTTAAAATAATAAATAATCTCCAAAAATTATGAAATAAATTAGGGTTAAAATAAAAGATCAAGAAATAATTATAAATTATAAATTTATTAAAATGATAAATAAGGTGTTCTAAAAAAATAAATAGCCCAGAAACCGAGTTCTAATTAGGTCCCAAAATTGACTTTTTGCAAACAGACTCCGATTTTAGTGAAATCACTTCATTAATTAGATAATATTATTTTATGAACTTTAAAGGTGCGTAGAGTGAAATTAGAGTTCTTATGAGAAAGTTATAATGTTCAGAAGTTTGGATTTAGAGAATTTACAAGTTGGATTTCTTGGCATATATACAAGGTAATATTTTTAACTTATATATATATATATATATATTTTATATATGTTAGAAATAATTAGGAGAAGAGTTTGATGAAAAATATGTTAGTATGAATTGATTAAAAATCTTTATAGTTTAGTTAGTTATTAGATAATAAATGGAGAATGTATGAAGTGTGGAAATTAATTATTTTTGTTTGTTCTCTTCCTTATCTCCCCTATCGATTTATTTGTCGACCAATCCATGCTTACTTGGTCTAGCAGGTTAGGTTATAAGTATATCTTTCTGCTATATTTATTTTTACAAGTCATATTGTACATATATACATATCTACAATTTGCCTTTGTTTTTATTTTCTTTATTTTTATTCTTTTATTTATTTACATGATTTTAATGCATAAAAATGCATTTTTATTCATGACTATGCTTTTTCTAAAAAGTGGAATCTAATGGATACTTAAATGTTCTTTGTTAAGGGTTTTAAGACAAAATGCAGACATAATGTTAATGAATCGTGGATTCATCAACTGCTACCCTAGTAGATGTGCTTCTAACCTTAAGGTAATTTTGGAATGTAGGATGGTTAGCCACATACTCATCAAATGGCACTTTGACTATGATATTGTCCTTCCAAAATTGTGCCATATGAGGGTCATCCTTCTAAATCTTTTGCTGCACTTTCCTCCTTTAAGAGCACGATGAAAGGGATGGGAGAAATAGAAGATGAAGAATCTGAATCGTGAACTGAAATCATTCTTGGAATTAACTGAAAAAGAGTTCTTCATACACGAATCATTTTGATGCAACATGGGATCGAAATTAAAATTATCTACTAAAGGTTATGGAAAATAAGCTGTAGTGGTATCCGCCACAACCAAAGGTACAAGGTACTCCATAGCATCTGAGTTATCTCCATGCTGCTGATGTTGCATTTTTTCTCTCCTTCTCTTCTTGGCTCCATGAGAATGGATCCTCAGATGTTGCTGATGGGGCCTCTGAATGTGCTGCCTCTCCTCCTCGTCCTCTGAAGACTCCTCAAATAGGGCTCCAGAGAGGCCACTCCTCATGTACCTTGCCCGGTCAAGTACGGTCACTGTCCTCCCGTTCCTAAGTGATAAATGGTTAGCCTCTCCACACGAAAGAATCTCATGTTCAGACTAAGAGATGCTGAAGTGTATATCTGACCAAGATACTGCTGACAAATAGAACAGTTCAAGCTATTAGTGTTAGCCGGAACTTGGGCTGGGATCGAGGTAGAGGGTGCATATTGCTCATGTCTCCATCTGGACAGACGGTTCACATCCACCCGTAAATCATGAATTTCGTTCTGATAGGAATGAAGGGTTCGAGTATCTACTGGAATTGTTAGTTCATGGGAGTAGACGAAGAAGGAAGTGGGAAAGGCCTAGAAAAATGGGAAGACTGACCCTGCTAGCCAGGATACTACCTCTATTGTTGTTGGTTCATCTGTTGGAACTGCGGGCCCTACTGTCCCGTCTGGTACTGGCCCTATCGGTTGTACTGCTGGTATTGTTGCCTCTGTTGCTAAGGTGGTTGAAATCCTGGGCTCTGCAGCGAAAGATGGGGTGAGGAGGTGAATGTGGTGTTGTGAAAGGATGTGGGACACTAGTGAGTCTGTCGGTCCCCCGTACTTCCCTGCCTGGCAGGGTCCCGAGTATACCATACTCCATTCACCTCCCAAACCGGCGGAGGCTCCTCCTAAACTATCTCTATGGATGGTGGCAACTACTGGGATGAGTGGATGTAGGACTGGTCCTGCTCCCATGGCTGGGGTTGCCCTGACACCAGTTGCTCTTGAACATGGTGAACTCAGTATACATGATAAGTGGGTGCATTCACTACATGTATCTTTATCTTATATACCTTTCAGTTAATTCCTCCATCTGTTTGGGAATTTGGGAGACGCTCCGGTCCAAATCATTAATCCTCCTCAATCCTCTCGACTATAGTAATCTTGTTTGCAAGGAGTTCCATGCTAGGTATCACGTCCTAAGAAAGATCAACAACAATTGACGTTCTCCCTCTAGATGAGAGTGAACTGGGGGACTATGTGTATGCCCTGCTGGCGGTCTATGAGCGGCTAGTCTTAGCCTTCTTCTCAAATACCTTCGAGACAGTATCCGGTCCATGTGAAGTGTAGCTACCTCCACTGGCAGCGTTCACTAAACCCTGCATCTAAGGGTTTAGACATGTGAAGAATTAATGGACCAATATATGGTTATCTAGACCATGACAAGCACATTTCTGTAGGATGTCCTTATAACTCTCCCATGCATCACAAAAGGCTTCATGGGGTAGCAAGGAAAAGCTAGCGATGTGTGTCCTCATCATGTTAGTCCTACTTAGGGGGTAGAACTTCTTCATAAATAGGTCCTTGAACTGGGCATAGGTATTGATTATAATTCCTAAATTCTTCACCTAGTAGTCAGCTTTGCCACCCAAGGCAAATAGAAGGGATGTGACTGTGAGCTTGATATAATCCTGGCTAATATTAGGATGTCTAAGGTTAGAGCAGACGAGCTTGAAGTCCCTTAGGAATGCATAAGATTCCTCAGAAGCATTCCCATAAAGTGTTGAAGTAGGTTCATGAACTACGGTTTCAACTCAAAATCGACTTTTGGTTCAGCCGGGCTAAGATAATTCTGAATTCTGTACTGTCAAGGGTTGTATGCCGCATCCATCGGTGGTTCCACCCCAACATTCAGTTGTCCTAGCTGAGCTCGGAGTAATGCTTGTTGTTGCTCAGATGCAACGAGTCGGGCAAGTATTATCCTCATGGGGTCATCGAGGTGTTCTTCTTCCTCTTCTTTCTTTTTCAGAGGCATTTTGCTCGAATCTTCTTGAGGTCCTGTGTCAATAATGTGGTCTTGATTAGACGAGGATTCAGGAATGAAAATATTCTCACCTAGATGAAGGTCTTCCTTGGTGAGGTGGGACGAGAGAAACAGAATGGTTTGAGAGTGAACATCTCAAGAGTGAGAGATCTTGAACTCAAGGGGGTCATTAGTCCAGGTTGGCCCATGTTGCGCTTGAGTCATTGAAGACATACTTCATGAATGTTTCATTGAGAGATTCGCGAAGCCCAAAAAAATATCCCCCAGTCAGTCATCTTCGATGGTAACAAGAACCGATGAGAGCAAGGTATTCAATGAGGAACTAGTTCTTGTGCACGTAAATGTGCGGAATAAACTCACACAATACAAACACAATGCGAAACCCTCAAATTCACCAACTCAACATGTGATGGCAGCCGAATTATCTTGTCAGCTTTAGTTGGTGACAAATGCATGTCTTGAAAGATTAACGAGCTGTTAGATGCTTGTACTTCCCTACAGAATTTCCTGATTCTTACATATAGTTGCACCCACTTTCAGCTAGTATAAGAGTAAGTGCGAACCGTATAAATATGATCACCTATTTCTTGAGGACAAAGCCTTCTACGACATCCTCTAAACCTCCAATTCTGCTAAGGAAATCCGAACCATTTATCGGCTACCTTTAGATCCTCATTGAAAAGTGGCCAATCATTTTTTTGAACTAGTAATCTATATGGAAATCCTGGCTTTTAGCTCTATCCTAGTGTTGCCTCTCTCTCTCTCACTTGCAAGTAAATAAGTCAATGAGGGCTTTATGCACCTACAAAACAAGGTTCTTTTGATTCCAATATTTGTTTAATCGACCTGCTCAATTCAGTCCCAATTTTAAATTAGGATGTCACTTGACATTTAATCTGAACACACAAATACGTCTATCGTTAAATCCCAATTTCCTTTTAAATCCTAAGTTATAAAACATGGGAGGAGTCGGAAATCAGAATGCAAACGTGAAACAATGATGCATGCTCAGAAGAAGGTATACTTGTAGTGACTCCCAACAATCTCCATGCATTATGCAGACTGAATTTTAAAATTTACACTAAATGCATGCAGATTGAGAAAACCGCACCTAAGCAATATACTACTAGCAGGGAAGAAATGATTTTGATTTGGCTATGTTGTACTTTTCTATGTGTGTATCATTAAAAATCTTAGAAGATGTGATTCTTCCAATGTGTATGGCCTAAACTAACACTGGCACATACAAAATTGCAATTAAATATCTAAGTGCCTATCCTAACTTCACCACTCAAGTTGGGCCACACCATCACTGGAAAGTGAAACATGCCCGACACACCACAGAATAATGTTCAAGTCTGAGTACACAACCGAGATTCCGAAAGGAATCTGCTGGAAATTTTGCAGTAAAATAAAATACATAAAATAAAATCCTAAGAACTCTACACTCTCTCACTACTCGACTCGATCTTAAATTTATGCAATTCGTTCAATCGACTATTTTCCAGAAAATGCCGACCTCCGAAGCTCCTGAGTTGCTCGGCTAAGCAGCTACTCCGTCGCATCGGGTCCCTCACACAAAATAAGATGGTGTTTAGAGAGATAGATTCAAAAATGTTAATAAAATATTATTAATAATAAAATTACTGGAAAATAAATAGAGAAATATGCATAGGAAGAACTGGGGGTCGGAATACCCGGGGGCTGGAAAACCTAAAATCAAGATTTTCTAAAAAATAACCTAAGCCATGCTTCCCTGGCAACGACGCCTTTTGATGATCACTAAAATACCATATTTTAAATGTGTCAAATTAATGTTGGAATTTAGTTGTAGGTAGGCAAAGTCGGATCAATTAAAAATCGTAAATTCATCGATTTCTCAAATTAAAGCAAGCAGTTAATTTTTTACTTAGGTAAGCCCAAGGTCAAACTTAGGGAGGCCATTGTCTCCTTAGGTTGGTTTTTAGTCGATCTAGAAATCAAGTTTTCAAAGAGTCATTTTTTAAATTTTTTTAAATGCAATAAATGAGCACAATGCAATTTGGACTACGTTCGGAGACTAAAATATAAATTACATTCAAATTGTGTCCAAAGATTATGAAACTTAGCCAGAACGTGAAATATGATGAAATTGGACTACTGTAATTTTTTATATTTTCTGGATGCAAAATGAATTAATTATGAATAAAATGATACAAACTAGGTGATTTTGAGTAAATCAATTTTAATAAATACTAATATTTTCCCAAAATTAAATTATCCCTGATATGTCTATGTGAGAGGTATCCAGATCAAATTTTATTTCCTAAAAATATTATGCGATGAATTAATTAAAAATCAATTACTAAATTCACAATTTAATTTATTTTGACCTCGGTATACAAGCAAATAAAATCAAATTTGGGTATAATTTATAACAACCTAAAATATGTCTACTATGATTTTTTGGAAATTTTTAGATCAACAAATAATTATATATTAATTTCGAAGCATAAAATGGGTAAACACTGTAAGCTTTCACTGAATTATCTATAATAAATAATCTACTGATCATAAATGTGTAAATAAATTCTCATTAGATAGAAAATGAATTGTTCTACAACATGCTATTTTTGTAATTAAAATGACGTGAAATGTGCACTCAAATAAAAGTCCAAGCATGAGGATATTTATGCATAAAAGAAAATAGAATGAATAAAGAAATAGCGCATAGGGGCGCTTCTTTATATACCAGATCCTACAGGGGCTTTGTTGTAATTCTCCACTATGCACGTGCACCGCACGTGACCTCAAGTGAATAGGGGCTTTCTTGCAAATGGGGAGATCTGCATGTGGGTCCCTCAAAATTTACCCACCTTCACGTGTCATGCATGTAAGGAGGAAATAAAAAGAAGGGCTAGATGTGGGAGCTTCTAGTGGGTGCAGCGGGGTGATTACAATGGCCCCAGACCTCACGTGCCTTGCACGTGATGTGGGGTTGAATTTTAGGTGGCTGGCAGGGGCGGCTGTGGGTGGAGACGATGCAACCCGACTGGTGGGCTGCTCCAAGGGCTCCGGGCGGAGCATGATGACAGGTGGAGGGGCACGAGGATGGGTGAGGGGTGCACTTCTGGCTCTCCGAGGTGAGCTACGATCGAGTTAAACCTAGGGAGAAGGAGCACGACGAGGGTCGTCGAGGTCCTGCAACTTCATGGTGGTTTCACAGGCATCGCTACCGTGGTGTGGCTCGCTGGTTGTCAGGGTAGTGCTCCATATGGTGGCGAAGGTGGGAGGCAGAGGAGGTGCTCCTTCCTCTTGGTAGACACACGACCAAGGGTCATCATGGTGTCGTTGGTGTGCGGCGATGCACCCGACCGGCTAGTGATATCATGTTGTGGATGCTTGCATGACGGTGGAGCGATAAAAACAATTGTTGAACAGAAATGAAGATGTGTAGGGGAAGTAGCTGAACAGAGGAAAATAGAAAGGGATGATCGGGTCCAGAGGAAGAAGAAGGAAGTGCAGGGGGATGAGAAGAAGGAGAAGAAAATCTACTACCTTGGGAGTGTTTCTTCCACCTGACGGAAGAGCTCGTGTAGATGTAGCTCCAGGTCTTCACCTCAAGTCACGATGGAAAGTGGCAAGGCTTGGCATCCAGATAGGTACCAACTACAACATGGATGGAGGTCCAAGGATCATGCCTCGAGGATGCCTAGTCTTCACTCAACAATGGCAGAACTCGCTGTCACCGAGGTCAGATTGGAGATCGGGGTCACTCTCTCACAACAGTGGATGGCTTGGCAATGGAGATGGAGTGCTCTTTTTGAAGGAGGTTGCAGATGGAATGAGATCGTGGAGGAGGTGGGGTGAGAGTGCGGAGGTGTCACAACCGCCTGTGTAAGGTGCGGGGATGGTTGGAAGAGGGAGAGGGTGTGCTACTACAATAGGAGATGGGGGAGGGGGACTGTCGCGAAGGGCGGAGGCTAGATCGTCGCTCATCCCACAAGAAACAGGAGGTTGAAGATTAGAGAGAGAGAGAGAAGGATTTAAAAAAATGAAATGACCTGAGCTATTGGATGAAGAACCCTTCATCCAATGGTCCCGATCAAAGGAGGCAAAGAGAGTAAGTGGGGAAAGGAGGAGGCGACAGGTGGCTGCTCCAGGAGTTGCTAGGTGTCGCTCTATGAAAATTCAGAGTTAACATCAAATGAAAAATCAATAAAAAAAGAAAATGACCTCAAATGTTTCTTCACAAAAGTTATTAGTCTCGACGAGATCTTTAACTTTCGTAAAGAGACCAAGACCAAAATACATCATATGTGTAAAGTGTATTTTTGGGGGTACCTTGCAGGTATAAGCGATCGCATTTTTATCTTTTGCAGATTTTTTTTGTCAAAATAAAATTAGAGAGAATATAAAAGGAATATATTCAACACAATCTTTTTTTGGATGATTAATAATTAAGAAAATAAAAGGATAAAATAAAGGGTATTATGGTCAATATGTACAATATACAATAGGGGCCTAAAACCCAAGTTTCACATACGAACTCTAATTTTTTTATGAAATTGGTCTTGTTTGAAGGTCTTTGAATGTATATTACTTTAAAAGTGAGTAGACCTAAATCAAATACAGTATGAGAGAGATGCACATTTTAAGGTCTTAATCTCAAACTAGGGCTCATGTTTTATTGGTTAATTTTACAAGTTACTGTTTTTTTTGATATTTTTCCATTATTAGTGTTAGTAACATATACGCTATAGAGTTGATTTTATTGAATTTGGAGTTAGTATAAAATATATACATATAGGTGATTTTAGCTAATATAAACGTGAATATGTACAAGTGATTTTGACTCCTTATTTAATGCAAATATGCATGCTAAAATGCTAACATTAATCCTAAATGCATGAATGTGGATAATGCACAATAAATGGAAATATGCAGGTAAGTGCTCGGGAATAAAGCTCTATTTTCAACATTTAGAGTAATGAATCTCAGATTCATCAGTACACACGCGATATTCCTAACGGCATTAGAAATGTGTAGTTATTACAAATTTAAAATAAATGCAGGAAATAAATTCTCAAGACTCCACACTCTCTTACGACTCGACTCGATCTTAAATTTATGCGAATCCTTCAGTCGACTATTTCAAGAAAATTCGTCCTCCAATGCTCTTAAGATGCTCGACCACCTAAGCCGCCACTCCGTCGCGTCGGGTCCCTCGCAAAAAAATAAGACATTGGTCAGAGAGATAGACACAATAAAAAAGTAAAATAAAATGTAGTAGACAAAATAAATAAATTAATTAAAAAATGCAGAAAAAATAGAAATATACACAAGAAAAATCAAGGGTTAGAC
Organism: Ottelia alismoides; assembly: GCA_037367405.1. Classification (NCBI taxonomy): domain Eukaryota; kingdom Viridiplantae; phylum Streptophyta; class Magnoliopsida; order Alismatales; family Hydrocharitaceae; genus Ottelia; species Ottelia alismoides. The sequence continues at coordinate 1,379,916 of JAZKJV010003250.1, read as the reverse complement.
GACCAGGGGTGAAAAAACTAAAATTTAGATTTTCTAAAAATTAACCTAAGTTGTGCCTCCCCAGCAACAACGCCATCCGAAGAACATGCGAATGCCCTATTTAATTTGGTGAAATTAACATTAAATGTGAATGTTATAGTCGGGAAATTTGTATTAATAAAAAAACCGCTAATTAATGAATTATCCAATTATAACGAGCGATCAAGTTTTTATTTTGCTTGGGCAAGCCCATTGTCGAACTCAGGGAGGCTACTGTCTCCTTAAGTCAATTATTAGGAGATCTAGAAGCTAGGTTTTCAGAGAAGCATTTTTTTGTTATTTTTTATGCAATATAAATGCAAACACAAATACATCATTGAACTAGGTTATTAAGAATTCAAGCAACTTAGCTAAATTAATTTTAATGTTAAATTAATCCAATATAGCCAAGTTATATTTTTTCCCGGAATCCTAATCCAATGGTGAATGCAAAATGTTTGTTTATGAATTTTTGGGTATAAAATACAACAATAAAAAATCCACACCTTTTAATGGGTTTTTATACAATTTTTCGAATAAGCAAAATGGAAAATTAATGAAATTCTTACATAGAAGTTAAAGATGATGAAATGAAGCTACACTAATTTTCTTTCGAATTTTCAGAAACTATGAATTTTTTATGAATTTTTGAACTTAAATAGTGTGATTGTAAGTATTTAATTTCTAATAAATCCAAGAAAAAAAATTATCTAGAGAGTGGTTTATCTCAAAAAGATATTTTAATAAGCAATCCAGAAGACTTAAAATTTTGAAAAAATATTACTCATGGATTTAATTAAAAATCATTTACTGAAATCACTCAACAAATTATTGCGACCTCGATATGCCTAGGAATATTGTGATTTTGGGGCATAAGGTAGAACACAATTAAATACCTACGAATATTGTGATTTTGGGGCATAAGGTAGAACACAAATAAATCTATGTAGTGCAGGATTTTGAGAATTTTTAAAGTAGTGAATATTTTATTAGATATTTCAAAGCACAAAATGGGTAAACTATGAAAGTTTTCACCATATTAATTATATTAAATAAATAGCAGCTCATAAAATTTCAATTACATATTCACAAGATAATGAATTAATTATTCTATGCAATGTAATTTTTAGAATGATAAAAAGATGCTAAACAGATGTTCAAAGTAAGGTCCAAACACAGGGGCTTAATGCAATCATAGAAATAAAATTGATAAAAAAACATTGACGGGACTTAGAAGCAATTACCTAGACTCAAAGGGAGGCACCTTGCAAATTTCACATTGAGCACGTGCTATGTACATGCCTTCTAGTTGATTGACCTTTCTTAGGGTAACTATGCAAATTGTCCAAGGGGGCACATGCCTTGCACGTGCACTAGTTGGGGAAGGGCATGCTTGAGATTAGTGAAAATCTGGGGGGTTGTCCTATAAATAACCCACGGCTCACGTGCGTCACACATGGGTACCAATAAGTGGGGTCATCCGTGCTATGCAATTCTCAATGCACTCGTGTGCTTGTGCATAATTTCTCCACCCCTCACGTGTCGCACATGTGAGGTGTGGATGAGGAGGAGGAGGAGGGCAAGGCCTAGCGAATGTTAGTGCGGTCGTGGAGCACGACTTTGCTATAGAGGGTTGTGACTGAGGGATGAAGGTGGGAGGAGTGGTGTTGGCGACAGAGCTGGTGGCCACCTCTGTCGACATACAACTGGAGGTTATTGCCATTGCGAAGGTTAGCAGAGAGAGCATCTTCTCGCGGAGCTAGAGTGCGTCAATGGTGAAGAGACCTCGAGGCTGTAGGTTAATGGGTTCATTAGCAGGTGGTCAGCTTGTAGAGGCTCCGCGATCGAGGCGGTTGCAAAAGTAAGGGCTCGACCAACACATATCCGAGCTTTGAAGAGGAGTGCGGCTGGAAGCTTCCGAGCTAAGAGGGAGTGCTGAGGCGTGAACTCATGATGCAGGTGGTCACTGCTGGACTTCGAGACTAGAGGTGGTGCTCGTGGGGCAGCAACTGATGCTGGATGGCGGTGGCATGGACGCAAGCAGCGGTCGCACAAGGCAGCTGGGGCACGTACGAGAGGTATAAAGTGGAGAGAAGCTACGATGGTACGGAAAAACCTCGGTGGAAGCGAAGGAGGAGGAGGGTGAATCGGAGGGGGGACAAAGAAGATGACGGTGCGTAAAGGTGGAGCGGTCTCGTTGAACGATTGTGGATGAAAGGTGATCCAGGAAAAAAATGACGGTGTAATGTGAACGATGGAGAAGAGCAGAGAAAATTCAAAGAAGAAGAAGAAGAGAACAGGAAAAAGAGAAGCAAGGCAAAAGGATGATAGAAAGAGGATTACCTGAGGTAGATGAACGAGTTAACACCTAGGAAGGAGCTTGGAGATAAGCTCCCAATTATCGCTCGAATCACCTATATAAGAAAAAAGCTTAATAGCTCGATGACGAGGATGCACCAGAGCACCTCATGCTCTGGATCTCACCGCGAGGAGGATGGTCTGCTCATCCGAACTTAGCTTACTGTCACCGGCACATATACTGAGAGCTCTCTCTCTCTCTCTCTCTTTAAAGGTGGTGGATAATTTACGACGGGGAGACCCTTGGGCTTTTAAAGGAGGTTAGTGAGCTAGGCCGAGATGGGAGGAGATGTGTAGGAAGTGCTATCGGGCGATCGTGGGGGAGAGAGAAAAATATGCGAGGAGATGGGAGGTGGTTATAGCCCTGCCGCGAAGGGCGGAGCAGCGGGCGTGGTGCAATTGTGTTGGGAGTGGGATGTGGAGAGTTATCATGGGGGTTGCATGGGATGTGAGGGATGAGAGAGAGAGGGAGGGAGGGGTCGAGGAGGTGCAGCGCAGGGAGAGGAGTGGGCAACGTGGGAAACACGAGGCAGTTGTTGCGGAACCATCGCACCATCATGCGAAGTAGGCATACCACTAACGGCGGCTAGGCACGTGCATAGAGGGGAAGAAGAGGGTGCCACCTGGCGTGCATAGAGGCGTCCACGTAGTGGAGAACATAAAAGAAAATTATAATAAATAGTGAATAATAAATATAAATATAATAAAATAATAAGATAAAATAAATAAATAATATAATTAAAATAAATAATATAAGTAATAATAAAAAAATAATAATAACAAATAAAATGATAAATAAATAAAGATAAAGTAAAATAAATAAGTAAAACATTAATCATTAAAAGAATAAATAATAAAAATTCGGGTGACATGTGCGGCTCCAGGAGCTGCCTTGTATCGCTCCAAAAAAATCAAAAGTAAATGTAAAGAAAAATAACAAAAGGGTGCAAATAAAAAAGTAGTCAACATGAATGTTGCTCATCTCGACAAGATCTACAACTTTTGTGAAGGATCGAAAACCAAAATAAATCACATGTGAAAAAGTGCTTTTGGGTGATTTCCTATAGATGTAAAATACCGAATTTTTATGGTTTGCACATTTTTTTGTCATTTTTAAAATAAGATAAAAATCAAATAAAATCAAAGAAAATATAAGATAAATATTTACAACATAAACTAATTTTTTGAATTTTTAATTATAAAGAAAATAAAGACACAAAATACATATATGAAAGGGTCATATTTATAATATACAAAGGGGCCCAAAACCCAAGTTTCACATACGAACTCATATTCTTTTGAATTTGATCTTGTTTGGAAGGTAATTGAACATACATTAAGTCAAAGGTGAGTAGGGGCCCATAGGAAACTATATGAATGAGATATTCACAATTTAGGGCTCTTAGTCCCAAACTAGGGTTTGTGTTTTATTGGTCAATTTTATGAATTTGTAATTTTTATATTTTTCCTTTATTAGTGTTAGTATTATATACTATAGAGTTGGTTTTTCTCAATTACAAGTTTAATAAAAATAAATAAAAAAGGGGAAATATGGAAATATAAAGGTGATATTTACAAGTGAATTTGTCTTCTTATTTCACGAACAGATGGATGCGAAAATGCAAGGATTAATTCTAAATGCATCAATGAGAATAATGCAAATAAATAGAGAAACACAGCTAATTACTCGGGAATGAATCTCTATTTTTGACTTTTAAAGTGATGAATAACAAATTCATCAACTGACAAGAAATAAATTAGGGAGAGATAAGGCCCAAAATACAAAAAATTCAGAAAATCAATCATTTCTTCTATATATTCATCATATGAACAATACTATATATAATGCATATTCTTTTCATTTCTTTATTCATACCCAAATTCAACTCAAATATAATTGTTTTCTTCTTGAAAATTTGTAATTAAAAATAATTTGTAAATAATAGAACTATTTGCAAGAAATATCATTATACATTGTGTAAATAACAACACTTTTAAAAGGCCACAAAGCTCAATTTGCCATATCAATATCTCCACCACCAAAACTCCAAATTCATCAAACTCACTTTCATTGTACTCTACATTAAATAATCTTTAAAATGGAGGTAGTTTCATAAAAAGCAAAGTTAAGGTGTGGAATATGGCTATTTGGGGTACTATTGTATACAATACATATATATATACTATGTACATTATTCATGTATTTATTTTCTTGTACATATTTGTGTAGATTCTTTTAGTTAATTCTAAATATCTTATTTTACATATGTAAAATACAAATAAAAATCAAAAAATAAAAAAATAAATCAAAATAAAATAATGTATATATTGTATATATACCACCTTGTGTATACTTTAAATGTACCTAATTATTTAGCATAATAAATTAATTTATAAAAAACAAATAAAAATCATTAATATTCTTGTAAAATAGTTTAAATAAATAAATTATTAATTTATAAATATATTTGTAAAAAAATTAATTAAAAATCAAAGCATTGTATATATAGTTATACATACCAATAAATAACACATTATATTTATTTTAGCCCATGTATATACCTTGTTTAATTAATTAAAAATCACCTTATTTTGCCACATTTAATCCTTAACATTATTAGTTTACATTATTTGATTTTTTTTCAAATCATTTTTTTATTTTTTATCTAATTATTTATCTTTTTCTTTGTTTTTTGTCGTTTTCCTTATTTTGTCCTTTCCTCTACGCTTCCTGATTGGTCGGCTTGGGTTTGTTGACCCGGGTCAGCTGCACAGGCCACCCATAATTTCTACATATCTACTCGCTAAACATCTCTTCTCTTAATTTTTCGCGCATTCTAATCGCTAACAGCCCCGACATCTTCTCCAGATTGATAGCCCAATTAACAAATTTCAACGCTCCGCCATTAGATGCACCACTCACACCTCGAGCTACTCGAAATTTGAATTCAAAGACGATGCTTGACCCTCTTCCTATATATACTCTGTCACCTTCCCTTGCCACATTGGATCTGATTCTGGTTCCTTCTTGCCCGATATTAAGTGGCAGAGACTAGTTTCCAGTGATAGAGGAGGTAATCTCCAATCGGGAGCGTGAGTGGAGTGCCTCAAGTCGTGATCCAGTCATTCGTCAAACCTCCGCCAGCGAGTTTTTGCCTCTCTTCTTTTCACCATGGATCGAGGCTGACCTTCTTCGCCATCCATCTGTAGGTAACCTTAGATTAATCTCTTGTCTTCTATCAATTAATTTTATGTTTTAAAAATCTATCTTTAGCTCATATTTAAATCTTTACCCATTAGCTCTGATATGTAAGATCAGAGCTCTATCTGGTCACTTCCTCCTTTTTTGACCTCGCCATTACATTCGCGTATCTTTTATTAATATTCTTCCACATCTGACCCCCTCAGATCGCTCCTGATCTAAGGATTGATCTCCACTTCGACCACCCTCGCCGAAGATTCACACCCATTTATGGTTACTCTTATTTCCCGCACAAAAAATCGGTTGGAGTGTCATGAATCCATAATTCATCGTCGCTATTCTTTTATTTTAGCCAAATTCATTAGCAAAACATCTGTAAATATGTGTTAAAATCAATAAATTATAATTCACCATTAGTTTTTTAATAATTCACATTTAACATTCTTTTAAACCAAAATAAAAGAATAAAAAAAGAAAAGAAAAAAAAAGAAATAATGAAAGATGTAATTATCTAATAAGTACAAACTGTCCCAAACCCAGAGAGAAGGGTGATAATTGATCTGATTGACAAGGAATAAAGTATGGAGAGATATGGTATTTATTTATTAATTTAATCAGAAAATACCTTGTAGATATTATTTATTCCATATTTATTCACAGTATATACCATCCCATATTTATCATGTACACATCATTGACTTGTATTATTTCTTAATAAAATGATCTCAAATTGAGTGATTTCCTTCATAAAGCTTGTAAATAAGTCTTAAATAATAAAAATATTTGCAAAATTAAATTATGAACAATTGTATAGTATCTACACCTATATTTATGTATTTACTTATTTATTTTGTGTATAAATTGAATATATTGTATTTTAAACTCTTGTAAATATTCTGAATAATTTTAAAAAATTAAAATAAAATTTAGAATTACAAAAAAATAAAAAATAAAATCAACTCTTCATTGTGCGAACGAACCAAGTGTTCATATTGTCCATAGTACTAATTAAATAACCCCTATATTTAACTTGAAAAATGCAATAAAATATACTTATACTTTAAATATCTTATAAATAAATAAAATGTAAAATATAAAAAGTACTTTAAAAAAACAAAAATATGTAAATATTGTATATAGGTATATTATACCTGTACATATTAATATATACTGTATATACCAGATCATATATATATTATTAAACTTATTCAAAATTACAAAAACATAGTTCCTAAAATAGCTAACATTTTTCATTTTAGCCATTTTTTATTTTATGTCTTTTACTATTTTTAATTGACTTTTCTTATAATTTTAAAATTATTTTTTCCTTATTGGTCAACCCGGGTCTGTTGACCAATGTCACCCTCTTCCTTCCCTAGGTCTGGACTCGGCTGGGCTTCATCGGACTCGATTTCTTCTAATTCTATAGCCCAAGTTCGATAGCTATTTGCCTCGAATTGCAGACCCATGTGCTCCCTGAAGATCTATAACCTTCGCGGATACCTAGGAGGGTCCGAATCCCCATCGGTTCACGTGAAAACTCTCGATCCTTTAAGACACCTGAGGACCCTATAAATAATCTCATCCACTCCTCCGCGGGGGCAGTCCGCTCCTCGCCACCTTCTTTCTCCACCTAAATCCCAAGGGTAGTGATAGGACCCCACAGGAGTCTTTTGGAGTCCGAATTGGTGGCGACTTGAGTCGAGTCACTTCGTGGTCGGAGATCCGCCGCGAGAAGCCTCCTCCATCTTTCGCAACATAGTTGATGCCATAACCCTGCAGTCCATTTCATTTTTCTTCGCCTTCCAACCTCCAACCATCATGTAGCTTTATATTCTTCCCTTCCATTGTTTCTTTCCGGTTTTCTCGTCACCACCATCGTCCGCCTTCACTACTCCGACCAACGAGTCAAAGGCCTATACCAGTCATCCAACGGCATCGATCCCTTCATCCTCTCATCGCTCAACCTCCTACACTATCTGATCAACCATGGACTTGACCTAATTATCGGATTTTGGGAAGGACTTCCTTCCATCACCTTCTCTAGAAGTTGAACACCATCCTCATCTACTTCCTTTATTGATTCTACCAAATAATCCTGGCTGGAGCTTCGTTTCCGAGCCTTGAGTATTCCTATAGGTCTAGGTGTGTGAGAGGGGCATGAATCAAGCTCCAGTAGGATAGGCGGAGCTGCTCCAGCTGCTACAAGTGCCATATCTTCATCGATTAGCTTGGATAGCCATCTGGCCCAACTACTCAACGCGGAAGCATTCCGGCATGCTTCTGGAGCCTTTCGCCGGTTGATCAGAGCCTTGCAGCACCTGATTTCATCGATCGATGCACAACTGATGAGACCTTCATATCAGTTCTTCCATAGCATCTTTCTTCCGTTGGATGAAGAGTCCGCCTACCAGATATGATTAGAGTCATCCTTTCACGCTCAAATTTAGGAGCTGATCAGATCTAGAGTATATCCAAATCGCCCGCCAGTGCCACCTTTCTACACCGTCAGATCTTTCCAGCACACATTAAAGCCGTACGTTAGAGCACACGCGCGCCACACACCACCTGCGGGTACTTTTCATCATTTACTCCTTGCTTTACATTATTTCCTTTTAGTCCAATATATGCAAAAGGTCGTAGAAAATTATTTACACTAAGGACATGATAGTTTTTATAATTGCACTTTAGTCCAGTTGAACTGAGCTCATGTGCATCACATGACCTTCTTGGTGTATTTACATCATATGTCCTGATCTTTTATGTGTTATTGAAATAAGATTTCTTTTTTTGATATTTGCACTTATGCCCCTCTGAGCCTGGTTCACATGAACTATATATTTTTCTGTCGGACTTTTGTATATTTGTCCTTGAATTTCCATTGTATGTTATGATTTGACCACTTAATAGAAAGTAGTTCCTATTAAAGCCTTATGTACCCAGCAATTTTATCTTATTCCTTTTTTATTGCAATAAATACTAAATTAGATCAAAAAATCCCATAAACATTCCCTGTAGCACATGTTAATATGTTCTTTGTGTGGTGATTTGTGTTGGCCGATTTTCTTTTATTTACTTTATTAAAAATGCAAAAACTCAAAAAAAATTCCTTGCTTTCCTTTAAAATACATAAAAATTAGCTTCACATGCGTCATACCATATGAATGGAACTTCCTTTTGAGTCATCTTAGTCATTGGCAATGCTAATCGTGAAATGTCCTTCACAAATCTTCTATAATATCTAGCTAAACCCAGAAAAGATCGTACCTCTGTGACAGTCTTCGGGCCTTCCCAACTCATCACCGCACTAACCTTTATAGGATCAACTTATAAACCTTTCTCAAAAATAACATGGCCTAAGAAGGATACTTAAGATAACCAGAAGTCACATTTGCTATATTTAGCATACAGTTTGTTCTTCCTTAGTATTTCAAGTGCTTGTCGGAGATGGTGTTCATGTTGTACTTATCCTTGGAGTAAATAAGCACATCATCAATAAAGACAACTACAAAGTGATCTAGGAACTCGAATACTCTATTCATGGGATCCATGAAGGCTGCTAGGGCATTTGTTAATCAAAAAGGCATAACTAAAAATTCTTATGTCCATATCTAGTTCAAAAGGCTATCATAGGGATATCTGCATCTTTAATCTTCAACTGATGGTATCAATATCTTAAGTCAATCTTGGAATACATAGTTGAACCCTGCAACTGGTCAAAGAGATCATCTATTCTTGGCAGAGGATACTTGTTCTTTATAGTCTTCTTGTTTAACTATCTATAATCAATGCACAGCCGCATTGACCCATCCTTCTTCCTTACAAACAAAAAAGGTGCACCCCATGTTGAAGTACTAGGACAAATGAAGCCATTGTCTAACAATTCTTGTAACTGTAACTTTATCTCCCATAACTTTATCGGTGCCATACTTTATGGAGGAATAGAGATAGGCTGAGTATCAAGTGTGAGAGAGGTTTCAAATTCAATCTCTCACCCAGATGGTAATCCAGGTAATTCTTCTGGAAATACATCAGGAAACTCGCACACTATATGCACATCTTCTATCATTCTATCTGACCCTGATGTAGTGGATACATAAGCTAAATAGCCTTTACACCCTTGTTCTAACAGTTGTTGAGTCTTTAGAGTAGAGATGTATTTGACATCATCATTGGATGTCTTTCTAATAACCTTGAACTCTATAGAGTTAGGAATTTGAAAAGTTATTGCCTTCTGAAAAAAATCAAAGCATGCATAATGCCTTATAGCCAATCCATCCCCATGATGAGATCAAAATAATAATTCATTTCGATAAGTAGTAAATAAGCAAGTGACTAATGTCCTGCAATCTGTCCCACACAGGCGTCTATGATCTTCTTGAATTATAATTGACCTCCTAGTTCCTTACTCAGATAATGATTTTGTGCTTTTATCAAAATCTTATCCATACAATAGGAATCAAATATTCTTCTTCTTTTTTGTATGCCTATGAAGCGCCTCCTCCGTTGTTCATCCAAATAGAGAAGGGGCAAACAAATTTTATGAACTGATGGTATCTAGACTCTTTCTTATGAGGGTGAATAGAACCCTCAACTCTAGCATCCATGGGTCTAGATGACTTTGATCTCTCATTGTGACATTGAGTTTTCGCTCTAATGCCTATTTCCTTTGAACCATCTCATGGTCATCACTATCATATCCGCTAATTGTCTAGACACGACTTTGTTTGCCATGATCCTGTGATGAATCAAGGCTAAAAGTAATATCCTTTATGTCTTAGCATGATATACATAAGGGACAATGACTTGTGAATGGTACTGGCTTCAATTATTAAGATCAAAGGATCTTAATACAACCTTAGTTTCTGAATACTGTTAATAATTGTCAATTACTAAATAAATTATCGGAGTAACCAGGTTCTGATACCAAACTATCATGACCCCAATTTTCGAGCCGTCAGATCCTCCAATATCTGGATATGGTTACTCAACAATAATTTATTCAGCAATCACAACTGCCATTCAGAAACAGACTGCAATTAAAAATACTCAGAAGGAAGTATTTCAACACTTTTCCATTCACAAAATAAAGTTCACATGATACATTATCTGTAGTGACCCGTCCTCCCGAGGACCATCGGTTACCCGTCAAACACGCCATTCGCCTACTCAACTAGATTAGAGTAAATCCGTTGGTATGAAAACCTGGAGCAATTTTTCACCTTTTCACAACGTGACATTCACAAGATTTATTATGCTAAACAAGCAACCGCAAGAAAACTAAAAGCGGAAGTAAGTAGTACACCAGAACTGAACAACAAGGATATCCATTCATTTTCATTTCATTCATATAACATGCTGAATTCCACAACATTCAATATACATATACATATATATATCCCAAAATGAGGCTACAGAGGATATCACAACATAGAACTGTCTAATGAGCTCCAAAAGAATATACCTGCTCTGAAAGTGTAGCACCAAAAAGAAACAACAGCAACCCAAACTATGCCAGCTACTCGGTCGCTGGGCCCTTGCCTGCCATAGTAGAAAAAGGACAAGCAAGTATCTATCACAAAGTTGTCGAGTACAAATTCTACACAGTTCTACTAAAAAGAGTAGTAAGTAAAGACTAGACCTACTAGAGAAACAGAAAGTAGCTGTAGTGGACAAAAGAAGCTAGCAAGTAAAAGTGGGTAAATTGATTCTTTTAAATTATTTACTTGCTTTCAGAAGTCTAACAAGAAGAACAAACTCACTCACTACCACACCGTGTCTCCCTCGATCAATGGAACTAACCAAACAACAACTCAAGCCAAGAAGTAAGTCCATGGTCTTGGTCTGGTTAGGACCTCGATATCCGGGTAGGACTTCAAAGTCCAGATTGAACCTTACACTATGACTCTGAGGTATGATGTACGCCTCAGGGTTGGGGTGCCTCCGTAGGCATGCGATGGTATCTTGCATCCTAACTAAGTTCCCAACACTCCTCCTAGCTTTTTCTCTCCACTCACAGTGATCCTTGGCCGACACGTGTGATAGCTCGCTCATGAAGGTGTATAAGAGGAACCGTACTCACAACTCTCTCAACATCCAACCCTCGTTATGAAGGATATGGTTAGATCCTCAAGCGCATCACGGAAGCGTGAGCGTCGTATCGAATACGACGAAGAGCGACTAGTCGCACTAGTTGCTCGATGCAGCGGAATTTAAAAAATTTTCTTACGACGAAACCACATGATCCAAGAACACTTCTCGGATCGTTTCGTCTAAACCACAAACAAGTAATTAGGATTACCTCTTGAAGCGTGGTTGCGATCGAGTCTCTAAACGAAGAGACCTCCTGTCTCAAGTCCGATCCGACGGAGGAGACGCTTGCGAGCGCGGGGATGAACCGCGTGCTTCTCGCAATCCATGTTGACGATCCAAGCGGCGGATCTCCTGATCTCGACACACGAGATCCAACATCTTCTTCACGAGCGAGGCGCACCGAAGGAGACGGAGATCCACGAGCAGAAGAACGAGCAGCATAACGACAATGCTGCGGTGATGGAGAACCTCTCCATGGCATCCATGGTGGATGGCCATGAGAGGGAGAGAGAGGGCTGACCTCTAGAGAGAAAGAGAGAGAGAGAGAGATGCTTCTCAAGCATTGTGTGTGTTAAGAGAGAGCATGGGTATGCCTCTCTATTTATAGGGTTTTGGGATCCATGGATCTCAATCCATGTGTCATATAAAATCAATGGTTGAGATTGATTTATGACAATCCAATGGTCAAGGTTGTTGTTGGTAAAAGCCAACAACTTGTGATTTAATTTTGATTAAATATATTTGATAAATCAAATAAATATTAATACCAAATTAAATCAATCAAATAAGGAGAGAAAATACAAAGGAGATCAACTTCCCCTTTATGGGGGCAATCTCATGGATTCCCATGAGATTGCACATCTCCTTGATTTTCTCTCTACTTATTTTCCAACAACTATTTGTTGGGATTTTTATTCACCAAAATAATTCTCAATTAAATTTGGGAATATTGCAATCTTGATATTGGAATATTGTGAATCACATTCACAGCCCAAAACAAAATGTAATTTACATTTTCAATTAATTAAACAATGTGTATCCAATACACATTAATAATTAATCTACTAATATAAATTATATTTAACTCTCTCTAATACATTATAAATCACATTTATAATATATTATGAATAATTGGATATTACTATCCACATTATTCTTATCCTTGATAATTAAATCATATTTAATCATCTTGGATCTCTTTATCTCATGTGTTCAAATAATATGAATCACATTCACATTATTTACATCTTTGATAATTAAATCACATTTAATTATCTAAGATAACTCTCCTTATAATATGAATCAAATTCATATTATTCATGATAATTAAATCACATTTAATTATCCATTTTCTCAATGCTCGGATACATATATCAACAATAGAATTATCCATGAACTTTTTCAAGGACAATGCGCTTTCTCCGTGAATACTTGGAGATAAGGACAGGGCGATTGTATTGTTCCACGTATAGTGACATGGATATTGAGATCACATCTCAAATCCAGATCTCGGGCCTCCCATAGATGCTTGATTAAATCAAGACCGCTAATCTAATCTTCTCATTGAATCTGAATCACATTCAGATTAATGTCCAACATTTGGACTAAGATCAGATTACTTCTCTACTAAGAGGAGTCACTAAAATCCAGACCCGTTTCATCACTCCCTAGGAATGGAAGCGTCATGGTTATACAACCATTTATGATCACATCACCCTCAGGCATTCCCAATACCTGTACATCCTGCATACTGGAAGACTCAGAATAAACCCGAAGTATTAGATCAACTTTATACTGTCTACTTCAGGGTTTTATCAGTAAGTTTCTCATTCGATCATTGGGAGTCGGTATCGATCATATACTTTCCAAAAAAGCATATATCATACCTAGGTCTTGATCATATACTTTCCAAAAGTATATATCAAACCTACAAATTCAGTCAAGCTTCCAAAGCGAGACGACCGTGCGCACGGAATTTGATTCTTCCCAATATCTCATGAGTGAGCTCATGTCTTCCGGTTCAGTAGTGAACCTGTATGATCCCTTTTGAGAGATCGTATTACTCATATGCCCTTATATGCACACCAGCGTGCCGGTGTATAGACCTTGATTAGGTCATCAACCTATTGGTCTGCCAAATGTACATACTCAGACATATAGTAACACATCTGTCTCCGGTCAGAGGATGTGTGCCTATATCATGACAGCATATGATATAGGACTTTGGTTATCTCGATCTCGTTAAGTCAACTCTTTGACCTAACTCATCCGACACCTCCGAATCTCTATTCCTATGCAGAGGACCTGCATCAAGAGGTCAGTCAGATATCAACCTAAATGAGATAGGATTGCCATCTCCTACTCAGGCTGGAGATCATCTCTTAATAATCATTTGACGGTGCTTGATGAGTCCTCAATCTAACTCATTAGATATTCATCTAAGCACCAGCCTCTATGGTTCAATAATTGAATCAACACCTGTATGATTATTAAGATGGCCATGGTACATAACCCTAATTGTACTAAGGGACCTATTATGCAAATTATGTACTCTTTATTTCAGACTAAGGAGTGAATTGCAATAACATTTATTGCATAATGGCTCGCCGTGGGCTCGCATGTCCAACAATCTCCCACTAGCCCAAAGAGCCATTAATGGGCTAATCATTTAAACCCACACTCATGTGACAATCATAGGCTATTAAGAAAATAGCTAGGTAAGTTGATCAGTCACTCTGTTCCCAAGAGACTATGCCAAATCCTTTTACGGCACTTGCATATCTCCTAGTAACAGTGCTCGCATCCAATGCGAATGTTGCATCTCATGCAACTGATACTCAATATTGTCGGTTATAGTGTCCTTGACACTACATCTTATTAATTATCATAAACAGTATTCCCATAATCCTTTTAGAATGCCTTCATTCCTGGAGATCTCTATCTCCTAAGGTTTCTGCATTCAAGACCCTTATAGATCATTATCTACAGGATCTTAAACTTTTGAAGATAAGACTTTGAGATCACTATCTCTAAGTTTTATCATCTTTGAAGATATTATTATTACTACAATCAAGTGTTTTACCTCCATAGTAGGATTAGTAACAGTTTACTACTCCCACTGCATGGTAGACATCTGGTTCTTGTACACATCTAGCATACATTCAGCTTCTCATAACTGACGCACAAGTGCAAGCAGTTCTAGCATTCTCTTCCTTAACTTTTTGAGGTGCTATCCCTTTAGATAGGTCAGTACCATATCTTAAGGGAAAGAAGCCTTTCTTGGAATTTTCCAGGAAATGGAATAAGCCCAAGGTGTACTACCAATGTGACTGTTCCAATACCCTCTTTTCCTTGATTCTGAACAACTTCAGAATTAAGATCTAAGAGGTATCCTTTGAGATCGTATCTCTAGGTATGAAACAACCAAATTTTAAAACACTTATTATTATCCTTATATCATTCCAATGATTAGAATAATATCTACATTTAGCACGATGAACACAATGGCACTCCCACTAAGCTTCACATGGTTCATCAAGATTCTATCTGAAATCATAACATTTATAATTTCATCAAATCTTATGTTCCAACTACAAGAAACTTATTGGAGTTCAAAGATGGAGTTCTTCAACTAGCACACCTTGCTTTCCTCAACCATGAAGCCATAGGGCTACTTCATATGAATATCCTCAGGGAGGTATTCATAGAGGAATGCAATCTTGACTCACATCATGAAGATGTCAAAGACAAGTTGTGTAGCTATAGTTAGCAATATTCTGATGGGTTAAAGCAAGGTCACTGGAGAGCAAGTCTTATCGCAAGCGATGCCTTCTCTTCGGTGTGTAGCTCATGGCTACGAACCGTGATTTGAAGGTCTATACCTTGTCATCAGGTTCCCTCTTTCTCTTGAAGATCCATTTACACCTTAATGGGTCTGACCCATATAGGTGGATCCTCAAGGGTCCATATACAACACTTGTATGTGAAGTCTACATTGGACTTTTATTGCTAACATCCATCTTTCCATGTCATGATCCTCAGGAGCTTCATCACATGAAGTCCGATCATTTTCAGATTTAACTGACACATGGAATCCATCCTCGAACTTATTTGAAGAGGTATTAATGTTTCATCTTTAATTATCTATTTTAGTTTCCGATTTCAGGAGCCTCATTATCTTTTCAAGATTAAATGAGTTCCTTTACTTCATTTTCATCTTGATTCTCAAAAGAGTCATCCTATAAGAATCATATTCTCAAAGATGAGATTTTTTAAGAATCTCAAGGTCATAAAGTAGGTATCCAATACCATCCTTTATTTTCCTAATGAAGTAGCACTCTCTAGTGCTAGATTCCAGCTTACTTGCATGGAACCTTATTAAGTATATAATGCAGTCTCTACTACATATATATCTTGGAAACTTAAGAGATAATTATGCTAGGATTAATCATTGATTAAATCATGTCACACATGATCAATTGTATCTCCCTACAACTCCTTTGAGTTAAGGTTCATTAGGAGGATTGATATAGGAATGATATTCATATCTCCATAAGGTATTTCTTGAATTCATCTAATAGGTACGGGCTACCTTGGTTAGATCAAATTCATTTCATCTTCCTTCAAACTTTGGTTCTAAACCAAAATTGTGAAATCTTTGAACATTTCAAAGGTTTCTTAGGTGAAGAGAAGAGATCTCATATCATACATAATCATTAACAGATATCACATATCCATAATGTTTACTATGATATAGATGATCTGCATTATGTATGAGATCCTGAATACCTTAATCTTACACCTTTCCCAAGGAAGGGTGTATTGGACATTTTACTTTGAATACAATATTCACAAGTATGTGAGATTTGAATCTTTAGACAATCTAAAGTTTCATGTCTTACCAGTCCATTGATTTCATCAACAGACATATGTCCAAAATTTGATGTCAGATCATTGTCAAATGATCTTTATCCTCCTATTGATCTTTTAAAGGTTTAATTTTCAGTATTAGAAATCTTAATGAACCATTCAATAATTTTCTAATTTAATAGAGTCCACTAGATTTTAGATTACTATCTGAAATATTTCCATCATAACTCTTTATGATAAATTAATTACAGAATTCATGTTTATATCCAACAATTAGAAATAAACAATGAGTGTATTATAATATCTAGGTCATAGAGATATTCTCTAAGACTAAGGGCTCCCACTGAAAATATGAATTCTATTGATCTCAAGGAAACTGTTGCAACACTTGCATCACTTTCAACATGGATGATCAATAAACCTTAAGATCAAATTTCTAATATTCTAATACATATGCAACCAATTGCAAGTGTTATTAGAAGATTGAGATACAATTATTAGACTTTATCTTATCAAATAAGTAAGTCAATATCAATGATTATATGTAGATTATACTGATGCTCCATCCGAGTCCTTTTCTGAGGATTCTAGACAGACTTGATAGTCATACTATCAACACATCAACTTATTGCAGTATTGGCATTCATCCAACTCTTTGAATGTCATATGGAAGTTACAAAAATACAGTCAACCTTTTGACTATATTTCTTACTTGGGTCCAACCCATGCTTCCACTGCGCTCCCTTTATCTATAAGCAACCATTACTCAAGACTAAGGATCTCTTATGTTAAATTCAAAAGAATTTAATATAAGAGTATTTCAACATTTATACATGCTTCACCCAATTCATATAATATGAATATTATGAAGCTTCATGAATGACTAGAGTATAGACAGTAGAATGATGACACTCATCATCTACATCCATCTAAACTCTTAAAACATAGGTTCAGGTAGGTACTCAAACAATTTGAATACATTATCTCTATAGAGCTACCATTCTACATGATGTAGAGAACCATGTCATTCATGATTAAATGTCAAGAGCACATATGTATGCCAGAATATCTTTATTGATTTTATAAGGATTAATTTGATAATTACGATCATCATCGACATGTCACTTCAAAAGTACATTCGATAAGATCAAGACTTATAGAGACATACAAACCCTAGGGTTTTAGTCCTATTGTCTATTTAATTATCACTTCTCATTGTTATGAGGAAACTTGCACATTGCAACCACATACATTGTGTGTCCAATTGCAAGTACAATATCTGGATCAAGGGTCCAATCCATGATATTCTACTGGTTATTAATGAGTATAACATTGAGTGGGTTTAATGAAGGATTATCTGAAATAAGTAATTTGCATAAGGGTATATATTTATATATATACATGTTTTACTTTGAATTAGGAATTTTATATCAAAGTTGTCTTGCCATGTCAACAATGAAAGTTCATTCCCTTAATCACTTTCAATGTAAGAGATATACTTACCATCATATCTCAAGCAAGATCTGGGATCTCCTTCCTTATCTTTGTTGCATCCCAATAATATGAGAACCTACAACTCGGATAAAAAGAAGCGGGAACACATTCCGCCTTGCAAGTCCAACTTGCATCTCCCAATTTGGTCTTTAATACCCGAGCCCACCACCCCTAAGGTGATGTTGACCCGTCATTAATTGAACCAACCGTCAACATGAATACAACTCGCTATGCGCAATCCAATATCGCCCCAATAATATGAGGACCCGATATTGGGGTCACTACGCATACGTCCTTACTCTTTCGAGAAGCGACGAGCCCGATCCAAATGGATCATATGCAGGAGCTGTCACTTCGGACAGGCGTCTCCCACATATAATATCTGGCGACGAAACCCTTCGCCTTGATGGGAGACCATGCATGTCACTTATGTGATCCTCCATATCTTATTCAAATTAAATTAATTTCTATGAATCGCATTCATATAATTAATTCTTCCAAGGGAATTATTAACTCTAATCATATTAGAGTATTCTTAATTGGACATAATTAACTTAATCATATTAAATTAATTATCAATCCAATTTAATCAATCAAACTTAATTTTATGCTTGAATATACATATATGATATTATTCTCAAAGTACGTATTAATTCGAATTTTAATAATTAGAAAAATACATCATAATACCTCGGACATTATCCCGGCCCTACCCGCTGTCATGGCCAGTACCGACGGGAGTGGGGCGGACCACATACGTTGCAACCCGCTGACCAGCGATCCCCGACTAGACACCATATCCACCTCGGGAAAGGATAATGCCAAATTGATTATTTTGTACTTGAGATGATCATCGGTTCTTCAACCGAAATTATACCATATAGTAATCAAAACAATTTTGATTTTAAGGAAATTTGCTAGGCAAATTCCCAAGTCCTATTCAAGCAAGAAGTTTGATGATTGTAATTCCAATTAAGGTTTAGATCAAATCTAATCAACTAATTGGTTGGGGCCAAGTCAATTAGGCAAATAATCATGTTTCAATATTTCACAAATATTTTTCAAGATTATTTCACGAAATTAACAATTAATTTCACTAATTGACAATCACTTGGTTCTAGATTAGGAAAGCAATTTCAGCAGTGACCCCTACTTACTAAAATTGGCATATCTCAATCATATTAAATCCAAATTAAGCAAAGTCAATTTCTAAAGTTTGCTAATTTGATTTAGGACAGAACCTAAGTGATGTTTCACGCATTTCGAGGCAAGTCTAAACAGTAATTAACATTTTAATCACGTTCAGATTCACAGTTCCCGCAACAGTGCATACATGTTCATTAAAACTACCATATCTAGAGCATACGAAATCCGATTTACGTAAACTCAGATCCTATGGTTTCCTTATTTAATGAGAAACAAAATACAAGTGCTATTTTCGTGTTTAAACAATTTAAACATGGCCGAAAAATTACACCAAACAGATCTGCGAAATCAAATGCGATAAAAAATTTCGCGACCTTAACGAACCCAAATCGTCCTCGGTTAGCGAATAATATTCGAAACCGTCGACCTGAGGCTCTGATACCACTTGAAGGATATGGTTAGATCCTCAAGCGCATCACGGAAGCGTGAGCGTCGTATCGAATACGACGAAGAGCGACTAGTCACACTAGTTGCTCGATGCAGCGGAATTTAAAAAATTTTCTTACGACGAAACCACATGATCCAAGAACACTTCTCGGATCGTTTCGTCTAAACCACAAACAAGTAATTAGGATTACCTCTTGAAGCGTGGTTGCGATCGAGTCTCTAAACGAAGAGACCTCCTGTCTCAAGTCCGATCCGACGGAGGAGACGCTTGCGAGCGCGGGGATGAACCGCGTGCTTCTCGCAATCCATGTTGACGATCCAAGCGGCGGATCTCCTGATCTCGACACACGAGATCCAACATCTTCTTCACGAGCGAGGCGCACCGAAGGAGACGGAGATCCACGAGCAGAAGAACGAGCAGCATAACGACGATGCTGCGGTGATGGAGAACCTCTCCATGGCATCCATGGTGGACGGCCATGAGAGGGAGAGAGAGGGCTGACCTCTAGAGAGAAAGAGAGAGAGAGAGATGCTTCTCAAGCATTGTGTGTGTTAAGAGAGAGCATGGGTATGCCTCTCTATTTATAGGGTTTTGGGATCCATGGATCTCAATCCATGTGTCATATAAAATCAATGGTTGAGATTGATTTATGACAATCCAATGGTCAAGGTTGTTGTTGGTAAAAGCCAACAACTTGTGATTTAATTTTGATTAAATATATTTGATAAATCAAATAAATATTAATACCAAATTAAATCAATCAAATAAGGAGAGAAAATACAAAGGAGATCAACTTCCCCTTTATGGGGCAATCTCATGGATTCCCATGAGATTGCACATCTGATGAAACTCGATTTCATCATCTTTATTTCTCATTTTTAACCCCCTGCTTAAGCAAAGTGTCAATAAATCCCTGTTAGTGTCTAATAATTAACAGAGTCCTTAATAAATTAAAAACCACAAAAAAATGACAAAACAAAATTCGTGGTATTTTTAGACTTAAAAATACCCTCAAAAATATTTCGTGTCTTCATTTGATCTCTTTTCCAGTTTTGGTCAACATGAAACTTGTAGATTTCATCAAGATCTACAACTTTCATGTATGAGTTTTCTCAAATTCGGCCATCTTAAGCCTCAAAAATCAAAAATACATTCGAATAAATCTGATTGGGCCACGTGGCCCGTTCTGGGTGTGCCACGTGGCCCGTTTCCCTTGTCTTTTTCCGCCACTACCCCTGGCCGTTGGATCTCGCTTCAGATCCAACGGCCCTGCTGTGTCCACGCGCGCCTATTGCCTCAGCCATTGATCTTCCTCAGTCTTCAAATCCGTCTGCTCGTTCGTGCCTTAAGCAGAGCATGACACGTGGCGCCTTCATCCGCCATTGATCGCAGCGCCTCTTGCTTCCATCACAGCCGTTATCTTCGTACCCATCCTCCACCGTTTGATCAACCCTAACTCTCCATCCTAGCCGCTCGTCGGCGTCACGCCTTGTACTCGACACGTGGCAGCTCATCTGCCTCTGATTGTGCCGCCATCGATCTCATCATGGCCGTCGCTCCGCGCTCAATTCTCCACCGTTGGATCTCCAGATCCAACGGCGGAGCGTCGTCGTCAACCTCCAGCAGCCTACTCTCCCACACGTTCTCCACTCCGCGCACACCTCTCCCCCTTCCCATTATCGCCAACTTCTCCGACCACCTCTTCCCTCTCAAACCAACCCACGACCGAGCCCCGTCATCCCTCGTCTTCGACACTACCTCCACTATCCTTGAATCGCCCCAGTCACCCCATAACTCCCTCGCAAACCACGCCCATCACCTTCCTAACCGCCGGACTCGATCTTTAAAAACATCGCCTCCCCCTCCGTTCGCGCTCGTCCACCTTTACGAGGGAGTTCGCCCAGCCCTCCTCCACCTCCCTGTGACAGGGGGAGGTGGAAGGATTGAGCGAAGACGACGAATCTTCCCGGTGTCGACCCTCCGCCGATCACGGCGGAGCTGCGGTGCTCCAGGCCCGCTCGAGCTGCGTCGACCGGCTGGCGACGTCCAGCGAAGACCCGGGACTCCATTTGAGCCCCAGCCCAAGCCACTCCGCTCCGCCTCCGATCAGGTTGGTTCTATCTTCTTCCCTTGTCTTTTCTTTCAATTTCGTCTATTTAATCAGGCCGTTCCGGCCATTCCAGCACTCCATTGACCACTCCATTAGCTCCGCCTCCGATCCCCCTTCATCGCACGATCCTCCGATCACCATCTCCCCCCTACAGAACCTCGACCACCTCCGACCCACCTCCTCCGCCCTCGCGGCGGAGGAGCTCCGAGCTCCCGCTTCCTTCGCCCGCCTGAGCTCCCATTTCACCTCACGCACGCACATCTATGCCTCGGCTATGTGTTGTTAACATTGCAGGTCAATAACTTTTCAATGGCCGGAGAGCTTGTCGGAGTAGACTTCATCGACACCGCAGCTGACAACCGAACTCCTATGAGCGAAGCTAGAAGGTCTTGGAACTTCTCCGAGCTACCCGCTTCATCGACAACTGGTCCTTTAGCTCGGGAAGAATCCACCGTAGCCGGGAGCGAGCGGCAGAGGAGAAGCCCCGTCACCGGAGACCTGAACCCGCCGCCCACCTTCGGCTGAAGAAGGAGGAGCAGTGACCGTTGGATGCTCCACCCCGGAGTTCATCCAACGGCCACGATGCAGCCACATCGACTCTCAGTTCCTCTTCCAGAGACCGTTGGATCTTCGACGATCCAACGGGTATCGAGCTTCCACGTCGCCCTGGAGCACCTTTACTAGCAGCCCTTGGATCATCACGATCCAATGGCCATTATTCAGCCACGTGGCATCCTGAGAGCCTTCACCGTGCCTGCTATCCGGACCGACTGGCTTGGGTAACCGAGCCTATTTCGAACCGCTTCCGAGCCTGCAGCAACACCGAGCCAACATACGAGCCTAGCCGAAGCAGCCGGGCTTCCTCCGAACCTCCAATCGACCCGAGCCTGGGTAAGCGCGTGCCTGGCACGTGCGTACCTGGGCAAATTGCAGAGGAGCCGACGACATTCTTCAAATTTGCAGAAAGGTCCCCGCGCTTATGGATAATTTACAGGGAAGGCCCCGTACTTTATTTTTATTGCATTTCAGTCCTTTCCAGGGACCTTTTTGTAGTTATCATTTCATGTTTTCTTTCAGTTATGCCCTTGCTTTCCTTTTTGCATATCTTGAGCACCGTACCTCTGTTTTAATTGATTTCAGTTTCGTTTGAGAGCTTGTTTGATGTACTTTTTAATGGCATGACTCATCTTTTATATTAGAGACTTGAATTTTAATGAAGTATTAAGTTGTCTAAGTGGCCTTTAATAAGTTCTCATGCTTTGTTCATTTTGACGATCAAGCTCTGACACTTCAAATAAATCTGGAATTGACTCATTGAATATTTTGCTCATAAATTTGTGACTAGGGCATAATCGTGATGCTTTGCATGTGCATTCATTTGCATGATAAAAAAATGTTTAAAAAAAATTGCATATTTATTTTAATGCATTGTCTTGTCATGTCTTGTCTTATTTTGTCTATGCATTGCTTTGACCTATATGCCTTTTAACTTACCACCTAATTAAACACACTTAAATCCGATTAATATGAGAGAGGCTCGTGTCCTCGAGATCGACCTTGGTATCTTGCCAAGTAAAAAAATCTTCGATCACCTCATTTCGATTCATCATGGCATATCTCTAAATGAGGTGATCGCTTTGACGACCCGAAACCGGCCCGACTACGATGATGATTCCATGTGCTAAAAACACTCTTTTAAAGGGCCGATTTTGCGGCTCGTCAAATGGCGCCGTTGCCGGGGACACGGCTCATTTCTTTTATTTTTTGGATTTTTGCGTGTTTAATTTAGTGTTTCTTTTTATAGGTCAAATGATCATATATTTTGCATCTAAAATTTTTTTCCTCCTTATTTGATATCTAACTATTGCTTTTGTGGCAGGGCCCTTGATGGATCAAGGAGGCGAGGAGCAGGGCGTTCCTCGCTGCGAGGAGCCGCAGGAGCATGCTTGGAGCAAAGGAGGAAGAGAAAAAAAAATGTGTCGCATTTTTTGTTGCATTTTATTTTAATAATTCGTCTTTTACAGCGGTCTTCGATCGAAGACTCGCGTTTGTAATCGAACGATTGTGGTTGTGTGGGGATCGTCCCCACTTGAGTGTCGACCTAGGACTAGGCACGCGGCTCTCCGAGCTCAATTTTCATATTTTCTTGTGCTTGATCGTAGGTAGGACACACTTGAAATATAGATGCACTTAATCTCGTATCACTTAGCTAAAATTAATGAAGATAAATCACCGCTAATAGATGCATGATTAGGTGTGGCTTTTTCGACTTGCATACATGTTGGATTTGGTTTTCAAAACGGTCCAGATTTTTCGCGGCTTTTATCGTCAAATCACTGCATGATTTCTCGCTTAGCCTAGGTCGCGTTTTTCTTCATCGTATACATGTTTTTCTCGGCTTTCATTTTTCTAGATTGATCACCTAGGATAAATGAAAAATGGAATGAGCGGTAGACGATGATTTTCTGATTGATGTGCTAATCATAATTCGGTGAAAACCTAAATTGGGACTGTTAATTGCAAGTCAACCAAAAATGGAGTAAAAATTCGGTTTTGGGAGAGCAACACCCGCGCATATGCCTTGATTCACATTTTCTTCGTGTAAATATTTAATGTTTTATCACCAATAAAATGGACAAGATAATTAACTAACCTTGGTTAGTTTCATGTGTGAGTTGGTGAAACTATGGGTTTGCTTGTTTGAATTGAGCCATGTTTGCTGCACATACCCTAGAACCTTAGTCCCTCCATTTCATCTCCAAAGATTCAAAACCACTCACTTGTAAATCCATCCCTCTTCTTCGTTCACCTTGGGTTTCTTCCAACATCAATCTCCATCTTTATACTTAGGCTAATCTCAGCCTAAGTATAGGGGGGACCCAAGTCCCTGTGATTTCTCTACTCATCTTTTCTTGCCTTTATACTTAGGTTATTTCTAACCTAAGTATAGGGGGAGCCCCTCTTAGCTCCCGTATATTCTTCTATATTTAAATGAACCTATGTACTTGTAACATCTAGTGCTATGAGGACATAGCAAAGTTTAAGTATAGGGGGGTATACCGTATATACCGTATATTTACTTTAGCTATAATCTGAAAAATTTGAAAAATTAAAAACTTTTTGGCTAAGGTAAAAATTCATTGGACTAAGAAAACTCAAAGGATTTCGCGGTTTTTCGATATTATGTTACACTATTTTATAGAAATATTTTCGAAAATGATTTTTGAAAATGTTTTGAAAATTTTTATTTTGTGTGACATGGGTTTTGAAAAATCGCCATCTCTTTTCAAAGGAAAGTTGAGTCTAACTCGTGTTTTAACTCTTTTATTAAAATCCATAAAAATCAGAAAACCCCTAAAAACCTTTAGGAGCTATTAGTGACTACTAAGCCCAATTAAGAAAGCCGCGTTCAGTGAGGGTTCGCCCTTAGCAGATTGGATGGTTTAGAGGACATCGCGTAAGGCCCCGTCCTCAAGCAACGGGCTTCGGCCTGTACTTACATCCATACTGGCTGAATTGTAGCTACTTAATTGAGTTTAGGCAGTTGTTATATCTCTTGAAGTTCAAAAAAAAAAAGTGTCGTTGAATGAAAAAGTTGGATTAGTCCTCTACATTTTCACTTTCACCCGGGATCTGATTTGGTCAAGAAGACTTAGCTTTTAGAAGTCTTTGAGATTTTTAGGTTAACCAGCCTTAGCCATCAGGGTCTTAGACTTAATCATCCATATTTCCCTAAGTTTCTAGATTTGCATGCTATATTCCATGCTTAGTCTCAGACATAAAGAATATGATCAGCACATCACATGCACGACTGCGGTTCTCGATGAGATGAGTTGATTTTTCACCTGAGGAATTGGGATGAGGAAGTTGAATTTGGATTTGATCTAATGATGCTCGAGGATGGGATAAAATCTTTGGAGGCTTCATGAAACCTGAGTGTCAGCAATATTAGCCAGTATGAGAACTTGATTCTTATACTAATCTCTTGACATTAACCTAAGTGCCTGGGTGTGAAAAATAAATAAAAAATGTTGATCAGTGTGCGCCAACTCTTGGTAAAAGCAGTGGAGCTAGCCACCAATTATACAAGTCAATGAAATTCAAAGAAAAGCTCTCATTCCACCAAAGTCAAATATCAAAGAGCTTCCACCAAAGGCGAGCGCTCCCAAACTTTTTCAAAGTGTCCACTTGGACCACCGCTATTAGGACCAGGAGTCGGGCTAGCACCAAAAAAGGGCTCTGCATCGTAAATGCTACAAGTCTGGGTGTCGAAGGTACGATAGGTACTCAAAAAAGACACACCCCGGTGTACTCCCAGGAAAACAAGTGCAGACGGCTCCAACTTCTCTTGACGGACGCACTGATCAACACCAAAAAAAAATGTGTTGCGTAAAAGGCACTAGAGAGAATCCTTGTTCCAATGAGAGGGAGAGAAGAATTGACACAATCCCATGCCCTCCATTTCTGGCCTGCCATCCACATTTTTAAGTCTGACAACTAAAGAGACGGTGGACTGAATGCAAGATTCGATTTATTCCCTAGTGCTGAGAATTAGGTCCTTAGGAGATTTTCTCGGACCAAGATTTTGGGTGAAGACTTGACTCTACTCTCGAAATTGCAGTCAACACTAAACCTCATATCCTTTAGTTTATATGTACATCAGAGAGAGTCTAGAGAAATAGAGGAATTGGAAGCCTCTTGATTAAGGCTGGGTTGAACTCTAAAATTTTGGATCTCTGAAGCCGAGTAGACTTGATCAAATTGGATCCTGTATTCACATGCACAAAGGGGTTAATCCAACTTAGTCATTCTTTTTGATGCTCGAGGACGAGCATAGTTTAAGTATAGGGGGGTGATGAAACTCGATTTCATCATCTTTATTTCTCATTTTTAACCCCCTGCTTAAGCAAAGTGTCAATAAATCCCTGTTAGTGTCTAATAATTAACAGAGTCCTTAATAAATTAAAAACCACAAAAAAATGACAAAACAAAATTCGTGGTATTTTTAGACTTAAAAATACCCTCAAAAATATTTCGTGTCTTCATTTGATCTCTTTTCCAGTTTTGGTCAACATGAAACTTGTAGATTTCATCAAGATCTACAACTTTTATGTTTTGAGTTTTCTCAAATTCGGCCATCTTAAGCCTCAAAAATCAAAAATACATTCGAATAAATCTGATTGGGCCACGTGGCCCGTTCTGGGTGTGCCACGTGGCCCGTTTCCCTTGTCTTTTTCCGCCACTACCCCTGGCCGTTGGATCTCGCTTCAGATCCAACGGCCCTGCTGTGTCCACGCGCGCCTATTGCCTCAGCCATTGATCTTCCTCAGTCTTCAAATCCGTCTGCTCGTTCGCGCCTTAAGCAGAG
This sequence comes from Ottelia alismoides, assembly GCA_037367405.1. NCBI lineage: Eukaryota > Viridiplantae > Streptophyta > Magnoliopsida > Alismatales > Hydrocharitaceae > Ottelia > Ottelia alismoides. The sequence continues at coordinate 1,352,810 of JAZKJV010003250.1, read as the reverse complement.
CATGACACGTGGCGCCTTCATCCGCCATTGATCGCAGCGCCTCTTGCTTCCATCACAGCCGTTATCTTCGTACCCATCCTCCACCGTTTGATCAACCCTAACTCTCCATCCTAGCCGCTCGTCGGCGTCACGCCTTGTACTCGACACGTGGCAGCTCATCTGCCTCTGATTGTGCCGCCATCGATCTCATCATGGCCGTCGCTCCGCGCTCAATTCTCCACCGTTGGATCTCCAGATCCAACGGTGGAGCGTCGTCGTCAACCTCCAGCAGCCTACTCTCCCACACGTTCTCCACTCCGCGCACACCTCTCCCCCTTCCCATTATCGCCAACTTCTCCGACCACCTCTTCCCTCTCAAACCAACCCACGACCGAGCCCCGTCATCCCTCGTCTTCGACACTACCTCCACTATCCTTGAATCGCCCCAGTCACCCCATAACTCCCTCGCAAACCACGCCCATCACCTTCCTAACCGCTGGACTCGATCTTTAAAAACATCGCCTCCCCCTCCGTTCGCGCTCGTCCACCTTTACGAGGGAGTTCGCCCAGCCCTCCTCCACCTCCCTGTGACAGGGGGAGGTGGAAGGATTGAGCGAAGACGACGAATCTTCCCGGTGTCGACCCTCCGCCGATCACGGCGGAGCTGCGGTGCTCCAGGCCCGCTCGAGCTGCGTCGACCGGCTGGCGACGTCCAGCGAAGACCCGGGACTCCATTTGAGCCCCAGCCCAAGCCACTCCGCTCCGCCTCCGATCAGGTTGGTTCTATCTTCTTCCCTTGTCTTTTCTTTCAATTTCGTCTATTTAATCAGGCCGTTCCGGCCATTCCAGCACTCCATTGACCACTCCATTAGCTCCGCCTCCGATCCCCCTTCATCGCACGATCCTCCGATCACCATCTCCCTCCTACAGAACCTCGACCACCTCCGACCCACCTCCTCCGCCCTCGCGGCGGAGGAGCTCCGAGCTCCCGCTTCCTTCGCCCGCCTGAGCTCCCATTTCACCTCACGCACGCACATCTATGCCTCGGCTATGTGTTGTTAACATTGCAGGTCAATAACTTTTCAATGGCCGGAGAGCTTGTCGGAGTAGACTTCATCGACACCGCAGCTGACAACCGAACTCCTATGAGCGAAGCTAGAAGGTCTTGGAACTTCTCCGAGCTACCCGCTTCATCGACAACTGGTCCTTTAGCTCGGGAAGAATCCACCGTAGCCGGGAGCGAGCGGCAGAGGAGAAGCCCCGTCACCGGAGACCTGAACCCGCCGCCCACCTTCGGCTGAAGAAGGAGGAGCAGTGACCGTTGGATGCTCCACCCCGGAGTTCATCCAACGGCCACGATGCAGCCACATCGACTCTCAGTTCCTCTTCCAGAGACCGTTGGATCTTCGACGATCCAACGGGTATCGAGCTTCCACGTCGCCCTGGAGCACCTTTACTAGCAGCCCTTGGATCATCACGATCCAATGGCCATTATTCAGCCACGTGGCATCCTGAGAGCCTTCACCGTGCCTGCTATCCGGACCGACTGGCTTGGGTAACCGAGCCTATTTCGAACCGCTTCCGAGCCTGCAGCAACACCGAGCCAACATACGAGCCTAGCCGAAGCAGCCGGGCTTCCTCCGAACCTCCAATCGACCCGAGCCTGGGTAAGCGCGTGCCTGGCACGTGCGTACCTGGGCAAATTGCAGAGGAGCCGACGGTATTCTTCAAATTTGCAGAAAGGTCCCCGCGCTTATGGATAATTTACAGGGAAGGCCCCGTACTTTATTTTTATTGCATTTCAGTCCTTTCCAGGGACCTTTTTGTAGTTATCATTTCATGTTTTCTTTCAGTTATGCCCTTGCTTTCCTTTTTGCATATCTTGAGCACCGTACCTCTGTTTTAATTGATTTCAGTTTCGTTTGAGAGCTTGTTTGATGTACTTTTTAATGGCATGACTCATCTTTTATATTAGAGACTTGAATTTTAATGAAGTATTAAGTTGTCTAAGTGGCCTTTAATAAGTTCTCATGCTTTGTTCATTTTGACGATCAAGCTCTGACACTTCAAATAAATCTGGAATTGACTCATTGAATATTTTGCTCATAAATTTGTGACTAGGGCATAATCGTGATGCTTTGCATGTGCATTCATTTGCATGATAAAAAAATGTTTAAAAAAAATTGCATATTTATTTTAATGCATTGTCTTGTCATGTCTTGTCTTATTTTGTCTATGCATTGCTTTGACCTATATGCCTTTTAACTTACCACCTAATTAAACACACTTAAATCCGATTAATATGAGAGAGGCTCGTGTCCTCGAGATCGACCTTGGTATCTTGCCAAGTAAAAAAATCTTCGATCACCTCATTTCGATTCATCATGGCATATCTCTAAATGAGGTGATCGCTTTGACGACCCGAAACCGGCCCGACTACGATGATGATTCCATGTGCTAAAAACACTCTTTTAAAGGGCCGATTTTGCGGCTCGTCAAATGGCGCCGTTGCCGGGGACACGGCTCATTTCTTTTATTTTTTGGATTTTTGTGTGTTTAATTTAGTGTTTCTTTTTATAGGTCAAATGATCATATATTTTGCATCTAAAATTTTTTTCCTCCTTATTTGATATCTAACTATTGCTTTTGTGGCAGGGCCCTTGATGGATCAAGGAGGCGAGGAGCAGGGCGTTCCTCGCTGCGAGGAGCCGCAGGAGCATGCTTGGAGCAAAGGAGGAAGAGAAAAAAAAATGTGTCGCATTTTTTGTTGCATTTTATTTTAATAATTCGTCTTTTACAGCGGTCTTCGATCGAAGACTCGCGTTTGTAATCGAACGATTGTGGTTATGTGGGGATCGTCCCCACTTGAGTGTCGACCTAGGACTAGGCACGCGGCTCTCCGAGCTCAATTTTCATATTTTCTTGTGCTTGATCGTAGGTAGGACACACTTGAAATATAGATGCACTTAATCTCGTATCACTTAGCTAAAATTAATGAAGATAAATCACCGCTAATAGATGCATGATTAGGTGCGGCTTTTTCGACTTGCATACATGTTGGATTTGGTTTTCAAAACGGTCCAGATTTTTCGCGGCTTTTATCGTCAAATCACTGCATGATTTCTCGCTTAGCCTAGGTCGCGTTTTTCTTCATCGTATACATGTTTTTCTCGGCTTTCATTTTTCTAGATTGATCACCTAGGATAAATGAAAAATGGAATGAGCGGTTGACGATGATTTTCTGATTGATGTGCTAATCATAATTCGGTGAAAACCTAAATTGGGACTGTTAATTGCAAGTCAACCAAAAATGGAGTAAAAATTCGGTTTTGGGAGAGCAACACCCGCGCATATGCCTTGATTCACATTTTCTTCGCGTAAATATTTAATGTTTTATCACCAATAAAATGGACAAGATAATTAACTAACCTTGGTTAGTTTCATGTGTGAGTTGGTGAAACTATGGGTTTGCTTGTTTGAATTGAGCCATGTTTGCTGCACATACCCTAGAACCTTAGTCCCTCCATTTCATCTCCAAAGATTCAAAACCACTCACTTGTAAATCCATCCCTCTTCTTCGTTCACCTTGGGTTTCTTCCAACATCAATCTCCATCTTTATACTTAGGCTAATCTCAGCCTAAGTATAGGGGGGACCCAAGTCCCTGTGATTTCTCTACTCATCTTTTCTTGCCTTTATACTTAGGTTATTTCTAACCTAAGTATAGGGGGAGCCCCTCTTAGCTCCCGTATATTCTTCTATATTTAAATGAACCTATGTACTTGTAACATCTAGTGCTATGAGGACATAGCAAAGTTTAAGTATAGGGGGGTATACCGTATATACCGTATATTTACTTTAGCTATAATCTGAAAAATTTGAAAAATTAAAAACTTTTTGGCTAAGGTAAAAATTCATTGGACTAAGAAAACTCAAAGGATTTCGCGGTTTTTCGATATTATGTTACACTATTTTATAGAAATATTTTCGAAAATGATTTTTGAAAATGTTTTGAAAATTTTTATTTTGTGTGACATGGGTTTTGAAAAATCGCCATCTCTTTTCAAAGGAAAGTTGAGTCTAACTCGTGTTTTAACTCTTTTATTAAAATCCATAAAAATCAGAAAACCCCTAAAAACCTTTAGGAGCTATTAGTGACTACTAAGCCCAATTAAGAAAGCCGCGTTCAGTGAGGGTTCGCCCTTAGCAGATTGGATGGTTTAGAGGACATCGCGTAAGGCCCCGTCCTCAAGCAACGGGCTTCGGCCTGTACTTACATCCATACTGGCTGAATTGTAGCTACTTAATTGAGTTTAGGCAGTTGTTATATCTCTTGAAGTTCAAAAAAAAAAGTGTCGTTGAATGAAAAAGTTGGATTAGTCCTCTACATTTTCACTTTCACCCGGGATCTGATTTGGTCAAGAAGACTTAGCTTTTAGAAGTCTTTGAGATTTTTAGGTTAACCAGCCTTAGCCATCAGGGTCTTAGACTTAATCATCCATATTTCCCTAAGTTTCTAGATTTGCATGCTATATTCAATGCTTAGTCTCAGACATAAAGAATATGATCAGCACATCACATGCACGACTGCGGTTCTCGATGAGATGAGTTGATTTTTCACCTGAGGAATTGGGATGAGGAAGTCGAATTTGGATTTGATCTAATGATGCTCGAGGATGGGATAAAATCTTTGGAGGCTTCATGAAACCTGAGTGTCAGCAATATTAGCCAGTATGAGAACTTGATTCTTATACTAATCTCTTGACATTAACCTAAGTGCCTGGGTGTGAAAAATAAATAAAAAATGTTGATCAGTGTGCGCCAACTCTTGGTAAAAGCAGTGGAGCTAGCCACCAATTATACAAGTCAATGAAATTCAAAGAAAAGCTCTCATTCCACCAAAGTCAAATATCAAAGAGCTTCCACCAAAGGCGAGCGCTCCCAAACTTTTTCAAAGTGTCCACTTGGACCACCGCTATTAGGACCAGGAGTCGGGCTAGCACCAAAAAAGGGCTCTGCATCGTAAATGCTACAAGTCTGGGTGTCGAAGGTACGATAGGTACTCAAAAAAGACACACCCCGGTGTACTCCCAGGAAAACAAGTGCAGACGGCTCCAACTTCTCTTGACGGACGCACTGATCAACACCAAAAAAAAATGTGTTGCGTAAAAGGCACTAGAGAGAATCCTTGTTCCAATGAGAGGGAGAGAAGAATTGACACAATCCCATGCCCTCCATTTCTGGCCTGCCATCCACATTTTTAAGTCTGACAACTAAAGAGACGGTGGACTGAATGCAAGATTCGATTTATTCCCTAGTGCTGAGAATTAGGTCCTTAGGAGATTTTCTCGGACCAAGATTTTGGGTGAAGACTTGACTCTACTCTCGAAATTGCAGTCAACACTAAACCTCATATCCTTTAGTTTATATGTACATCAGAGAGAGTCTAGAGAAATAGAGGAATTGGAAGCCTCTTGATTAAGGCTGGGTTGAACTCTAAAATTTTGGATCTCTGAAGCCGAGTAGACTTGATCAAATTGGATCCTGTATTCACATGCACAAAGGGGTTAATCCAACTTAGTCATTCTTTTTGATGCTCGAGGACGAGCATAGTTTAAGTATAGGGGGGTGATGAAACTCGATTTCATCATCTTTATTTCTCATTTTTAACCCCCTGCTTAAGCAAAGTGTCAATAAATCCCTGTTAGTGTCTAATAATTAACAGAGTCCTTAATAAATTAAAAACCACAAAAAAATGACAAAACAAAATTCGTGGTATTTTTAGACTTAAAAATACCCTCAAAAATATTTCGTGTCTTCATTTGATCTCTTTTCCAGTTTTGGTCAACATGAAACTTGTAGATTTCATCAAGATCTACAACTTTCATGTTTTGAGTTTTCTCAAATTCGGCCATCTTAAGCCTCAAAAATCAAAAATACATTCGAATAAATCTGATTGGGCCACGTGGCCCGTTCTGGGTGTGCCACGTGGCCCGTTTCCCTTGTCTTTTTCCGCCACTACCCCTGGCCGTTGGATCTCGCTTCAGATCCAACGGCCCTGCTGTGTCCACGCGCGCCTATTGCCTCAGCCATTGATCTTCCTCAGTCTTCAAATCCGTCCGCTCGTTCGCGCCTTAAGCAGAGCATGACACGTGGCGCCTTCATCCGCCATTGATCGCAGCGCCTCTTGCTTCCATCACAGCCGTTATCTTCGTACCCATCCTCCACCGTTTGATCAACCCTAACTCTCCATCCTAGCCGCTCGTCGGCGTCACGCCTTGTGCTCGACACGTGGCAGCTCATCTGCCTCTGATTGTGTCGCCATCGATCTCATCATGGCCGTCGCTCCGCGCTCAATTCTCCACCGTTGGATCTCCAGATCCAACGGCGGAGCGTCGTCGTCAACCTTCAGCAGCCTACTCTCCCACACGTTCTCCACTCCGCGCACACCTCTCCCCCTTCCCATTATCGCCAACTTCTCCGACCACCTCTTCCCTCTCAAACCAACCCACGACCGAGCCCCGTCATCCCTCGTCTTCGACACTACCTCCACTATCCTTGAATCGCCCCAGTCACCCCATAACTCCCTCGCAAACCACACCCATCACCTTCCTAACCGTCGGACTCGATCTTTAAAAACATCGCCTCCCCCTCCGTTCGCGCTCGTCCACCTTTACGAGGGAGTTCGCCCAGCCCTCCTCCACCTCCCTGTGACAGGGGGAGGTGGAAGGATTGAGCGAAGACGACGAATCTTCCCGGTGTCGACCCTCCGCCGATCACGGCAGAGCTGCGGTGCTCCAGGCCCGCTCGAGCTGCGTCGACCGGCTGGCGACGTCCAACGAAGACCCGGGACTCCATTTGAGCCCCAGCCCAAGCCACTCCGCTCCGCCTCCGATCAGGTTGGTTCTATCTTCTTCCCTTGTCTTTTCTTTCAATTTCGTCTATTTAATCAGGCCGTTCCGGCCATTCCAGCACTCCATTGATTACTCCATTAGCTCCGCCTCCGATCCCCCTTCATCGCACGATCCTCCGATCACCATCTCCCTCCTACAGAACCTCGACCACCTCCGACCCACCTCCTCCGCCCTCGCGGCGGAGGAGCTCCGAGCTCCCGCTTCCTTCGCCCGCCTGAGCTCCCATTTCACCTCACGCATGCACATCTATGCCTCGGCTATGTGTTGTTAACACTGCAGGTCAATAACTTTTCAATGGCCGGAGAGCTTGTCGGAGTAGACTTCATCGACACCGCAGCTGACAACCGAACTCCTATGAGCGAAGCTAGAAGGTCTTGGAACTTCTCCGAGCTACCCGCTTCATCGACAACTGGTCCTTTAGCTCGGGAAGAATCCACCGTAGCCGGGAGCGAGCGGCAGAGGAGAAGCCCCATCACCGGAGACCTGAACCCGCCGCCCACCTTCGGCTGAAGAAGGAGGAGCAGTGACCGTTGGATGCTCCACCCCGGAGTTCATCCAACGGCCACGATGCAGCCACATCGACTCTCAGTTCCTCTTCCAGAGACCGTTGGATCTTCGACGATCCAACGGGTATCGAGCTTCCACGTCGCCCTGGAGCACCTTTACTAGCAGCCCTTGGATCATCACGATCCAATGGCCATTATTCAGCCACGTGGCATCCTGAGAGCCTTCACCGTGCCTGCTATCCGGACCGACTGGCTTGGGTAACCGAGCCTATTTCGAACCGCTTCCGAGCCTGCAGCAACACCGAGCCAACATACGAGCCTAGCCGAAGCAGCCGGGCTTCCTCCGAACCTCCAATCGACCCGAGCTTGGGTAAGCGCGTGCCTGGCACGTGCGTACCTGGGCAAATTGCAGAGGAGCCGACGGCATTCTTCAAATTTGCAGAAAGGTCCCCGCGCTTATGGATAATTTACAGGGAAGGCCCCGTACTTTATTTTTATTGCATTTCAGTCCTTTCCAGGGACCTTTTTGTAGTTATCATTTCATGTTTTCTTTCAGTTATGCCCTTGCTTTCCTTTTTGCATATCTTGAGCACCGTACCTCTGTTTTAATTGATTTCAGTTTCGTTTGAGAGCTTGTTTGATGTACTTTTTAATGGCATGACTCATCTTTTATATTAGAGACTTGAATTTTAATGAAGTATTAAGTTGTCTAAGTGGCCTTTAATAAGTTCTCATGCTTTGTTCATTTTGACGATCAAGCTCTGACACTTCAAATAAATCTGGAATTGACTCATTGAATATTTTGCTCATAAATTTGTGACTAGGGCATAATCGTGATGCTTTGCATGTGCATTCATTTGCATGATAAAAAAATGTTTTAAAAAAAATTGCATATTTATTTTAATGCATTGTCTTGTCACGTCTTGTCTTATTTTGTCTATGCATTGCTTTGACCTATATGCCTTTTAACTTACCACCTAATTAAACACACTTAAATCCGATTAATACGAGAGAGGCTCGTGTCCTCGAGATTGACCTTGGTATCTTGCCAAGTAAAAAAATCTTCGATCACCTCATTTCGATTCATCATGGCATATCTCTAAATGAGGTGATCGCTTTGACGACCCGAAACCGGCCCGACTACGATGATGATTCCATGTGCTAAAAACACTCTTTTAAAGGGCCGATTTTGCGGCTCGTCAACATCTCCTTTATTTTCTCTCTACTTATTTTCCAACAACTATTTGTTGGGATTTTTATTCACCAAAATAATTCTCAATTAAATTTGGGAATATTGCAATCTTGATATTGGAATATTGTGAATCACATTCACAGCCCAAAACAAAATGTAATTTACATTTTCAATTAATTAAACAATGTGTATCCAATACACATTAATAATTAATCTACTAATATAAATTATATTTAACTCTCTCTAATACATTATAAATCACATTTATAATATATTATGAATAATTGGATATTACTATCCACATTATTCTTATCCTTGATAATTAAATCATATTTAATAATCTTGGATCTCTTTATCTCATGTGTTCAAATAATATGAATCACATTCACATTATTTACATCTTTGATAATTAAATCACATTTAATTATCTAAGATAACTCTCCTTATAATATGAATCAAATTCATATTATTCATGATAATTAAATCACATTTAATTATCCATTTTCTCAATGCTCGGATACATATATCAACAATAGAATTATCCATGAACTTTTTCAAGGACAATGCGCTTTCTCCGTGAATACTTGGAGATAAGGACAGGGCGATTGTATTGTTCCACGTATAGTGACATGGATATTGAGATCACATCTCAAATCCAGATCTCGGGCCTCCCATAGATGCTTGATTAAATCAAGACCGCTAATCTAATCTTCTCATTGAATCTGAATCACATTCAGATTAATGTCCAACATTTGGACTAAGATCAGATTACTTCTCTACTAAGAGGAGTCACTAAAATCCAGACCCGTTTCATCACTCCCTAGGAATGGAAGCGTCATGGTTATACAACCATTTATGATCACATCACCCTCAGGCATTCCCAATACCTGTACATCCTGCATACTGGAAGACTCAGAATAAACCCGAAGTATTAGATCAACTTTATACTGTCTACTTCAGGGTTTTATCAGTAAGTTTCTCATTCGATCATTGGGAGTCGGTATCGATCATATACTTTCCAAAAAAGCATATATCATACCTAGGTCTTGATCATATACTTTCCAAAAGTATATATCAAACCTACAAATTCAGTCAAGCTTCCAAAGCGAGACGACCGTGCGCACGGAATTTGATTCTTCCCAATATCTCATGAGTGAGCTCATGTCTTCCGGTTCAGTAGTGAACCTGTATGATCCCTTTTGAGAGATCGTATTACTCATATGCCCTTATATGCACACCAGCGTGCCGGTGTATAGACCTTGATTAGGTCATCAACCTATTGGTATGCCAAATGTACATACTCAGACATATAGTAACACATCTGTCTCCGGTCAGAGGATGTGTGCCTATATCATGACAGCATATGATATAGGACTTTGGTTATCTCGATCTCGTTAAGTCAACTCTTTGACCTAACTCATCCGACACCTCTGAATCTCTATTCCTATGCAGAGGACCTGCATCAAGAGGTCAGTCAGATATCAACCTAAATGAGATAGGATTGCCATCTCCTACTCAGGCTGGAGATCATCTCTTAATAATCATTTGACGGTGCTTGATGAGTCCTCAATCTAACTCATTAGATATTCATCTAAGCACCAGCCTCTATGGTTCAATAATTGAATCAACAGCTGTATGATTATTAAGATGGCCATGGTACATAACCCTAATTGTACTAAGGGACCTATTATGCAAATTATGTACTCTTTATTTCAGACTAAGGAGTGAATTGCAATAACATTTATTGCATAATGGCTCGCCGTGGGCTCGCATGTCCAACACGTTAGCCTCTACTAACGGAACTGTCGTCACTAGTCTCGTAGTGGAAAAGTCTAAAGATCACATGTCTCTTACCCCATCACGAGGTCATAAACCTGGCGGAAAGGTATTGATGAAGTTTTTAGTGTCTGTTACCCACTACCCCATCACCAGTGCACGACATGGTGGAAAGGTAATAATGAAGTCATCAGTGTCTTCTAACTACTACCCCATCACCAGTGCATGACATGGTGGAAAGGAACAAATGGTGACATTGATGTCTACTGACCACTACCCCATCACCAGTGCACGACATAGTGGGAAGGTATTTATAGGACATCAATGTCTACTGATGAAACTTCATCTTAACTGGGCAATTGGTGAAATGTCACAAGTCTGTTAATCACAATCCCATAACTAGAGCACCACCTGGTGGAAGAGTAATAATTATAGCGGTGAGAAACCCCCGAAGGGATTCGTATGCTCTCGCCAATTCCAGTGGTAGTGTGTTCCACGGAAAGGCAGTGGTAGTATGACTACTACACCACTAGAGGCAGGAAAAAGAAGAGGTAAGCCTGCCGGACCCGACTTCCCCTCCCGTTACTCATCTCCCGAAGGAGAAGAGTTAAGTAAAAACCAAACGAGTTCGTAACTAACTGCGGAGAGACCCCAACCAAGGCTCTCTAAGAAAAACCAACGGGTCAGCGGAATGGACTAGACAACTCGTGGATCCCAAGGAAGCGTAAAGCAAAACCGAGCTGGCTCGAAGAAAACATGTACAAAGGACTGGGATCCTAGACCCATGCTCTCAGTGTCCACTACCCAAGCCTGAGCGACCTCATCTCCTGCTCAGGTGAGGGTCACCACGCCCTCGCACAGTCGGAGCATTAATCTCCATGACTGATCATATGTGACATCACCATTTCTTTATTTTCATGCTACACTCTAAGTATTCTACGGTTTCTTTGACTTATTACACATCTCCAAGTTATCAGTCCTAGACCCAAATTTTGTTCTATAAGAACCTCAACTGATCCTAGGTCAGAGATACAGACCTGTTAAGATAGTCTCTATCTCTCTGATCCCACGGAAGAACATCTATCTTATGATCTTGGCTATCTCATCGGAAACATCGTTCTTTCCTACGTCCCAAAAGATTCACAAACACCTACAAAGATCGGGCTACTCTTAGAGGAAGACTTGCTTCATGGCAAGTTCATAAAGTCTTGTTTTCATGTATGATAACCATATATATATATATATCCTTAAGATTCATCCCCAATCTCAAAATTCATTATATGTGTGTCAAGCCCACCTTTATAAGTAACTATTATCCTAAGGCATGCTCTTAAAATGGATGCTAATAAAGGTTTACTTTATCCAATTTTATAACACCCAACACATTAGAAATATATGTGTATACTTCATAATAATCCAAGGCATCTAGTCCCTTTAAGTTCACACCCAACTTCATGACTTTAAAGACACCATTTAGGTGTTTAATTTACTTTAAGATCTAACATTTAAAGGGGTCTTTTAGAGGGCATCACATGCTCCAATCATGCATCTATTCCACACATAGACCTATGCGTACAACAAGTATATGGCTGCAACCTTAAGGCAATTTATCCTCTCTTAATCCCTCTCCTTAATAGGATTAAAACATTATTTATTTTCCCAATTCAATCCAGGGAAATAAATGAGGACTTGGGGTTTTTAAAACTTATTAAAGGATGCCTAAAAGTTTGATTAAACATGCACTCTACAATGGAATTTGGTCACAGTTTTGTTCATGGACAGCAACCAAATTTGTCTCAAAATCCTCATCAAAACCAATCCAAATACATGGATTTCATGTGTATTACACTCCCTAAATATCTATAGTCAAATACACCAAAGGATGTCTAAGGATATTGTCAGAATCATGTATGTTCTTAGTCCTAAGGCAACCATCTCCAATCTGAACATTCAGTGGAGATATAATATAGGTAGTCAATAACTCCTCAAAAACTCCTCATTTTTCTAAAACAAATCCATGGATTAAAGGTTGATATGAAAAAGTAACCAGTAATTACACTCAAGGAAACATGAAGAAACTCCCTAAATGCATCCTAAAACTCTAATTAAAAAAGCATGGACAGATCTGTACATTCAATGACATGTATGATATAGGTAGTCAACAACTCTTCAAAACTCTTCATTTTTCTAAAACAACTCCATGGACTAAAGGTTAATATGAAAGAGTATATATCAAAAAGTAATTGCATTCAAGGAAACTTTAAGAAACTCCTCAAATGCATCTTAAAACACTAACCTAAAGTTCATGGACAGATCTGGACACATTCAGTTACATGCATATGACAACATCCAAAACATTTCTAATCACCTAAATTTCCAAATTAAAAACCAAGAATCATATGCCAATTTATTGGGGTCATAATCAGTATGTAAATCTACTCAAGGGAACTTAAAGAAGACTCCCAAATCATGCAAGTCATTGGCCAACATTTAACAACAACAAATCTGAAAATTTCAGTATGACCGTCCATGTATAGCCTCTTTAAGATATTATAATCACATGCAATTTCGTATCTAACCCCATGGATTTAAGTATACTATAATGGAGTATTAATCAACATATGATTATACCCAAGAGAACCCAAGAAAGATCCCAAAATACATGTCTAACTTGGATTAAAAGGAAGACACACAGATTCTGGACACAATGAAAAACGTGCACATATAGTCTATTTTTTCTCAATTTTTTTGCAACAAAAACCCCAAATCTAAGGCTTGATTTTAGATCTGGGATATAAGTGGTAAAAATTCTACATATGGCAGCAAGAGAAGGGCTAAATTTGTACCTCAAATCAAGCTTTCAAAAGCTTGAAGAAGAGCTCTCCAAGAACAATGTTGGGCTGTCCACACCATGAGCTTCAAACTTGGATTCCTCCTTTTCTTTGGCCTTTGATCTTACATGCAATGTAAGATCCAAGATCCTCTCCTTACCAGCTTTGATTTGAGCTATTGATACTCAAATTTGGGTGAGAAATGGGGAGTGGATCAAAGAGAGAAGGAGGAGGACATAAGGTGGTTGGCCATGGCTAAGGGAGGTGGAGAAGATGAAGAAGATGAAGTGGGAGGAAGGGGTGACGCCTATGGGGAGTTATAACCTTGGGAATTTTGCATCATAAAACCCACCAACTCCTCCTAATTGTAACCAAGGCCCATTCATGAATAGTAACCCATAATTGACTACTAAACCTTACCTAGCCTCTTATTCTTACTTAGCCACAAATGGTATCTCTAATTTCTATCAAGCTCACTAATGATTCACCATCTTAGCTTAATTAGTCATTAGGATTTAAGGATGTTACAATTATAAAAATCTCACAGAGAGTCTCGTCCTCGAGACTCTGCTTCTAAGTCGGGTTTGTCGGTCTGCAATAAAAACCTCAAAAGATTTTTAACCCATAAAAACCTCAAAGAAGGTTTTTACCCAGAATGTGAAATGGTTTGCCAAACAGAGATCTGATAAACTAAACTGAGAAAGTACCTGAGAAGAGTCGCGGGTATCTCTCGCGCATCGCTGCTTTGGTCTCCCATGTCGCCTCCTCAACACCTTGTCGGTGTCATAGGATCTTGACCAAAAGAATCTCCTTGTTCCGAAGCCTCCTGACCGCAAAATCAAGTATCTGCACTGGCTCCTCCTCGTATGTCAACTCTAGCTTTATGTCAAGGCTCTCATAGCTGATGATGTGCCGAGGATCGTGCACGTACTTCCTCAAGTTCGACACATGGAATACGTCGTGTATAGCCGCCAAACGTGGGGGAAGTGCCAGTCTGTATGTAACTTTCCCAACACGTGAAAGTATCTCGAATGGCCCAACAAAGCGTGGTGCCAGCTTGCCACGAACTCTAAATCGTTGTATCCCCTTCATGGGTGATACACGTAGGAACACAAAGTCTCCAACCTGAAACTCCAAGTGTCGGTGTCGTCGATCTGCATAGCTCTTCTGGCGACTCTGTGCCGTCAAGAGCTTCCTCCTCACCAAGTCAACAACCCTCGCAGTCTCCTCCAAGAGATCCACGGTATACAACGCATGATCGCCTACCTCGCGCCAACTGATTGGCGTAAGGCATCTCCGCCCGTAAAGAGCCTCGAATGGTGCCATGCCGATGCTCGAATGATGGCTGTTGTTGTAAGTGAACTCAAGAAGGGGTAAATGATCCTTCCAGGATCCCTTCCACTCTAGAGAATATGCGCGTAAAAGATCCTCCAAGGTCTGTATCGTACGCTCACTCTGTCCGTCCGTCTGACGGTGATACGCTGAACTCATCTTCAGCTCGATCTGTAATGCTGACATGAACTGCTACCAGTAATGGGAAGTGAACCTCGAGTCTCTGTCAAACACTACCTCGCGGGGTATGCCATGTAACCTCACAATGTGCTATATATACAATCTAGCCAACTGAGAAGGTGTATAAGTCATGCTAACATGTATGAAATGGGCTGACTTCGTCAACCTATCAACAATGACCCAAATGTAATCGTGGCCTCCCGGTGTCCTTGGCAATCCCGTAACAAAGTCCATCGAAATGCTCTCCCACTTCCACTCAGGAATGGGGAGAGGCTGCAGTAAACCAGGCGGTCGTCTGTGTTCCGCCTTCACCATCTGGCAAGTCAAACACCTGCTGACATGCCCAGCTACGTCCCTCTTCATCCCGTCCCACCAGAAATGTCTGCGAAGATCGTGGTACATCTTCGTACTGCCGGGATGAATGGAAAGATGTGAAAACAATGCACCTCGTCAAGTATATCTCTACGTAGCTGCTCATCGTTGGGAATCACTACCCAACCCGCCTTCCACAGAAACGACTCTGAGACAACAAAGTCATCAAACTCATCCTTCACTGCCCGCATGTATCTATCGTGAATCCACGGGTCTGTCTGCTGACCTGACACTATACGATCCCAAAGACTGCTGTACCTAGGAGGTACGGAGATGGGAGAAGACGCACTGTCCTGCGGATGCCAATCCGTCAGTGCTGCAAGTAAGTCCCAAGTGTATAGCCAATTCATCGTACCCTCCGTGTGCGTTCTCCTGCTGAGGGCGTCTGCAACCACGTTTCCCTTACCAGGATGGTAAGAGATCGTGCAATCGTAGTCCTTCAGCAACTCTAACCATCTGCGTTGCCTCATGTTCATCTCCTTCTGATCAAATATGTACTTCAGACTCTTGTGGTCTGTGAAGAGCTCAAAGTTAACCCCATACAAGTAGTGACGCCGGTCTTCAGAGCGAAGACCACTGCCACCAACTTAAGGTCATGCATGGGGTAATTCCGCTCATGCGGTCTCAACTGTCTCGAAGCATAGGCAATCACATGCCCCCTTTGCATCAGCACTGCTCCCAAACCATCACCCGATGCGTCTGTGTAAACCGCGTAGTCCTGTGTAACTGATGGTAGAGCAAGAATCAGAGCTGTAGTAAGTCTCTCCTTCAGTGTTCTGAAGGCCTGCTCGCACGAACTATCCCAAACAAAAGGTACTCCCTTCTGCGTCAAACGCGTCAAGGGTAGTACGATCCATGAAAAGTTGCTGACAAAGCGTCTGTAATAGCCTGCCAACCCAAGAAAACTACGGATCTGTGTCACTGTCGTGGGCTGCTCCCAAGACATCACAGCATCTATCTTCGCAGGGTCCACTGCGACACCTGCTCCTGAGATGACGTGTCCCAAGAATGAGACCTGAGGTAGTCAAAACTCACATTTACTCAACTTGAAATACAGTCTATGCTCTCTCAAGGTACCAAGCACTGCTCTCAAGTCGTTCTCATGGTCCCATTCATT
Source organism: Ottelia alismoides (assembly GCA_037367405.1). Lineage (NCBI taxonomy): Eukaryota > Viridiplantae > Streptophyta > Magnoliopsida > Alismatales > Hydrocharitaceae > Ottelia > Ottelia alismoides. Next base: position 1,336,612 of record JAZKJV010003250.1, on the reverse strand, counting down.
CTTCGAGTAAACCAACACGTCATCTATGAACACCACAACAAACTTGTACAAGTAAGGACGGAATACTCTATTCATCATGTCCATGAATGCTGTAGGGGCATTTGTCAGTTCGAATGGCATCACCACAAACTCGTAGTGGCCATACCGTATCCAAAAGGCTGTCTTTGGGATGTCTGTCTCCCGAATCCTCAACTGATGGTAACCCTAGCGGAGGTCGATCTTCGAGAACATCTAAGATCCCTGTAGCTGATCAAATAGATCATCAATGTATGGCAGAGGATAACGGTTCTTCACCGTCCTCTTGTTCAACTGTCTGTAATCAATGCACAACCGCATGGTTCCATCCTTCTTCCGAACAAAGAGTACATGAGCGCCCCAAGGTGAAGGGCTCGGCCTCACAAAGCCTAAGTCAAGCAACTCATGTAGCTGCACCTTCAGCTCTCTCAGCTCTGCGGGTGCCATGCGATACGGAGCCATGGAGATCGACTGTTTATCGGGAAGTAGCAAGATCTCAAACTCGATCTCTCTAACTGGAGGTAGTCCTGGTAACTCATCAGGAAATACATCGGGATACTCTGACATAACTCTAATGTCTTGAGCCATCGGCTCTCTATCTGCAACCTCCTGAACAAAGGCAAGAAAAGTGTCACATCCCTGATCAACCAGTCGTTGTGCTCTCAGCACTGAAATGTACTCCATCCCGGAGTCCTGCAATGTCCCCTCAAAAGTGAACTCTGTCAAGCCGGGGATCCTGAAGACAACAGTCTTCCTATAACAGTTGACTAAAGTGTGTGATGTGTAGACAACCAATCCATGCCCAAAATCATGTCGAACTCGTCAAGCTATAGTAGAAGGTAGTCCGCAGTCATCTCGTGACCGCCTATGGACACTGGTGGCCCTCTAACTATCTCTGAAATCACGAATAATTGTCCGCCTGGCCCTCGGATGTAAAATGGAGGATCTACGTCCTCCGCAACTCTACCCAATGTGGCTAGAAGTCTCACATCAAGAAACGAATGGGTAGCACCAGAATCAAACAACACGTGAAAAGGATGGTTCGAAACTGAAACCATACCTTTCACGACCGTGGCCGCGGACCGTGCCTGCTCAGCTGTAACTGCGTGAATCTGTCCCTGACGTATAGATCCGGCACTGGATCCTGCTGCGCTCTGAGCTGGTCTCTGCTGACCTCTGTACTGGGAGCTCCTCCCGGTAGCTCTCGAACGTGGTGGAGGTGGAGGTGGTGGAGTCTGTAACTATGGGCACTGGGACCTGACATGTCCCACCTGCTGGTACTAGTAGCACCTGATCGCCCTGCTCGGCATAGAGATGGACTGGCATTCTCTGCGGGTCTCACGCCCTGTGCTCCAAACCTCTGCAACCCTGATGGCTGTGCTGCCTCAAAACCTCTACTAGCTAGTGCTCCTCCCAAGGTAGTCGTGGGGGTTGAGTGAACACTGCCAGAAGAAGCCGTCCCTGTCGGACGAAAGCATCGTGCTGACCGCTGTGGTCGGAACTGCCGCCAAATAGGTCCAGACGACCTATGTGGTACCCGTGGCGGTCTAAAAGTACTCCCAAAACGTTTGTCACGGACGTCCTCAATCCGCTCTGCTGCGTCAGTCACCTCAGCGATGGTAGTCAATCTCAGCCCTACCAACTTCTCCTGAACGTCCTCCCTCATGCCTCGAAGAAACTTCTCCAGATTCTCATCTCGAAAAGCAGCTGCAAAAGAAGTGTGGCATGACAACTTTGTGTAGCACACAAAGTACTCTTGCGCTGTCATCCTACCCTGTCTCACCTCTGCAAACAACCTGCGCTATGTTTCTCTCCACTTCCCTGAGAAGAAGTGGGCTCTGAAGTGGGTCTCAAAGTCTGTCCAAGTCGACACACGCCACATCTCAGACACTGTAGCCTCCCACCAGCGCTCTGCAAACCCAGTAAGTGAGAACTCCGCAAAGGGTAACCACGACTCTGGTTGTGCCTGAATCATCCTGAATACCTTCATCACCGTCCTGAGCCACTTCTCAGCCTCGTCAGACGTACCCGTGCCCTGGAACATGGGTACTCCAACTCTCTGGTAGGATGTGAAAACATCATGGTGTCTCGGTGCAGTAGGAAGAACAAACCCTGTGACCTCTACTCCTGCTACAACCCCTTGGCCTGCCTCAGCTCCGTCGGCTCCTGACTCCCTCAGAATCTCTGCCTCAGGATGCTGGTGAATCTCCTCAGAGAATAGATGCTCTGCTCTAGCGGACTCATCCCTGGATGGGTGGTATGAGGAGTCAGACAACTCCTCCATCCTCAGCTCCATTCCAGTCTGGCGCTTAGCCAACTCAGTCTGCTGGGCAAGTATCTGGTCCTGTCTTTATCATAGATCAGCGAGTGCGGCTAACACCTGCGCCATCTCTCCTGGCGGATCACGAGCTACTCGTGGTGCCATGCTAATACTCCCTGTATCGGATCATAGCATAGTTAAGCACACTTTTAAGAAATAATCAGTTGTATTATTTCTCCTCTTGGGATACTTATATGAATGAAATGTTCTGGTGACTTGTGGTAACATAAATCTTATGAATGTCAAAAATTTTCCCCTTTCGGCTTCATGAGACGTCATAAGACTCTCGTTATTCGAAACTCAAGCTACTAAATTGTGCGAATGCGTGTATCGGGGTAACCTTGCTCTGATACCAAACCTGTGGTGACCCATCCTCCCGAGGACCTTCGGTTACCCGTCAAACACGTCATTCGCCTACTCAACTAGCTTAGAGTAAATCCGTTGGTATGAAAACCAGTGGAAATTTTTCACCTTTTCACAACGTGACATTCACAAGATTTATTATGCTAAACAAGCAACCACAAGAAAACTAAAAGCGGAAGTAAGTAGTACACCAGAACTAAACAACAAGGATATCCATTCATTTTCATTTCATTCATATAACATGCTGAATTCCACAACATTCAATATACATATACATATATCCCAAAATGAGGCTACAGAGGAGATCACAACATACAACTGTCTAATGAGCTCCAAAAGAATATACCTGTGAAAGTGTAGCACCAAAAAGAAACAACAGCAGCCCAAACAATGTCGGCTACTCAGTCGCTGGGCCCTTGCCTGCCATAGTAGAAAAAGGACAAGCAAGTATCTGTCGCAAAGTTGTCGAGTACAAATTCTACACAGTTCTACTAAAAAGAGTAGTAAGTAAAGAATAGAACTACTAGAGAAACAGAAAGTAGCTGTAGTGGACAAAAGAAGCTAGCAAGTAAAAGTGGGTAAACTGATTCTTTTAAATTATTTACTTGCTTTCAGAAGTCTAACAAGAAGAAAAAACTCACTCACTACCGTGTCTCCCTCGATCAATGGAACTAACCAAACAACAACTCAAGCCTAGAAGTAATTCTGTGGTCTTGGTCCGGTTAGGACCTCGATATCAGAGTAGGACTTCAAAGTCCAGATTGAACCTCACACTATGACTCTGAGGTATGATGTACGCCTCAGGGTTGGGGTGCCTCCATAGGCATGCGATGGTATCTTGCATCCTAACTAAGTTCCCAACACTCCTCCTAGCCTTTTCTCTCAATCACATAGATCCTGGGTCGACACGAGTGATAGCTCGCTGAAGAAGGTGTATAAGAGGAACCATACTCACAACTCTCTCAACACCCAACCCTCGTTAGCCTCTACTAACGGAACAATCGTCACTAGTCTCGTAGTGGAAAAGTCTAAAGATCACATGTCTCTTGCCCCATCAAGAGGTCATAAACATGGCGGAAAGGTATTGATGAAGTTTTTAGTATCTGTTACCCACTACCCCATCACCAGTGCACGACATGGTGGAAAGGTAATAATGAAGTCATCAGTGTCTGCAAACCACTACCCCATCACCAGTGCACGACATGGCGGAAAGGTACAAATGGTGACATTAATGTCTACTGACCACTACCCCATCACCAGTGCATGACATAGTGGAAAGGTATTTATGGTACATCAATGTCTACTAATAAAACTTCATCTTAACTGGGCAATTGGTGAAATGTCACAAGTCTGTTAATCACAATCCCATCACCAGAGCACCACCTGGTGGAAGAATAATAATTATAGCGGTGAGGAAACCCCCGAAGGGATTCATCTACTCTCGTCAATTCCAGTGGAAGTGTGGTCCACAGAAAGGCAGTGGTAGTACGACTACTACGCCACTAGAGGCAGGAAAAAGAAGAGGTAAGCCTGCCAGACCCGACTTCCCCTCCCGTTACTCATCTCCCGAAGGAGAAGAGTTAAGTAAAAACCAAACGAGCTCGTAACTAACTGCGGAGAGCCCCCAACCTAGGCTCTCTAAGAAAAACCAACGGGTCAACGGAATGGTCTAGACAACTCGTGGATCCCAAGGAAGCATAAAACAAAACCGAGTCGGCTCGAAGAAAACACGTACAAAGGACTGGGATCCTAGACCCATGCTCTAAGTGTCTGCGCTACCCAAGCCTGTGCGACCTCATCTCCTGCTCAGGTGAGGGTCACCGCGCCCTCGTACAGTCGGAGCATTAATCTCCATGACTGATCATATGTGACATCACCATTTCTTTATTTTCATGCTACACTCTAAGTGTTCTACGGTTTCTTTGAATTATTACACATCTCCAAGTTATCTGTCCCAGACACAAATTTTGTTCTATAAGAACCTCAACTGATCCTAGGTCAGAGATACAAACCTGTTATGATAGTCTCTCTCTGATCCCATGGAAGAACATCTATCTTATGATCTTGGCTATTTCATCGGAAACATCATTCTTTCCTACATTCCAAAAGATTCACAAACACCTACAAAGATCGGGCTACTCTTATAGGAAGACTTGCTTCATGGCAAGTTCATAAAGTCTTGTTTTCATGTATGATAACCATATATATATATATATATATATATATATCCTGAAGATTCATCCTCAATCTCAAAATTCATAATATGTGTGTCAAGCCCACCTTTATAAGTAACTATTATCCTAAGGCATGCTCTAAAATGGATACTAATAAAGGTTTACCCTATCCAATTTTATCACACCCAACACGTTAGAAATGTATGTGTATACTTCATAATAATCCAAGGCATCTAGTCCCTTTAAGTTCACACCCAACTTCATGACTTTAAAGACACCATTTAGGTGTTTAATTTACTTTAAGATCTAACAGTTAAATGGGTCTTTTAGAGGGCATCACTTGCTCTAATCATGCATCTATTCCACACATAGACCTATGTGTACATCAAGTATATGGCTGCAACCTTAAGGCAATTTATCCTCTCTTAATCCCACTCCTTAATAGGATTAAAACATTATTTATTTTCCCAATTCAACCAGGGAAATAAATGAGGACTTGGGGTTTTTAAAACTTATTAAAGGATGCCTAAAAGTTTGATTAAACATGCACTCTACAATGGAATTTGGTCACAGTTTTGTTCATGGACAACAACCAAATTTGTCTCAAAATCCTCATCAAAACCAATCCAAATACATGGATTTCATGTGTATTACACTCCCTAAATATCTATAGTCAAATCCACCAAAGGATGTCTAAGGATATTGTCAAAATCATGTATGTTCTTAGTCCTAAGGCAACCATCTCCAATCTGAACATTCAGTGGAGATATGATATAGGTAGTCAATAACTCCTCAAAAACTCCTCATTTTTCTAATACAAACCCATGGATTAAAGGTTGATATGAAAGCGTATATATTAACCAGTAATTAGTTACACTCAAGGAAACATGAAGAAACTCCCTAAATGCAACCTAAAACTCTAATTAAAAAAGCATGGACAGATCTGGACATTCAATGACATGTATGATATAGGTAGTCAACAACTCTTCAAAACTCCTCATTTTTCTAAAACAACTCCATGGACTAAAGGTTAATATGAAAGAGTATATATAAACAAGTAATTACACTCAAGGAAACATGAAGAAACTCCTCAAATGCATCTTAAAACACTAACCTAAAGTTCATGGACAGATCTGGACACATTCAGTTACATGCATATGACAACATCCAAACATTTCTAATCACCTAAATTTCCAAATTAAAAACCAAGAATCATAAGTCAATTTATTGGAGTCATAATCAGTAAGTAAATCTACTCAAGGGAACTTAAAGAAGACTTCCAAATCATGCAAGTTATTGGCCAACATTTAACAACAAATATGAAAATTTCAGTATGACAGTCTATGTATAGCCTCTTTAAGATGTTATAATCACATGCAATTTCGTATCTAACCCCATGTATTTAAGTATACCTTAATGGAGTATTAATCAACATATGATTCTACCCAAGATAACCCAAGAAAGATCCCAAAATACATGTCTAACTTGGATTAAAAGGAAGACACACAGATTCTGGACACAATGAAAACCGTGCACATATAATCTATTTTTCTCAATTTTTTTGCAACAAAACCCCTAAAACTAAGGCTTGATTTTAGATCTAGGATATAAGTGGTAAAAATTCTACATCTGGCAGCAAGAGAAGGGCTAAATTTGTACCTCAAATCAAGCTTTCAAAAGCTTGAAGAAGAACTCTCCAAGAACAATGTTGGGCTGTCCACACCTTGAGCTTCAAACTTGGATTCCTCCTCTTCTTTGGACTTTGATCTTACATGCAATGTATGATCTAAGATCCTCTACTTCCCAGCTTTGATTTGAGCTATTGAGACTCAAATTTGGATGAGAAATGGGGAGTGGATCAAAGAGAGAAGGAGGAGGACATAAGCTGGTTGGCCATGGCTAAGGGAAGTGGAGAAGATGAAGAAGATGAAGTGGGAGGAAGGGGTGACGCCTATGGGGAGTTATAACCTTGGAAATTTTTCATCATAAACCCCACCAACTCCTCCTAATTGCAACCAAGGCCCACCCATGAATAGTAACCCATAATTTACTACTAAACCTTACTTAGCCTCTTATTCTTACTTAGCCACAAATGGTATCTCTAATTTCCATCAAGCTCACTAATGATTCACCATCTTGGCTTAATTAGTCATTAGGATTTAAGGATATTACATTATCCCACTATAATCATTTACATGTACATCAGCTGGAAGGAAACACACAAAAAGATTACTAACTACCTTACAGAATAAAGATACTGTGGCTGGCTGGATGACTACGTTAGTTGGCAGGATTATTAAAGTCCTTACGATTGTTGACCGACACCTGTTGGGTTTTCCATAAATCATATGATAAGAATTAGCGAATGCTAAGTAACGAAGAAGAGAAAAGCAAACAAATTGTGTAATTTTCAAAATCTGTTATCACAAAAAGATTCATTCCTTCTCATTAATTTATGTCATATACCTTTCTATTCCACGTCGGGGATTACTCCAGGGAATTACCTCACCACTATATGGACTCCGAAGCTGTGGACACTTCAGGATTGGAGATTGTGTTGATCAGGTAAGATTATGTCTCCACACGTCGCCTCAACCAATCCTCCAATACTACCCTGACAATTTCCTTTTACTTTATCAATCAGGGTCTCATGTCCTCAGCCTGGCAAACAAAGGAGCACAACATCCTCGAGGACTCAATTGCTTAAAACCTCAAGCTAACATTTAATCACATAACCTAGCAGCTTTAAATACATGTTCTCGTGATCTAGCCGCTATCCAACCACCCGTGTCCCCACATGGCACGACTACATCTTCCGTCGTTCAACCCAAAGATATTGGCACCCGGTACCATGTGTTGCAAGTTATTTATTTCCTGCGCACTTATCATAACAGGGCAACCGTGTACAACCTAGGTAGGGCCACGCCAATACAGGTTCCTTCCGACAAACCTACAGATTGCATGCCTGACCTGTAGTTCTACTCCTAGTCATCCTTAACGTGACACACGATTCTTTTCATGATGAAACTTAATACACATCAATTCCCATGTTGTAATTCTTCCGTTAGGCCTTCTATTTGCATATTCCTCAATAATGAGTATAGATACACATATATTCATTCATATCTATAAATACTCATATTTATGCTTATGCTATCTCCCAAACCCTATATTTCCAAGCCACTACATCAAATTCGATGCTTAAACCTTATTTTAGTGGGAATCACATAGCAACTTTTTACATTTTCTCAAAAATAGCAAAACTTATGGTTTTTCATAGCGAAGAACATAAAATCAGGAATTTCAATATTATCGCATGAAAATGCAACAACAAAAGGAAGGATTTCGTTTCCTAATCGAGCTCTCTCTCACGTATGCAGTGCTTTATTATGTTTCATTTTCAGAAAGGATGATTTAAGGCTCCTGAAATGTTCGAATTTCATTTTTGTATCAAAAACATAAAAAATGTGCCAAGAACGTGAAGAACGCATGAAGAACATGAAGAACGCAAAGAACAAATGAAGAACGCGAAGAACATGTTTTCTCTCAAAATTTCGACAGAGCTTCCCCTTATACGGGGTGATATTTCTAGGAAAATTTCGATAGAGTTTCACTTATATTGGGACATATTTCTATAAAAGTTTCGGCAGAGTTTCCTTTTATATCAGGACATATTTCTAGGAAAATTTCGGCAGAGTTTCCCCTTATATCGAGATATATTTCAAAATAAAAACAAAAAGATTTTCCTCTATAAAATCAATCGAGAGGAATACAACAACGAAACTGACAGAATATAATCAAATGGCAAGTGATGGAGAATTGATAGACACCACATGTATTAGGTGAGTGAAGGTATACGAATCACAGGGTTCACTGACGTGCATAGCCACCCGCACCTAAGTAGGGTATTACAAAGATTTCTCCATCAAAATAACTACTACAGTAGAATAGAAAGAATAGAAACATAAGAGATGGAGAATCGATAGACACCACGCGTTTTAGGTGAGTGAAAGTGTGATGAATCACAGGGTTCACTGACGTGCATAGCTGCCAGCTCTTAAGTAGGGTATTACATAGATTTTCCTCGAACCACAACAGAAAATAAATCGAAAAGGAAGATGAATCGAAAACTAAACTTGAAAAAGAACATGAATTGAAATGAAGCCAACTACAAGAGGATCGTACCTTCCTCCTCCTCGTTCTCCCGACAGCACTTTGCTAGCGCTCCTTCCCCACCTCCCTCTCCTCCTCCTGACCTCTCGACCCTAGCCCTTGGTGTAGTGGTGGTAGTGGAAATCATAGAGAATTAATGGGTCGGGGGGGGGGGGGGCTATTTTATAGGCTCCAGAAAACCTCTAACCATGGTTAGTAAACCATGTCTTAGCCCTTAATCGCGGTTAATGGCCCATGGTTTTGGTCAAAGCATATCCGAAACTTAGGGCTAAAGTTAGAACTTTCAAGAATGTTCTGGATTCACTAATGATGCTTAATTAATGCTAATCATGATTAATTTTCACTAATCATGATTTAACTCCCGCTAATTGTAACTTAACTTTCGTGACTTACGTTTAACTTCTATTGATATATGATTAGTGTTTGCTAATGTTGATTAGCAGTCCTTGATCCATCATCAGTTTCCTTAATCATGATTAATCAGTCTTCATGACGGTCATTAAGGTTTAATGACATCTTAAGCCTCCTTCTCTTTCTTCTGAAAATCATAACAACTCAAAAAAAGTCCCATTTACATGAAATAAATTCCGTGAATTTCCTTTTGACGAACTGGATCTTATGATATAGGATTCGAGAGATGCTAAGTTCAAGGCTTTACAATTATAACAACCTTAAAGGAAGTCTCATCCTCGAGACTTATAATGATGCATAACAACCTTAAAGAGAATGAACGCCATTACATTTACAAAGATGATATACAATACATAATTTTATTACTCAAACAAATATGGGTATTTCTCTCTCATTTCCGCCTCAGGTTCCCATGTGGCTTCTTCAAATTCTTGATTCTGCCACAATACTTTAACTAGAGGCATCTCTTTCTTCCTCAACTTCTTGATATCTCTATCTAGTATTTCCACAGGTATTTCTTGGTATGTCAAGTCTGGCTCAACATGTAGATCATCATAGTTTATCTTATGATCAGGATCCTTAATATACTTTCTCAAATTTGATACATGAAAAACATCATGTATTGCCGAAAGATATGGAGGAAGTGCAAGTCCATATTCAACTTTCCCAATCCGCTGAATAATTTGAAAGGGATTCAAGAACCTGGGTGCCAACTTCCCATGCAAACCAAACCTCTGAACTCCCTTCATAGTCGATACTTTGAGAAATACAAAGTCGCCTACCTCAAACTCAAGGTCTCTTCGCCTGGTATCACTATAGATTTTCTTGCGACTTTGGGCAGTTATTAGTCTTTTTCGAGCAAGCTCTACAGCTTCTAGTGTCTCCTGGAGTCTATATGAATTGTAAAGGTTCTTTATCCCGACGTCTTACCAACAAAAAGGAGTAGTACAACTACATCCACATAGTGCTTCAAATGGTGTAATTCCAATACTTGTATGGTGACTATTGTTGTAGGTGAATTCTACAAGAGGCAAATGTTTCACCCATGACCCTTTCCATTTTAAGACTCATGCTCGTAGCATATCCTCTAAAGTATGAATCGTACATTCTGATTGACCATCTATTTGTTGATGATTTGTTGTGCTCAGGCATACATGTGCGCCTAAGGCTTTCATGAAGTCCTCCCAATAATGTGAGGTGAATCTTGAATCTCGATCGGAAACTACCTCCTTTGGGATACCATGGAGGCGGATCACATGTGTAATATATAACTCAACAAGCTGATCTAGAGTTGAAGATAAGCTTATCAGAATAAAGTGTGCTACCTTGGTCAAGAGATCTATTATAACCCATATATTATATTTACCACCAATCGTCTGAGGTAAGACAGTAACGAAGTCCATGGAAATGATTGATTGGGGAATCAAAGACACAACATTTATCCATGCTTGAAGAGATGACGATTCACTAATAAATATCCTTCCGACCTATGTATTTGGCAAGCTCAAACTAAGGCCTATCAGGAAGATAAGATAGATCGTTCAACTAGCTGATAGATCGATAAAGCGGCCGAGATGAACCATTCTAGTCATCGTTACATTCCATGGTGCTCTGCTCAAGGTGGACTTCATGATCATTGATATTGAGCATCAAGGAGAATTCACCCAGTTTCCAATCATTCTCGGAAAGCCATTCTTGGCATTGGCTAAGGCTATTATTCAGTGAGAGTCGAGAAAGCAATTTTACAACATTGGGAGCACTTCTATCTCACCCAATCTTTGAGGAAACACGATATTCTGAGGCAACCCACGAAGCCGTCAACATCCATAACCATCAAGTGGTAGATGAACACTACCCCGCATCTACACCTGAGATAATGGATGTTGTGGAGACTATTGGTTCAGAGACTCATCCCATTGTCCCATTCCGCGATGCTTTGACCTTAACCAATATACATGATTGTTGCCCTGTCTTTGATGATTATGATGAGGAAACTCGAGCATGGTCTTACCCTGAGTCAGACAAAGCTGTCAATAGCCATAACCGTCATGCAGTAGAAGAGCCCTACCCTGATGCTACACATGAGATATCAACTATTGAACTGACGATTGGTTCAGAGATTCTCCCCACTGTTCCATTTCCCGTTTCTCTCACCATAGAACATAGAATATATGACTTCTTAAATGATCCCAAAATATATGCTTGGGCTCACCTAGAGTAATCCGAAATCTTCTCACACCATCTTGACCAAATCGATTCGACTCGGGAATGCATGAACATTAAGACAATTAAGAATAAATATGTGGGACGTGCACTGACCAAGGAGGAATATTTCAATGGTTATTCATCAGGAGACTCGATTGTCAAGACCTCACTCCCAGGACTAGCACCATCACAAACAACGCAAATGAAAATGCCCATTCCGGTTTCTCCTTCATATAGAAAGAAAGTGGCCTTTGACGTGCCGGAAAAGGCATTATCTGATGATTCCTCATCAGATGCGGCTAGGATAATCCTTATGAGTTAGGTCAGTTCAGTAGCCCCAAAACCTTATCTACACAAGAATTTAAATTTCGGCCCCTGTTGGATGACTCTTACCCTCTCTACTACTCCTCACAAGCCAATTCTCCTAGTCTCAATTAATATACTGGAATAATTTCTTATCAACTGACTGAGACTGGTGCATCAGAGTATTCATCATCTGAGGACGAATCACTTGATCCTAAGAAATAAGAAAGTCTGAGAAAACAACTGAAACCACTGAAGAAGAAGAATATCGAGAATACCACCACTTTCAAATATTATTCCTCTGAGGATAACTCTGATGATGGCTGCATATCATCTGATTCATACGCTTCATCTACTCTCCAACATGATTTTTCTGAGGATAACACTGACAATTGTTGGGACTCATATGCTTCCTCTTCTTCTTATCATTATGATCTCCCACCTCAGGCTCACAAAAAGATCGATCGAAAATCATCTTAATCATCGGCTACCCTCCCTCCCGACCCCATCTGTCACCTTGTACATCTTCTAACTCTACTTAGGCCAAGTCCTAAGTATGGGGGACCGATGCTACCTGTATATACCATTCTCCTCATCAAATCCTTCTCGCGATCGCCCAATTTCCATTTCTTCCGTACTTAGTCTGACCATAGTCTAAGTATAGGGGGAACCGATGCCCATTTATATATACTCCCCTCATTCTCATCTCCCGACCACCTTAGTTTTGTTCTTCTTCTATACTTAGACTATCCTTAACCTAAGTATAGTGGGGCAGACTGACTTCTATTTTTGTATGATTTTTTCACTCTTACGCTTAGACCAAGCTATGTCTTCTCTACGCTTCTTGTTCTTTGAGGACGTAGCACGTGCTAAGTATAGGGGGTTGTATATATACTATGTATATATTTTACCTATAACTCATACTTTCGCATAAGTCTATATCTACTTACAGGGTGGGTAACTAACTTCTAAAAATAAAAAAAGATGGGAGTTTTGCAACTAACACTGATTGTGTCCATTTATGTGCAACCAATAAAAATGAAAACATTAGCTTCTTATTTATTTTTGCACAAAAAATCTTGTATCAAAAGAAAAGAAAAGAAATAAATGAAAGAAATAAAAAAGTGTGTTTGCATTTCCCGCACTCGCACTTCATCCAGCATTACATGCATTTGTGAAAAGCCCTTGGGTTCTGAACTGAGTTATGAGCAGAAACTGAGAGTGGTATTGACTTGACCTTAATCCACCTAATTTTCAGAGGAACTTCATCGAGAAAAAAGGATTTTAGATGCTTCAAGTCTATGAATTAATTCTTCGAGTTCCACATGATAATGCACAACGTTTGACTTTTAGTGTCTAACCTGGTCTCTTCATTCTGGGTACGATTATTGAACAGGAATAATTTTTACTCCCACACTATGCACTTAGCTCTACTCAGACGGGGTGTTGCAAGACTATGTGAGTTTCTTTTCTAGTAGCATGGACATCTAACGATTGGAGAACGTGTTGGAATAAAGCTTCGGAAAAGGGATGGACGGCTGTGCACATTTTTTTCTAAGACCCCAAAACATGTACGGAAAAAATATTCCATATCCTTAGGGACAGAAGAAGATCTATACAGAGATACCAAAAATCCAAACACAAAGAAGCCACTACCAAATAAATATTTGACCAAAATGGTCCAAGATTCAAGAAGACTTGCTGATCTTGGTGGAGACTTGGCTAAACTGGTCGGCTTCATAAGGAGAGGTGATTACACTGGTCACCCACCAGTTCTTTTCTCCTTCTTCAAATCCCCCCCTCTTCGATTGTGAACACAACGCGACATACCGTAGAAGGAAATACCTGACTCCCCGAGGATGAGTTACAGGATATGAGGTTTGCAAGGTTGTCTAGCATTTTGGATGAGAAGAGCAAAAACCTTTCACACACTTGAGTCAATTGTTCAATGTTCACTGGGTATGCTTTGGGAAGAGGATTGATCGAAGATGACTTCTGAGCCGAAACTGTGACAATGATGTGTAGAACATGGAGGCTCTTTATTTTAAAACCCTAAGTCTCACAGAAGTTCCGCCAAACTAATAATCCAAAGGTCAATTCTAGTTTCATTTTCACCTCATGCTTATGGTCTTGGTTTGGAACCCAATCTTACTTCACCTCATTGCATTTATTTAGATGCTCGGGGACGAGCTTGGTTTAAATATAGGAGGATGATGAATCTCAGATTCACCACTCTAAAAATGATTAATTAAGCTCAAATCCCCAAAATTCCTTGGCATTTCTTCATTTATATTGCATAATCAGCATTCATGCATGTATAAATAATAATTGCATTTTAACACTCATTATTGCATATAATAAGAAGCCACAAATCCCAGCCTAATTGACATGTAAAACAATCTAACTTCTCTGATAACTAATTCATGCTAATTCCAAATCACCAGAAACCACCTCCATTGTGTACATATTACTAACAAGAATAAATAAAAAAATCACTAACCTAAATAATGAACCAAAATCTGAAAACCTAATTCCAAGATTTACGGACTAAAATGCTGATATCTTCCTCAACTAGTGTCTGATTTGATCCTACTCACTTTTGAACTTATGTATATTCAACTGCCTTCAAAACTAGACTAAGTTCAAGGGAATCATAGTTCATATGTAGAAGTTGGATTTCGGGCTTTTTGTACATCGTATATTTTAGTGGTTTTGGACCAATTATTTTATGTAAATATTTAATCTAATGTATTCTATTTCTTTTGCATTTATTTTTTTGACAAAAGTTTTATTAAAATACATGAAAATCCTTATCTAAAATAAAATCAAAATCAAAGAATTTAATTGAGTATGACAAACTGTACCAAAATCCTTTATATTATATGGTATTTTATTTCTCAGTGTTCTTAATTATTAAAAATCCAAAAAAATAGATTAATGTATAAATACTTGTCTTGTATTTTATCACATTTCTTTCCAAATTTTATCTTATTTAAAAATTATAAAAAAATACAAAATCCCCCAAAATTGGTTTTCTATGTACACAGAGAACCACCAAAAATACCACTTTGTGCAATTGACCGATTTTGGTTTCGGTCTCTTCATGAAAGTTGTAGATCTCATTGAGACGAGTAACCTTTCATAAAGAAACTTTTTCGATCCAAAGTCAGTTCCTATTTATTATTGATTTATTTTGTGTATTTTATTTTGGGATTTTATGAGGCAAACACATGGCAGCTCGTGGAGCTGCTACGTGTCTCCCATTTTGGGTGTATTTTTCAGTTATTTAAATTAGAAAAATATAAAAAATTAATAATTATTATAATAATAAATTATAATAAAATATAACACCGTTGGAGAGATCAGGACCGCCCGATTCCGGTCGATCAGACGGTTTATATATCTCATCTTCGGCATCCCTTTACTAATCGGGGTCGACCGCCTTCCCGATTCGAGCACCGCCACCCGCAAATCCCACCCCGCACCTCGATGCAAATCTCTCCATCAACTATCGTCTCCTTTCTAATTAACGTCGTTGTATCTTATCCCCTCCATGATTCTCCCATCGAATCTCATCAGATCCACAACGCTTCCCAAATCAGGCCGACGGTGCTGCCCAACAACCTTATAAAACTGAGCTCCGACCCTCTGACAGAATTATCCGTCGATTGCACACTAGAGTGGGGAGACGGGGTAACAGACCGACCTCCCCTTGAGTCAGCGAGATCTGACCTTCTCAAGGTCATTGCAGGTCCCCCCTTAGTGGAGATGCCTTGCTTCACTATCAACCTCCATTGATCCATCGCTACCAACCACCTTCCCGATAACATCCTCCACCTCTCCACTGTTCACAGTTCCCGCCCTCCGCCTTGGATCATGCCACACCAGCACATCATACGGTGTGCTTCTAACGCCACTTCGTCAACACACCTGAGTTGCCCCACCTTCTTCCAGGAGCCCTCTGCCTTGAATCCACCTCCTCTACAACCTCTAGGAGCTTCATATGCAATCGCTCCTTCGCCTTCACCAAGCTTCATATCCTCCGGTCCGCCTCTTTGAATCATAGACATCAAGCAGAAGCTATGCGCTCCACTGACAAACTCTCTCCATCTACCCGTCTTGCCACCTCACTCCATCGATCAGGAATAGAAGGGCTCCCAACACCCGCGGGACTCCACCTACGATGCCTGTGGCTTCCTCCGTAGCTCCTCGGCCTCGACCACGCAATCAATTAGGTGCACGAATCCCGATACCCTCCCACACGCTGCGCACATGAAGGAGGGGACAACATGCACCAATACCCATGAAGGAGCACCTTATTCACCAACTGCCCCCACCGAGCAGAGGGCACATGCGACGCACTTGCCTCTTTGGAATTTTTGAAGAGACACCCCTCTGGGGGCCAATAATTCTCTTTAGGCCCCTCTTATGCATTTTCATATTTATTTTCTATTGTGTAATATTGCAAATAGAACCCCGTATTTATCCTATGATTTGAACCATTTCCTTACATTATTTTATTCATTAAAAATAGATATTTTGTTCCTCAATTAATTCTCTAATTGTGGCATATTCATCACATTTTTATGATCTATGATTAATTATCAATAATTATTTTTGTAGAATCTTACATATTCTACCCAAACTGTGCTTAGAAATTTCTAATTAATTAACCGCATCTCCAAAAATTGCGTAAAGATCACGGATCATAGAATAATTGTGATTTACATTGTACCCGAAAAGAATTGCATTTGCTTGCATATTTTACTCTATAAAATTCATTTTGTGTATTTCAGTGATTAATTTTTAGTAGGCATTAAATTCCACATTTTTAGGATTGAGGATTTTTTGAGATATATTACCTAGTGATATATCTTAGATAATTTTATTTCCTAAAAATAAGTAGATTTAATATTTATTATAATTAAGTAATGAAAATCACCCTTTTTATATTCATAAATTCATTAAATATTTATCTTGCATCTGGAAATTCCAAAAAATTACAATACATTTATTCATCATTATTTACATCTCGGCCAAGTTTCATAATTATTGGACTCCATTTAGCTAATATTTACATTTTAGTCCTTAAATTTGGCCACATTCACATTTGCATCCAATAATTGCATCAAAAATATCAAAAATATCTATTTCAAAAATCATGTATGAAATTTGATAGACGTAATTCTAGGTTGTTCCTTTGCCTCCTTGAGTTCGACCTTAGGACTTTCCCAAGTAAATAAACATAAAGACCACTCCGACTAAAATTGAATAAACTAATTGTGGTTATTTCTTGATTGATTCTGATTACCTGACATAATTACAACAAGACACTGATATCTGAAACAATAATTCACATCATTTCAAGAAGGTATTTTTGGTCTTGTCAGTAGTACAACGAGGTTAGCCGGTCCTCGATGCTCAATCAACAGTTAGGCAGTCGTAATACGATAGTCAACGTTGTGGGTCAACACAGGGCCTAGGTCGTTGTGGCCTTAACGATTTGCCCCTCCACTGTCACGGGTTGGGCATGGTAGGATGGGCCAATTCATATGGCTTTGTGGATGAGGATTATGTGAGGTGGAGTGGGAGGATTCATCGGTGGATCTCTGACGTTATGGGTGGTAGAGGGTGTGATTTATAGTTGCTGGAGAGAGGAGTTATAGTGAGGGGTGAGGGTATGATGGGCACGCGAGGGGTGGAGGAGTTAGGGCTTCACAAGGGGGATTTTAGGTAGCGGAGAGGGTGTTTGGGGTGGTTTCTAGAAAAGGAAGGGGCCGAGGGCTGAGTGAGGTGAAATGACTAATAGAGGAGGTTGGCCGGAGGAAGGCGATGGGTCCTAGGCTATTGGATAACAAGATCCAATGGTTCATATATGAGCAAGGGTGGACCGCCCAAATTAGATCAGGAGATCTGATCTAAGGGTTGTTCGATGAGAGGGGGCATGATGTCGTGATGAAGTAGGGGTCCTTATCCAAGGGATGGGGGATTCATAGGCGACGTGGTTGGTTACCAACCATTGGATGGGCGTCGCGATCCAACGGTGGTGGCGGTGATGGTAGGAATGAGAGGTGGAGATTTGATCAAGGACAAGATCAAAAGACTGAGTGAGAGTGGGGGAGGAGCGGCATGGATGAAGGCGAGTGAAGATGATCCAAGGGAAAGGGAGCAAGCCAGGTGGCGCCAGAAAGAGGGACCACGTGGCTGGCCTAGAGGGCGCCACGCGGCCCAGTCAGACTGTTTGGAATTTTGAAAAGGAATAGAAAATAAGAAAGAGATAAAAGGAAAAAGAAATAGGAAAAAGTCAAAACATGAAAGTTGTAGATCTCAATGAGATCTACAAGTTTCATGTTTACCAAAAAGTTAAATAAGGTTAAAAACACAACGAAGTATTTTTAGTAAGTAGTGTTAATAGATAAGAACAATGCTTTTAATTATTTTGAGATTTATCAATTACTTAAATTCCTTTTTAAAGCCAAAATAAATATATATAGTAATTACTCTAATTTTTAGGAGTTTTCATATGAACTAAAGTAAAGAAAAATAAAGAAAATAAAAGGATTATTTTATTACATAAATTAGGGTTAATTACATGTGAAGGATTTGTTGATAAATATGTGAAAATACTAATGATTTGCAATGAAATTCTTGTGTTTCGAGGATAATAAGGGAGAATGGAAATGATAAATCAAAGATTCATCAGATACCCAAAATTCTTATATTGGATGGGGGAAGACATTTTGTGAACAAGGAAGTCAACAAGCTCGTAAAGGAGTACGCAATTGAACACCGCATCACATCTCTCTACCACCCAAAATCAAATGGTTTGGTTGAGTTATCCAATAGGGAGATTAAGACTATTCTGTAGAAGCTTGTATGGCCAGATAGGAAATATTGGTCTCAACTTCTTGATTCCATTCTATGGGCTTATAGAACTGCCTACAAGACTCCATTGGATATGTCTCCCTCTGAGCTTGTTTATGGAAAGCAATGCCATCTGCCAGTTGAGTTAATTCACAAATAATTTTGGGAACTTAACATTTGTTTGGACTCAGATTTTAGTTGTCAAAATCACAAGATTGATCTGAACAAACTCCTAGAGATCAGAAATTATGCATACGACAACAACCTGATGCAAGGTGAAAGTCAAGAGATGGCACGCCAAGCATATCAGGAGAATGACTTTTGAGTCACATCAGAATGTTTGCTTGTTCGATGCAAAATTGAAGTTTTTCCTAGGAAAATTAAAGAGCAAGTTGATAGGGCAATTTCTGGTGAAGACTGTGCATGATAATGGCAGTATTCTCATATCCGAATTGTCATCTGAGAACATCCCTTCCTAGTCAACGGACATTTGCTAAAGCCATATATATATATATATATATCATGATACATTCCTGTCTGTGGTTTACTCTGTTGAAGTAGTATCTCAAGGAAGTGAACAATTGGAGGAACCATATTCTTTAGCACAAAAAACACTTTTTATTTTCTGCACTTTTTCTTTTCCTTTTCCATTTATTCCTTCTTCTATTTATTCACTCACCCCTTTCATCAAAGTTATGCTTAGGATGAATTTATCCTAAGTATAGGGGCGAGGGTGTTAAGTGTTCAACCTTTCCCTCGCTTGTCTCCTAACTTGTTGATATTCTTTATGTACTCAGGAATATTTCACACTAAGTATATGGGGAGAAAGTCGAGAAATAGATTTCGTATATTCAAACCCTCGTCCATCCCCGCTTGGTGTACAATCTACTTAAGATTACTTCATCCATGTATACGAGGGGGGGGGGTGGCCATATTATTCTTTGATTCTTTAGTAATTGTTGTATAGGTATTTCTATAGTTAGTACGAGTTATGTGAACCTTTTCTCTTCGATCTACGAGGACATAACTCAAGCTAAGTATAGGGGGTCGTATATAATTTGTATATAATTTAGCCATAACACGTATTTTCATATTTTTAAGTAAGATGGCTAAAATACAATTAAAACTTTCTAAAGAATAAAATCTATATAAATGTGAATATTTTTTTTTAAAATTCTTTCTAATACTGATTACTAAAACAACTTAAAAATGTTTTGCAAAATATTTAAAAAATGGATGGAAATTTTCTTTCAAAAATATTTTGATAACTATTTGGAAAATATTTTATAAAAATGATTTCAAACTTTTGTAAACATTATTTTATTTGTTTAAATAAAATAATTTTAAAATGTATTTGCAAAATGGTCACAAAAAGACTTTGGAAAATCTATACATATTGTTTGAAAAATCTTTGCAAAAATGCTTTCCAAATTCTTGCATAAATTTGTAAAAATCATTTGTCAAATTATTTTTCAAAAAAAGTTTTCAAAATGATTGAGAAAATGGTTTCAAATACTATGAGAACCTTGAACATAATTGATACCAATAAATTCTTTATAAACTGTGTGCATAACCCTATAAAAATTTGATGTAACTTTTTCACCTAAGCTTCTTAAAAATAACAATTGCACTCTCATGTAAATATTTGCATATAATTATTTTGGTCAAAATCCTTTGTTTTTTGAAAAACCACTAAAAAATTGCAAAACTAAAAATCAATACAATTGTACAAAATCTTTTTAAAAACTTATAAAAATCCGCAAAACTTTTTCCAAAATCCATAAAAAATTCAAATCTGAAAATTGCATCGTGCAATATTTTCTGCATTGTGCATAACATTGACATTTTTTTGGTTTGGTAATGATAATTGAACAAGTCTAAATAAAATCCGAATATTGGAGCTTGGTTTGACCTTAATACTTAAATTCACAGGAACCTTCTAGGAACCAAATTTGAGGCTTTTTAGGTCAGCTTGACTTAAATCTTTAAGACCACAGAACAATGTTCACTTGTCATCTTAGTATGCCTAAGTTGAATATTTCAAGACACACGCATGACTTTTTAGACAATGACCTAAATTGGACACCTTCACCTTAAATTTTGCTCAACTTAGTTGAAGTAGTATAGATCTGGATTTGTCGGCATGAGACACATGACAATGAAAACATCGGAAGTCACAATTCTATGGCCATTGTACCCCCAACTTGATCCAGTATCGAAGAAGTCTAAAGACAGATAGTCGTTGGTTCCAATAAAGCTTCAAAAGAAGGATAGTATACTGGCTCAGGAGGAAAAAGTCCTTGTGTAAATGTTGTTTTACAAAGTATTTGAAAAAAATGCAAAACCAAAAACTCTAAAAAGAATAGATGGGCAAATTTCAAAGAAAAATCAAATCCCATCGGAGCATGCATGTATGTATCCAATGACCAAGCTTATGCTTCACAGTCGATGTATTCATGTGAGACTACAACTGGATGATTTGGCTATACTGGTCAAGCATCCAAGGATAGCTAGCTACAAGGGCTACCATCCATTCTCTTTTCTACCTCCTCTTCTTGAGCTGGTTGCACTTGAACTTAGAAAGGAATACCTCTATCTCGAGGAAAGAGTTGTTGGATTGGGGAATTAGGGTCACCATGTTGGAAAAGACTTTCTTTTACCACTTCAGCCGAGAGGAGCTACATAGCACTTATACTATACAAGAAAGATTCATAGTCATACGAGTTTGTGTTTGAAGAGACTAGTTCTGATTTCACTATCGAGAAGAACTGAAGAAGGTATTGTGTTCTTAAGGGCCGTGGAGCTGGGAATCCACCACCGTCTGTCGTGGTCCTCGCGACAATCAGAGACGAGTATGACCCTGGAGCTGGGACACTACATCATTGGATTCGGCTACCACCGATACATGTTACAACCGTCCTTCATATCGTTGCTTCTCAAGTTTTACGAGAATACTACAGAGGAGCTGTTTACCTTTCTATAACAGTTTGAGATGATTTGCTATACGACCAACTATCCAGGTGTTACGCAGGAGGCCATTCGCCTTGAAGCCTTCCCCTTCGCCTTAGCAGATAAGGCGCTCTACTGGCTCAGTCATTTGGGGAGGGATATTTCAACGTGGGACGACCTTAAGTCCACGTTCCTGCGTAAATATTTTCCTTTGGGACAAACAAATATGATGAGGAGCCAGATCTCCAATTTCTTATAGCTGTTGAATGAATCATTCCATGAGGTGTGGGATCGATTCAAGGACCTTACTGAGAGATGCCCTCATCATGAGATACCTTTGAAGGTGCTAGTTCAGAATTACTTTGGAGGACTCCAGCTGGATGTCCAGGGACTTATGAGCACCGCATGTGGCAATAGTTATCTGAATCGGGATGCCAAGTCTGTCTGGTCCATCTTTGAGTGGATGACAGAGAACTCGCAAGTCATGGACTATTCGGGCATTCTATAAGACCCGAGAACCACCACATTACCGAGAGCATCAAAAGGTGGCGAATATTTCAGATTCTGAATCAAATTCCAACATGGGATACATTAGTGAAAAATTAACGTTGTTAGATGTGATTCAGAAGCAAGTTCAGGACCTGTAGTCACTGCTAGAGTTGGAGAAACTCTCATCACTTCCTCAGGAGCTGAGCGATCTGACGAAGAAGGTGATGGACTTGTAGCTTCAGTACA
The DNA here is from genome assembly GCA_037367405.1 of Ottelia alismoides. Lineage (NCBI taxonomy): Eukaryota > Viridiplantae > Streptophyta > Magnoliopsida > Alismatales > Hydrocharitaceae > Ottelia > Ottelia alismoides. The sequence continues at coordinate 1,314,100 of JAZKJV010003250.1, read as the reverse complement.
TGTAGTCTCACACTTCTTCGACTTCTCAACTTTTCGGAGATCCTTACCCGCTCCTCCTACCTGTCAGATTCACTTTTGTCCAGAGTGAGCCGGGTCAGCCTATGGAGACTTTGTAGATTGATTGGCACAAGGACCAGTCTTATGCCAACATAAACCCAACAGAGTACCATATTTTCAAAGCTGCTCCAGAAGTTTCCAGAAATTACATTTAGGTCCCCGCACAAGGACATAAATGTAATAATTTTAGTTTTCAATGCAATTCAATCCCTGTTAGGGACCTATTTGTAACAGAACAAATTCTTTTCTTCTTGCACTTATACCCCTGCACTGTAAGCTTACTTTGGATCTTATTTTTTGTCGTATTTTCCCTCGAAATTTCTATGATAGTTACACAACTACCATAGCGACTTTTCTTGTTATTTTTCACGAATTTTTGTTGTATATTTTTCTTGATTTGATTTTTGTAAAACCATGTTATTTTTAAGTGTTTTCTTGAGTTTCATTGTATTTCCAAGAAGAAGAATAAATTCTAGAAATTCTTTTATTCCTCAAAAGTCATAGTACGGTTATTCTGCATCCTCGAGTTCGACCCAGGGGAACATACCTGAATAAAAAATATTTTAAAGGATTAAAATAGGAGAGAATTTTACTTATTCATCTTTTCTCTTTCTCTCTCTCTCTCTCCTATTTTAATCCTGATTTTTGTTTGATCAACGCGGCTTCTGTCTTCACGATTTTTCCTACAATCGACATCTCTCTCAATTAGCTGCTATAAAGAAGTCGTGTTATCAAAATGGCACCGTTGCTGGGGAGGCGTTAGATTTACTTTGAATTTTGACATTTTTTTCGAGATTTTTTGGATCTTCTTGATTTTACGGCTTTCTGATTTCTTTTGGTTTCTTGTTTTTACGGCTTTTATCACTTTTTTTTTCAGTTTTTACAATTTTTAATTGATTTCTTTGATTTTTTACTATTTTTGTTTGCTTTTATTTTCACAGCTTTTTGTGTGTCTTTTTAACAAATTATGTAGGGCGTGTTGGATCAGTTGGCTTCTTCGGAAGCCGATATAGTTGAAAGTGCAGAGACCAACCCCTTCTCTCATGGGTCGATTGCAGAGGTGTAGAATTAGTTAGGTTTTGTTTTTTTACTTGTAATATTTTTGTAAAAAAATAAGGGCACTTGCCCATTTTTCTTTTCATAAGGAGCCCTGTAAGGGCATCCTGACTTATACCTCCCTCCCCCTTTCTCGGGGTCTATTTCACCGTGGCGTGCACTCGAGGGAGAAGGGAACCCACCGTGATTTTCTCGCATAATCGGTTTTCCACAGCTTTTTACGAGGTTAGGTGCTTGTTTAGGTGTTTTTCAAATTTTTTTCTCTCTACTTGCGCTTTTGTAGTTAGTTTTAGGACTCTCTACCTAGGTGCATGTTTATTTAGGATAAATAAAAAAGGAAAAAATCGTAAGACGTGTTGTTTAAAAAAAACCAAAAAAAGTGAAACAGTAAAATGAAATTAGGACTGCTTAAATACTTGACATAAAAATAAACGTAAAAGATCATTTGATTTGGGAGAGCAACCTGTACACGATGATTGTAGGTACACTTTCCAGATATTGTGAGCGAGGGACGAAACTTCAGGTTAGAACCAGAGTCTGAGTTTCTCTCGAAATACTACTTAGTCCATACACCTAATCACTGTTCTTTAGTGGGTACTCTCGGGTAGCCAACAATGGTCCGAGTTTACTTAGCAGAATGGGAGGTTTAGATGACGCTGTAGTAGCACGGTCCTCAAGTAACACAGGTAGCCGGAAACGGTCCGTACTTACTCCTATAAAGGTTGAGAATAAGTGCTTTCCTGTAAGGACTCAGGATAGTATTTTGGGGAAACTTCATGCACCTATCAACTCGTTATAATCTGTGATAGTACCTGTCTGCTAATATAACCCTAAAACCGAGAAGATAAAAGATCAAACTTTTACGGTCATCAACGGGCTGTGTTGGTGAATCCAGGGTGGTTTTGTGTTTGCTTGCAAGGTGTGTGTTATCGCATCTTATATGCCTTCACTCTCGATCTCTTGATTTGACATCATGATGTTCCGATATCTCTTGACATGGAAGATGACGACTTGACGGTTTTTTCACTCAAATTCCGTGAGCTCTCGACGATCCACTGTCCACCGTACTTCTTCACAAACTCGGGATGACCCTCTTCCCGAGTCGATCCCATCTAATAATGAGGAAAGTCAGACCTAGACTCCCTCGCCTCCCAGCCCTTCTTTTGAGGCAGACCCCCGCCTCAAACTATCGTTTATTTCTCTTGCACAATTTTTACTAAGCTCTTATGAGACTTTTTCCTTCCTAGAAGATTCGAAGGATATGACTCGAGGGAAGGACCAGACGAGGATCGATCAGTGTAGGAGCAAAACACAGGTCGAAGACCAGATCCAGCCGCAGACATCACCACAGTAATTCTAGACATGCTACAACATATGAATATACAGATAAGTGATCAGTTTAGAGTCCAAAACGAGCTGCGAGCTGAGATCGCCAAGCTGAGAGTAGGAGCTAGGAATCTACCACCGTCTGCCGTGGTTCCTGCTACACTCAGAGATGAGTATGACCCTCGAGCTGGGATGCTACATCATACGAGTTACGACCGTCCTTCATATCGTTGCTTTCCAAGTTTATGAGAATACTACAGACGAGCCATTTACCTTTCTACAACAGTTTGAGATGAATTGCGGTGACCAGCTATCCGGGTGTTACGCAGAAGGCCATTCGCCTCAAAGCCTTCCCATGTGCCTTAGCAGATAAGGCGCTCTACTGGCTCAGTCATTTGGGGAGGGAGATTTCAACGTGGGATGGCCTTAAGTCCACGTTCCTGCGTAAATATTTTCCTTTGGGACAGACGAATATGATGAGGAGCCAGATCTCCAATTTCACAGAGCTGCTGAATGAATCATTCCACGAGGTGTGGGATCGATACAAGTACCATACTGAGAGATGCCCTCATCATGAGATACCTTTGAAGGTGCTAGTTCAGAATTACTTCGGAGGACTCCAGATGGATGTCCAGGGCGTTATGAGCAACGCATGTGGCAGTAGTTATCCGAATCGGGATGTTGAGTCTGTCTGGTCCATCTTTGAGTAGATGATAGAGAACTCGCGAGTCATTGACTCTACTCGGGCATTACAGAAGACCCCACAACCACCACATCACTGAGAGCATCAAAAGGTGGCAAATATTTCAGATTCTGAATCAAATTCAAACATGGGATACATTAGTCAAAAAATAATGTTGGTAGATGTGATTCAAAAGCAAGTTCAGGACCTGCAGTCACTGTTAGAGTTGGAGAAACTCTCATCACTTCCTCAGGAGCTGAGCGATCTGAAGAAGAAGATGACGGACATGCAGCTTCAGTACAAGCAGTCTCACGCTTCTACAACTTCTCAACTTGTTCGGTGATCCTTACCTGTTCCTCCCATCCGTCAGATTCACTTTGTCCAGAGTGAGCCAAGTCAGCCTACGGAGACTCTGCAAATTGATTGGCATGAGGACCAATCTTATGCCAACTCAAGCTAGATAACCATCCTTGAAGACACTGATGTTGAGCCTCAAGCCACTCTTGAGATCAATGGGATATGGTAAGCTCCGATTATCCGTCATCACTTTTTACTCCTCAGAGCGTACACCACCTGCAACAGTCGCAACACCACAACCATCGTAGCATGGATGTCTGCAATTTCCGCACCGATAGAATTACATGCCACAGTAGTCTCACCAGCAAGCCTATCAGAGACCACATTTTGTTCACCATCCTGCTTCATATTTACAGCCGCGTCATTACCACTAGTAGCAACAATCTTCATACACACCTCAGAGATCTCCTCATTCGTACCCTCTGCAGCAGCATACGCCGAGGCAGGAGAGAGTAGAAAGCCAGATTTACCACGCTGAACCTGAGATATCTTCGTAGGCCCTGACGTTGAACCAGATCATGGACATGTTGAGCACCCTCTAGACCGCAAACAAGACCGAGATGGAATGGGTTAACCATCGTATGGATGAGTTAACCGCACACACGACCACTCTCCCAACCCAGCTTCAAATGAACCGAACAACGAGAGTAGGCATCCAGATCAGGTAGACAACACAATAGGTATGATCTCTTTTCCTAATTTCTTATCTAACTTCATTCGTCTCAAGAGCGGTAGATCACCAAGAGCACCAGATCGGGAGAGGAGAGGTCACAAGATGAGGAGCGAGAGTCGATCCTTGATACTCATATTGATGCTGAGGGGGAGGACCGCAATGATGACGAGGATCAACAGCTTGACATTCAGGGAGAAGGGAGCGATGCCGAGACAATCAATATGGACCTAGGTGAATCACTCGATGATACCACGCCATGCCATGTAGACACTCCCGAAGCTGATGTGTCTTTTCCTGTTTTAAAGAGTTTTGAAGATAATTCTTAGACTCTCGATGTACAAGCTGATCTCGATTTGAATAAAAAGAATTTTGTTGTTTCTGAAATTCTTCCTTTTCCCGATGCTTTGTATGGAAAAGGTAATAAAAAATCTAGAAAGAATGATGTCACTCCAGAGACTGATCAATTACTAAAATATCACATCTTTCGGAAGATTCTACTCCATGATTCCTTATTCAAAACAGACTATCGAAGAAGAAGAACTGATGAATAGATGTACAACGCGTAGGAAGAAGAAATCATGTACAAAGAAGCATATCTTGACCAAGGCCACCTCCCGCATTATTCAGAACAGACTATCGAAGAAGAAGGATTCAAGAGCACATTATGTTAGATGCGAGATTTCAGAAGCTGCATTTGATCGCACTCTATTAGATAACGGTTCCTCAATCAATCTCTTACCTTCTTGCTTACTCGACAAGCTCGAGTTAGGTCCTCTCTACAACTCTTGTTTGATCCTTCAGTTTGCTGATAGATCTATAAAGAGACCTAGGGGTATTTTAAGGAATGTTATTGTAACCATACAAGGCTTGCAATTCCCACTGGACTTTACTGTCCTGGACATGGATTGCCCTACATAGTTAGACCTTATCAAGATTATTCTTTGGAAGCCTTTCTTGGAGAATGTGAAGGCTCTCTTTGATTATGATACATGGAAGGTATCTTTTCGCAACGAGGGAGAAAAGGTACATAAGAGATGGCGAGAAAATCACATGCATCTAGTGTCTCATCTACAACTAGTTCCGATGCCTTGAGTTCTTTAGCCACTTGTGATTACATAGATGAGGTTCGCTTTGACGACCTCAAGAGGTATTGAGTAGAGACCCAGGATATCTTAGCAGAGGATGGGTCCGAGACTACAACTGGCACTTCTTCTGATGGTACTCTTTATTTCAGCATGGATGATGAGGATCAAATGGAGCAACGAACTGAGGATTTTATTGTAGATATTTCAGAGTCAGAAAGTTTATACGAGTCCTCCACCTCAGATGATTAAGAGATCGGGTTCCATTTAGCTTAGTTATTCTCCTCTAGTCATTATGAGGATGAGCACGGTAGCGAGTCGGATGATGTTTTTGACATCTTCTGTAGTCCGACTCTAGAACAAATTGAGACGGTCGATAACTGTAAAGCACACACATCTACCTCCAGCACAGATCCCCTTACGAGTACAGATGATCTTACAACAGAGCCAGATCTTACCTTACCAGAATTGAAGACCTTACCACCATACATGAAATATTCTTTCCTTGCGGGTCCACACCGACATTTTTTGGTCATTATCAGCGCATATTTGTCCGAAGAGCACGAATCCCGTCTGATGGAGATTCTTGAAAGAAACCGCAAGGCTATTAGATGGATTGTATCCGATCTCTGTGGCATAAATCCTGCTTTGTGTTCTCACCATATCTATCTTGGTTACGACAACAAACCTTACAGAGAGTTTTAGCGTAGGCTGAATCCCATCTTACACGATGTTGTCAAGAAAGAGATTAAGAAATGGTGTGACGCATGGTTTATTTATGTTATCTCCAACTCTGAATGGGTTAGCCCATTACATGTTATCCCAAAGAAGTCGGGAATTCAGATTTTTAAGAATGAGAGCGGAGAGGAGATTCCAAAGAGAGTAACCACGTCGTGCCGGGTGTGCGTTGATTATAGGAAATTGAATTCTGCGATGAAGAAGGACCACTTCCTGTTGCCTTTTATAGACCAAGTTATAGAAAGGTTGGCGGGGAAGGAGTACTTCTGCTTCTTAGACGGTTACTACGGATACAACCATGTTACAATTTATCTTGAAGATCATGAGAAGATCACCTTCACATGTCCTTTCAGCACGTATGCCTTTAGACGGATGCCCTTTGGATTGTGCAATGCCCATGCTATATTCCAGAGGTGCATACTTGCCATCTTTGCAGACATGGTCAGTGATTTTCTCGAGGTCTTTATTGATGATTTTTTGATCTATGGTGAGTCTTTTGACGATTGTTTAGCACACCTAGACCAGCTTCTTCAGAAATATTGTGAGGTACATCTTGTTCTGTCTTGGGAAAAGAGCCATTTTATATTTACAAATTAGATCATGTTGGGGCATGTCATTTCCATGTATGGCATGTAGGTTGACCCTGCCAAGGTGGATGTCATCAAGCATCTTGATCCAACATTAAGTAGTTATTGTCTTTTCTGGGGCATGTTGGCTTCTACTGACGATTCATTCAGGACTTCTCTAAGATTGCCTGACCATTAACAGAACTATTAGGCAAATACATCGAGTTATTGTTAGATAAAAAATGTCTTAATGCCTTTCTCATAGTAAAAGATATGATCATCAGTGATCCTGTCCTACAACCACTTAATTGGTCTCTCCCTTTCGAGATCATGACAGATGCTTCAGATTTTGCAGTCGGGGTTGTATTAGGACAGAGGAGGAACATAATTCTAGTTGCTATCCACTATGCCATCCACACTTTAGATGATGCTCAGCGCACCTATACAATGATAGAGAAAGAGATGTTGGCAGTGGTATTAACATTAGATAAATTGAAATCTTATCTTCTTGGCTCAAAAATCACAATTTATACTGATCATTCAGCTATCTGATTTTTCATGGAGAAGAAGAATGCTAAGGCACACCTTCTCAGATGGATTCTCTTACTCCAGGAGTTTGATTTATACATCAGAGATATGCCTGGGGTAAAGAACGTGGTAGCTGATCACCTCTCCTGACTATAGATAGAGCAACCTTCAGATGAGTACACACCATAGATTGCAGAAAGATTCCCAAATGAGAGCATCTTTACAGTTACAGATCTTCCATGGTATGCAGATATAATGAACTTTCTGGTTACACAGAAGAGTCCATAAGGTTGGCCAAAAGACCGACTCGATAAGCTAGTGTCCAAGACACGATACTACCATAGGGAGGATCTGATTCTTTTTCGCGAGGGACCGGATTGTGTTTACTGGCAATGTATTCCTCATGAGGAATACAATAGTGTCCTCACTCCGTGCCACTCCTTAATGGCTGGAGGACATCACTCAGGGAAGAGGATAGTGCAGAAGGTACTTCAGAGTGGATTTTGGTAGCCGACTCTTACTAGAGATGCTTGCACATTTGTGAAGCGTTGCCCAGATTGTCAGAGAGCCTTAGGGACAATCAGTGCTAGAGATGCAATGCCTATGTGACATGTCATCATTTACGAGATCTTTAATGCATGGGTCATAGATTTTATGGGATTGTTTCCCTCTAGAAACGGCTTTGAGTACATTCTTCTAGATGTAGATTATGATAGTAGATGGGTAGAGGTTATACCCGCATGAACCGTTGATAGCAAGACAGTGTGCACGTTCCTAAAAGAGCACATTATTTCGCGGTTTGGTATTCCACATATTCTATTTTAGACGGGGTTAGCCATTTCATTAATAAGGAGGTGAAAAAAACTAGTTACGAACTATAGCATTGATCACAGAGTAACTTCTCCTTACCACCCGCTAACGAACAACATGGCTGAAGTCTCAAATACAGAGGTGAAATCCATTCTTCAGAAATTAGTATGACCAGATAGGAAGAAGTGGTCAAAGCTTCTACACCAGGTTCTTTGGGTATATGGTACTGCATATAAGACTCCCTTAGGTACTTCACCATTCAGATTAGTTTATAGGAAGCCATGCCATTTTCCCGTAGAGATCATGCACAAATCCGAATGGGTTATCAAAGAGATTTCTTTAGAAATGCAGAAATCAGAAGCCAAGAGAAAGCTAGATCTGAATGAGCTAGTGGAGATTCGAAATAAGGCATACGAGAACACCCTCATTTATAAGGACAATGTGAAGAGAGGCATGATAGACATATCGAGGACAAGATCTTTGTTCTTGGGCAGAAAGTATGGTGATTCAATGCACGATTACAAATTTTTCTTGGCATAATGAAGAGCAAGTGGGAAGGACCGTACATAGTCAGAACGATGCACGACAATGGTAGTATTGCTATATCAGATGTGTCACCTGGTGTAGAGACATTGGTAGTGAATGGGCAGATGCTGAAGCACTTCGTGGAGACTACCAATCATCTAGCTCGAGTTGAGGTGATCTACTTTATACAGGATGCATGACTACTCTTCCACTTCATTCCATCATGTACAGAGACATGTGAAGCCATTCGGTTTTCCTGGAGTACACACTTCTATATTCTCCGTAGATCACAATCGTCCCTATTTTTTTGTCTTATATGCTTAGGTTACTAGATCCTAAGTATGGGGGGGGGGCGAATGCCTGCTGATTCTTGATTTTCAATTTTTGATCTTTTTACTTTTCTTTTGTATATCCTTTCTTTTACTCGAATCATTGGTCCTTAATTTTGGCCACAATCTTTTCTATACTTAGGATGCCTTATCCTAAATATAGGGGGGACCGAGTGATTTTGTTGATTTCATTTTTCTTTGTCTTTTCTTCCTTCGGTTGTATATTCTTTTCCTCAGTCACCTCATTTTTATCTTCCACTATACTTACGATGACCTAATCAAAAGTATAGGGGGGTCGACAGACTTCTATTCTTTCTTTCTTTTTTCACCCGCTTTTACATAGCACGAGTTATGTCCTCCTTTTTCTCTTTTGATGCTATGAGGACATAGCACAAGCTAAGTATAGGGAGTGTGTATTTATTGTTTAAATTTTTTTTACATAACTCGTACTTTCATGTATTTTCTATATCAATAAAATACATAAAAAGTGGGTGAGTATTAATTTAAAATCAAGTTATCTATTTATTTTATTTATAAAGCCTTGTAAATAAGTAAAATATGCCTAAAATTCTTATCTAAAATTCTTAATATGTATTCAAAATATGTATTATACTTATTTAAAATTCTATATATTAAAATATGTGTAAAATTCATTTAATCCTTGCAAAACCTTTGTATATAACATTTGTAAAATACATTAGTTATTTCATTCAAATAAATATGGGTAATTTATCTTATTAAAATTCTTGTACATAACTTTTTTTAGAAAAATCACAAAATAAATAAAAAATACAAAGTCTAAAATCCATAAAAATTACAAAATCCATAAAATCCATAAAAATATGTAAAATTATGAAAATATACTTCACAAAGACAAGGTTGCATTTGCATTAGCATTTTTCAGAATAAGTTTAATTTCTAGAAAAAAATATTGAGAAAAGTCTAAAGGATGGAGCTTGATTACGTCCTTTAACTTTCATTGTGAGGAGCCTAGTTTGGAACTGGAATTTAGAATCTTTAAGTCTTTAACTTAAATCTTTGGGTTCCATGAGACCATGTTTGGGAAGTCAACTCAAAATTGATTAAGTATAACACTTGGTGGCATCCGTTAAACTCTTCATCAGTGAACCAATTTCCAACATATGCACTTTACCCTTAGTTCGACTTCCATGGGGTTGCGATGGACAATCCATCTTGGTGGTGTGTTTCTATACTTGTCTTGTGGTATGGACGTCTAAAGATGGGAGAGATTGGGGTTGCAATAATCGCTTCGGATGAGGAAAGGATCTGCTCGCACATTTTGTTCAAGAACTCAAAAAATAGACGGAATGAAAAGATGCTATATCAGTCGAGGCATAAAAGATTGATGCAGTGCAAGAAATGTTACAAAGCCAATTCAAAGAAGAAGCCACCAAATAAAAATATGACCACAATGGTCCGAGCTTCCACCAAAAATCCAACACATCTTAGTGGAGACTTAGCTACATCGGTTGGGCTTCACAATAAGATGTGTCTACACTTGTCGTACTCTAGTTATTTTCTCATTCTTCTACTTTCTCTCTATATTCGATTGTGGACACATCACGAACTGACCTTAGAAGGTAATACCCCTCCTCGAGGAAAGAGTAGCTAGATGAAGAACTAATGGGAGTGTATAACTGGGATGGGCGGTTTCTTCTCTTCTTTCAAGCGGGAAGAGCTAAAAATTTCACATATAATACATATTGATTTCAAGGTTGATAGTGTTTGTGATATGAATGAGTGGATCTGAACTGGCTGTTGAGGTGAACTTAAACAAGGATTTGTGGAACTTGAAGGCTGCTGAAGCTAAAATCCTAATCCTAGTTAAGGCTCCGATAAAATGCTTGTTTCAGGCCCGATCGAGCTATGTCCTTCGTCTATTCTCATGAATTGCTTTAGGAAAACAAATTCATTTTAACTTTCTTTCTTTTTTCCTTATTTCTCAAAATAAGTGTTTGCTAAGGGACTAGTAAAGTTTAAGTATAGGGGGTTGATGAATCCATGAATCATTAACATTCTGTCTACATTTTGTCTTAAAACCCTTAACAAATACATGTAAATATTCACTGATTTCCACTTTTTAACAAAACCCTATTCATAAATAAAATACACTTTTATGCATTAAAATCATGTAAACAAATCAAAGAATAAAAATAAATAAAAATAAAGGAAATTGTATATATGTATATATGTACAATATGACTTATTAAATAAATATAGCTGAAACATATATTTATAACCTAATACACGAGACCAAGTCAGCATGGGTTGGTCAACAAATAAATAAGTAGGGGGAGATAAGGAACAAAACAAATAAAAATAATTAATTTCACACTTTATACACTCTTTATTACTTAACCAGTAAATACCAAAATCAAAGATTTTTAATTAATTCATACTAAATATTGTTCATCAAACTCCTTTCTTAATTATTTCTAAAAATGTATAAAAAATATAAAAATAAGTTAAAAATATTATCTTATATATTATGCCAAGAAATCCAACTTGTAAATTGTCAAAATCCCAACTTCCGAACATCATGACCTTCTCATACAAACTCCAATTTCACTCTACTTACTTTTAAAGTGTATAAAATAATATTATCTAATTAATGAAGATGATTTCACTAAAATCGGGGTCCGTTTGCAAAAACTCGATTTTGGGACCTAACCACAATTGGGTTTCTGGCCATTTATTTTATTTAGAACACACTATTTATTGTTTCAATGATTTTATAATTTCTAATTATTCTATTGATCTTGTATTTTAACCCTAACTTATTTCATAAATTTTGGATCTTATTGATTATTTTCAATAAATCAAAAATCCTAATTTATAGGTAAAGTTGAACTGTATACCTTATACTTGTATTTATTAATATACTTAAATTAATATCTTAAAATCTATAAAAAAATTGTACATACTTTATTTCGTATCATGATAACTAATAAAATATAAAAATACTCTACTATTTATTAATTTATTAAATTAAAAATCTAAAACCTATTCATTAAGTATTATTTATGCATATTTATTAATATAATATTTATATTTCATAAAATATTTATTAATCATTAAAACTAGTTATATCATAATTTAGATAAGTTATTTACTTATAATTTTTATTTTTATACTTATATAAGATACCATCATTTACTATTTATTTCATATTTATTAATATATTTATCAATTCTGGCCAATGAGGTGTTGACACGTGTCAACACATGGTTCATCTTTCTCAAAGAACCCAGTCCGGTTGAGCTGTTCTAACTTCTAACTTTCAACTAATTCCACCTGCCATTGCTTAACCACTCTAACCGATTCTAACCCGCCATTGTCTTCTCCCAACGACATGCATCCACACCAGCCCTTAATTTGTACCTAACTCACTTCGATTCATTCTATAAATGCCCATCAAATATCCATCTCCAACTAACTATTCCTGAACTAACCCTTTCCAGAATCCCACTGGCCGAACCACCACATTCATCGCCGTCCTCCACCTATCTCTGGCTGTGACAGGGCCAAAGGCAAGCTTCGCGTGGAAGAGTGATCATTGGAGGAAGGTTCCAAAGCTGAAGCTTGGCCTTGCATCACCGAAGCCGCATCGTGGAGCTCCGAGAAGCCGCCCCCTAGAGAGATGACCAATAGAATCATACATCCTACTATCCCCATGTATTCCACCAGCTTTTGCCTTTTTATTTCTTGAATCTCACGCCTTGAATAACAGACTTAAACGTGTCATTTGAGACCTTAAGCATCCATCTTATATATACCTTACTTCACGCTCCTTAAATGCAGTCACATTCAGTCAAAATCATCTCCATTCCTCTCCCATTATCATGTTTATCATATATTCTGGAAAACTTATTTTAGATCTGCAAATCCTTCATTTTTTGGCTGATTTCATTAGAAATCGAGCATATAAAACTCATTTGTAGGTCTTTATCATCACTAGAGCATTAATACATCATCTAGAGATCAAATTCTTCGAAGAAAGATTGAATCAAGACAAATCCTCTTCTTTCTAGTAGACATCACCGCACCGCCAACTTCGTAACGTCCAGCCAACAATACCCTGCACCTTGGAGCCCGCTCAACCGCATGCCTGCTCGAAAGGAGAAGGAGACTCCCTCCTAACCCTGCAAGAGGCCAATGTACGCCACCAATTGTCGGGAAGAAATCAGAGAAGATGCTACCATCATCTACTGCGAGAAAGGGGGAAGAACACTAAAGAACACCAGAGCGCACAGGCTGGCGACACATGTCCAGATCAGACGGCTCATATCGCGCACCCTCTTCTAATCTCTGCCATTGATCATAGAACGGTGTGAAAATTGCAACATAAACCTAACAGAGTTCCATATTTTCAAAGCCGCTCCAGAAGTTTCCAGAAATTACATTTAGGTCCCTGCCCAGGGACCTAAATGTATAAATTTTAGTTTTCATTGCAATTCAGTCCCTACCAGGGAACTATTTATAATAGAATAAATTGTTTTCTTCTTGCACTTATACCCCTGTAATGTAGGATTATTTTAGACCTTATTTTTGTTGTATTTTTCCTCGATTTTTTTAGGGTAGTTAAACAACTACCCTAGCGACATTTCTTGTTATTTTTGATATTTTTTGTCGTATATTTTTCTCTATTTGATTTTTGTAAAACCGAATTATTTTTTAATGTATTCTTGAGCTTCATTGTATTTTCAAGAATAATAATAAATTCTTGAAATTATTTTATTTATCGAAAATTACAATACGGTTATTCTACCTCCTTGAGTTTGACTCAGGGGAACTTACTTGGATAAAAATTAGTTTAAAGAATTAAAATAGGAGAGAATCTTACTTGTTCACCTTTTATCTCTCTCTCTCTCTCCTATTTTAATCATGATTTTTGTTTGATCAACGCGGCTTTGGTCTTAGCGATTTTTTCTACAACTGACATCTCTCTTAATTAATCGCTAGCAATAAGCCGCGTTATCACTTCTCCACTGTCGTACGCCGGAGCATCCCCATTCCACTCGTCCAGAGTGCATTCCAACTTTAAAATCGTTCGAGATGATCTGCCTTGAGCCAGTTAATATCTTCGTGCATGTCCCATGGCAAAAGGACTCCTCCTATACAATCGCACCTGGATGAAGGTCCCTAGGTGCTCTTTCTTCCCTAACGTGTCGGGACTCCATCGGTGGGTCTTGGATCTTCTGGAGCACATCAGTCAACGCGGACGAGCCCCCTGTTCATTTAGAGTCCTAGAATTACATCAAAAACCACTGGTGGGAGGAGAAATCACAGATCGAAGTTCAGGGAAGGTCTCCTTCTTCCCTGTTCTTCGCGCATAGTAGATAGCGTTCGATGGAAGGCTCGCCTCTAGTTTTAATCTCTACCATCCGCTCTGCGCTCGACTCTGCCATGCGATGGAGTCCATGATCAGATCAGAGCCGCTCATCGACGAAGCGGTATCGCGAGATGTCCTTGCGACGTGAGGCAAGTGGATCGTCGTCAGCTGCATGATGACACGCCTACTAAGGGTAATTTACATATTTCACCCATATTCTTTTTATATTTATTTATTAGTCTTGTAAATAAAGTATATATGGTAAATAATTGTGGATATTTTGCATAATGACCCATGATGCTTATTGATATTGCAAATGGGTCCGGTCCACATCACCTCATGTGTCATCCCACGTGAGGTGGCGAAATTGCAAGTGTACCCTTGCAGCCTTTTCTATTTAGGTTTAGAATGATAAAATTTAATATATGTTGTAAATTTTTGGGAAAATTGCATGTGAGACACTGATGTTTATTTTATATGCAAAAACCTTCTTAGTTCATGTATTTTTGGTGCTTGGATTTCATTTATTAAAAATAGCTCTCGTGCTCTAAAAATTATGAAAAAAATAGGGTTAGATGCGTGTTAGTATGCATTTTCGTACTCTATTTTTATTTTTGGCAATTTTGGCATTTTAACTATTTATTAAAATTGAAATGAGCATGTTTTTATCCTTGTTTAATGTAGAAAATCCCAAAAAATAGAAGAATGTTATGAAAAATTCCCAAAAAATATATATTGTCTACTTTAGTATTTATTAACTCCAGACCAAAAATACCTAAAAATAGAAAATAAAAATTCTGAAAAGTAAAAAGCTCCAAAGTCCAACAAAAAATATTAAAAATCCTCAAAAAAATCCAAAAATATGTTTTTGTGTTTTGAATTTTATTTATATTATGGGGCTGGGGAAGCTGCACCTGGGGGTGTAGCTAACTAGCTGCACCCGTCCATTTTTTTCATTGATTGTTTGTGTTTTTGAAATGAAACAAGGGGGATTTAAATCACTATATATAACCATGATATCATATCAATTCAACTAAATTTGACATTTCTATCATCTCCATCAAAGCTATCACATTTTAACGGTTTCAGGATTATTGAAATTGATCATATCTAGATGGGCATATGCTAGGAGTGTTAGTTTTGCATGAAATTTGAAACACATATTCCACACAATAAATTTAGTAAATCCCCCATAAGTTTCCTTCAAAAAATCAAAAATCAATGAGAAAAATACCCGGGTGTAGCTAGTTGGCTGCACCCCCCGGTGTAGCTTCCCTTTTCCCTTATATTATCATCTATCTATTAAAATTGATTTGAAGAATTTTGTATTTATTTTGTTATTTTTAATCTTCATTTCAAATTTGACATATTATTTAATCCCTGATTTGGGATATTTTTTACTTTAAAAATGCATAACAATTAGCAAAAAATCGAGAAAAAACATAAAAACATTAGAAAAATATATAAAACCCCCAAACAGTTTCTTTTCTGTATTTTATTTATTTATACTAGTATTTATAATTATATTACTCAATATGGTATATAAAGCCTTATATAGTTGAATATATATATCTTAAAAAGAATATTCAAAAGTTAGAAAATAAAAATCTTTATATATATATATATATTATCTAAAAATTAATATATATGTATATATATAATTAAAAACCACAAAAACAATAAAATGGATAAAGGACATGTTATGCGTACTACACGTTGATTATCAATCATTGTAGGCTACCAGTCTTGCTCTCTGTGGTTCGACCTCTACATGCTTGCTTGCTATACACTCAGTTTTGTAGGGAATAATAAATTTTGACTCACATTTTTGTCATTCGCTGTAAATCTTGGAACTTGCCATATCTTGGATAGTATATAATAAGATCCGACTCGTTAAGAGGAAACCAACGGAATTTGTTTCGTGTAAAGCGGGCTTCGTTTTGATTTGTTATGATTTTCAGATGAAAGAGAAGTAAGGAGGGTTAAGACATCATTAACCGATAATGGCTGCCATTAAGACTAATTAAGCATGATTAAAGAAACTAATGACAGATTGAAAACTGCTAATGATCATTAGCAAACACTAATTAATAGTTAGCAAAAGATAAGCGTAAGCCACGAAAGTTAAATCGCGATTAGTGAAAGTTAATCACGATTAGTGTCAATTAAGCGTCATTAACGAATCTAGAATCCTCTAGAATGGTCTAACTTAAGCCCCTAGTTTGGGATAAGTTTTAGCCAAAACCATGGGCCACTAAACCATGGTTAAGGTCTAAACCATGGTTTTCTAACCATGGTTAGTGGTTTTCTAGAGCCTATAAATAGACCCCCCTACCCATTCATTCTATACGATTTCCACTACCACCACCACCCCAAGGGATAGGGTCGAGAGGTCGGGAGGAGGAATGGGAGGCGAGGGAGGAGCGCTAGCGAAGCGCTGCCAGGAGAACGAGGAGGAGAAAGGTATGATCATCTCTTAGTTTGTTTCATAAGTTAGGATTTCAATTCATCCTCTTTTATTCCAAGCTTTGTTCTTGATTCATATTTCTTTCCGATTTGTTTTCTGTTGTGGTTCCAAGAGAAATCTGTGTAACACCCTACTTAGGTGCGGGCGGCTATGCACGTCAGTGAACCTTGTGATTCCTCACACATTCACTCATCTAAGACGCGTGGTGTCTTCCGATTCTCCATTGCTTATGTTCTATTCTTTCAATTATGCTTTTACAGTTATTTTGATGCAGAAATCTGTGTAATACCCTACTTAGGTTCGGGCGCCTATGCACGTAAGTGAACCCTTTGATTCGTCACACATTCACTCACCTAAGATGCGTGGTGTCTAGCGATTCTTCATCTCTTGTTGTTTGAGTATATTCTTTCAGTTTTGCTGTTGTTTTCCTCATGATTGATTTTATAGAGGAAACTCTTTTCGTTTTTATTTTGAAATATGTTTCGATATAAGGGGAAACTCTGCCGAAATTTCCCGAGAAATATGTCCCGATATAAGGGGAAACTCTGTCGAAATTTTTTGAGAAATATGTCCCGATATAAGGGGAAACTCTGTCGAAATTTTTCGAGAAATATGTCCTGATATAAGAGAAAACTCTACCAAAATTTTCATAGAAATATCACCCGGTATAAGGGGAAGCTCTGCTTAAATTTCAAGAGAAAATATGTTCTTGGCGTTCTTCGTGTTCTTCGTGTTCTTCGAGTTCTTCGTCCGTTCTTCATGTTCTTGACACGTTCTTAGCGTTTTTGATATGAAAATGAAATTCGATCTTTTTAGGAGCCTTAAAACATCCTTTCTAAAAACGAAACACGATAGAGCCTTGCATACACGAGAGAGAGCTCGATTAGGGAACAAAATCCTTCCTTTTGTTGTTGGATTTTCAAATGAGATTATTGAAATTCTTGATTTAATGTTCTGTTTTATAAAAAACCCTAATTTTGGCTATTTTTTAAAAATTCTGATCAATTGATTTGTAATTCCCACTAAAATAAGGTTTAAACATCAAATTGATGTGATGGCTTTGAAAGTTAGGGTTTGGGAGTTAAAATAAGCATAAATACGTGTATATACACATATGTATAATATATATATGAGTCTATACTAAGTATTGCCGATTATGCAAATCGAAGACTTAACGAAGGAATTACATCATGGGAATTGATGTGGTTTGAGTTGGATCCTGAAAAGGATCGTGTGTCACCTTAAGGATGACTGGGAGTAGAACTACAGGTCGGGCATGCAACCTGTAGGTTTGTCGGAAGGAATCCATATTGGTGTTTCCCTACCTAGGTGGTACACGGTTGCCCTGTTATGATAAGTGCACACGAAATGAATGTTTTTCAATGCGTGGTACTGGGAGCCAATATCTTCGGGTTGAACGACAGAAGATGTGGTCGTGCCATGTGGAGGCACGAGTGGTTCAATAGCGGCTGGGTCACGATAATATGTATTTAAAGCTGCTAGGTTATATAATTAAATGTTTGCCTGAGGTTTTAAGCAACCGAGTCCTCGAGGACGGTGCGCTCCTTTATTTGCCAGGCTGAGGGTTTGAGATCCTGATTAATAAAAGAAAAGGAAATTGTCAGGGTAGTATTGGAGGATTGGTTGAGGCGACATGCAGCGGTATAAGCTTACCAAGATCAATGCAATCTCCAATCCCGAAGGGTCCACAGCTTCGGAGTCCAAGAATGGTGGGGTTCCCCTGGACTAATCCCTAACGTGGAATAGAAAAGGAATATGACTTAAATTAATGAGAAGGAATGAAACTTTTTGTGATAACAAGTTTTCAAAAATTACACAATTTGTTTGCTTTTCTCTTCTTCGTTACTTAACATTCGCTAATTTTTATCCTATGATTTATGGAAAACCCAACAGGTGTCGGTGATCCATCGCAAGGACTTTAAAAATCCATCCATCTTGCATACTAGACATCCAACCAGACACAATAGCTTTTCTTTGTGAGGTAGTTAGTAATATTTCTGTATATTTCCTTCAAGTTGATGTACATGTAAAGGGTTGTAGTGGGACAATGGATCATGTAAACTTTATTTTGTGAATGGAAAAGTGTTGAAATACTTCCTTTTTATATACTTTATTTGCAGTCTATTTCTGAATGTTAGTTGTGATTGCTGAATAAATTATTCCTGAGTAACAAGATCCGGATATGGGAGGATCTGACGGCCCAAAAATCGGGGTCGTGACAGATTGGTATCAGAGCTTGGTTACTCTTGTAATTTATTTAGTAATTAACAACTAGGAGTGGTATTCAGAAAACTAAGGTTGTATTAAGATCCTTTGATCTTAATAACTGGCTGCATTACCATTCACAAGTCATTATCCCTTATGTACATCATGCTAAGACATATAGGATCTGACCTTTGACCTTGACTCATCCCATGATCATGGAAGACCAAGAAGTGTCTAGACAATTAGCAGCTATGATGGTGATGCTCCAAGACATGGGGCAAAGGCGGCAAGCATTGGAGGAGAGGCTCAATGCACAAGCTGAGAGACTCGAGGCATCTAAGCCTACGGATCCTAGGATTGAAGGTTATGTCCATCTTTCCGAGGAAGAATCTAATTACCATCCTTCAACTGAGTCTGCTCCTACCCCGATCGAAGGAGAAATGGAGAAGGCCCTTCATAGATACCAAACATTACTAGACAATTACCGAAAGGGAAAGATTCCTCAATTTAAAGGCATAGAGACACCTATTGAGGAAGAACTATGGCTTGATGACGTCAGCAGGATGTTGAGAATAATACACGCACCAACAGATACTTGGGTACACTTTTCTGATTACTCCTTAGCAGACTATGCAAGACGATGGTGGAGAGCCATTTCCATGACATTAGTAGACCCTGTTCCATGGGATGTTTTTGAAGAAAGGTTTCGAGCCCACTTCTGTACCTCTCATTGGGAAGAATTGAAGAGGAGGGAGTTAGCTTCTTTGACCCAAGGATCCAAGAATGTACGAGATTATCATATTCACTTTACGGAGCTGCTACGTTTTTCCCCAACTTTAGAAGCTTCACCACAAGAGTGTCTTACCAAATTTGTTAACAGTCTTCAGGGAGATTCGAGAGAGAAGCTTGTAGGTTTTAGAGCCACCACTGTAGATGAAGCCATGGACATCACCTCTCGTATTGAGATGGAGAGGGATGAAAACCGCCAAAGAAGAAGCTTTCACTTTACTGGTGGACCATCCAAACATAATGCGAATTATAACCAAAGCGACAATCGTTATCATCCAGTCGGGTCTAATATAATCTCGCCATAGACTTGGGGCCAGGAATTATCTGGAAGAAAGGGTTTCTCTAGACCTCCACTATATCCTCATGACTCAGCAACAAGATCTAGCACCTCTATGGCCGGGTCTTCAGCTCAAAAAGAAGCACGTGTGTGTTTTTACTGTCATCGGGAAGGCCACATCAAGAAAGATTGTCCGAAGTTGAGAGGGTCAGGGTTTAAACCCCAATTAACAGTATAACATCCACCTCGAGCAATGGAGCAACACGCGGAGGAAGACATGGTAGAGGTCATGGCTCACAAGGAGCGTTTCCTACACAGCAACCACCACAAAGTGTTGCGGGTTCTAGCTTGCCTAATCCTAATGGCCAGCTCAATGCAATCACTATATAACAAGCCTACAATTCAGGCACAGTCGTACGAGGTACTGTTACTATTCATGACTTTTCAGTACATGCCTTATTTGATTCTAGTGCTTCACATTCATTTATTTCTCGACGGTTAGTACCCACTTTGGGTAAGATACCACTAGAAGTACAACAATCCTATCTGATCAAGGGACCAAGAGGACAAGTATTTATAATCCGAGAAATCCTGGATAATTGTATAGTACTGATAGCGGGACATCAGTAACTTGTTTCACTACTACTAATAGAAATGGAGGACTTTGATCTTATCCTAGGGATGGATTGGCTAGAAAGGCATCATGCATGTCTTGACTTTTTTCAAAAGACAGTAATGTTTCACCTTCCTAACTTGATAGAGTTCCAGTTCTATGTAAAGACATCCAATGATAATATCGAATATATCTCTACATTGAAGGCACAACAGTTGTTAGAGCAAGGGTGCCAAGGTTATTTAGCTTATGTAACCACTATATCAGGGTCAGACAGAATGATGGAAGATATACCTATAGTGTGTGAGTTTCCTGATGTATTTCCAGAGGAACTACCTGGATTACCACCTGAGCGAGAGATTGAATTTGAAATCTCTTTTACCTGATACTCAACCTATCTCTATCCCTCCATATAGGATGGCACCAGCTGAGTTACGAGAGTTAAAGTCTAAGTTGCAAGAACTATTAGATAAAGGATTCGTTCATCCTAGTACTTCACCATGGGGAACACTTGTCTTATTTGTCAGGAAAAAGGTTGGTTCAATGCGGTTGTGCATTGACTATAGACAGTTAAACAAGAGGACAATAAAGAATAAGTGTCCTCTACCAAGGATAGATGATCTCTTTGACCAGTTACAGGGCTCGACTGTGTATTCCAAGATTGACTTAAGATCTGGATACCATCGGTTGAAGATAAAAGATGCGGATATCCCCAAGATAGCCTTTCGAACTAGATATGGACATTATGAATTCTTAGTTATGCCTTTTGGACAGACAAATGCCCCAGCAGCTTTCATGGATTTCATGAATAGAGTATTCAAGGAGTTCTTAGATCACTTTGTAATAGTCTTTATTGATGATGTGCTTATTTACTCTAAGGATAAGTATCTGCATGAACATCTTCTCAGGTAGGCACTTGAAACTCTAAGGAAGAACAAACTGCTAAATATAGCAAATGTGACTTCTGGCTATATGAAGTATCTTTCTTAGGCCTTATTATTTCTGGGGATGGTATATCAATTGATCCTACAAAGGTTAGTGCGGTGATGAGTTGGGAACGCCCGAAGATTGTCACAGAAATACGATCTTTTCTGGGATTAGCTGGATATTATAGAAGATTTGTGAAGGACTTTTCACGAATAACATTTCTAATGACTAGGTTGACCCAGAAGGAAGTTCCATTCATATGGTCAGATGCATAAAGAACTAGTTTCCAAACACTGAAAGAATGCCTAACATCTTCACCCATCCTTACTCTACTCTCTGGGAGTGAAGGGTTTACAGTGTACACTAATGCGCCTAAAGAAGGACTTGGGGCAGTTCTTATGCAACATGGTAAGGTAGTTGCATATGCATCACGACAGCTCAGTACACATGACAAGAACTACCCAACACATGACCTTGAATTAGCTGCCGTAGTTTTTGCTTTAAAGATATGGAGACACTACCTATATGGTATTACTTTTGAAATCTTCATTGATCATAAAAGCTTGAAATATCTATTTCATCAGAAGGAACTCAATATGAGATAGAGACGGTGGCTAGAGTTGTTGAAAGACTATGATTGCACTATCTCCTACCACCCTGGTAAGGGGAACGTCGTAGCAGATGCCCTTAGCAGAAGAACCTATTCACCTGGGTTGGTGAGTGCTATCCACTTCTGGGGTTTACTATCAACGTTAAGTGAATGGAAACCATTTGATAGTAGTGCTGATACTATAACTATCCCTCACCAATACAAACCAGAGATCTGGGATAGAATAAAGAAAGGACATGAGGATGATCTAGTCTTTAAAGACTTGAGACAACAACTTGAGAAGAATGAGATAGAGGGATTCCATATACAAGATGGGTTACTGTATAACCATCACAGAGTTTGTATACCAAACACACCTGAACTAAGGAAAGACATTTTATGTGAAGCGCACTGCTCAAGATTATCTATTCATCCAGGAATTACAAAGATGTATAAGGGTCTTCATTCATACGTTTGGTGGTCGGTAATGAAGAAAGATGTTGCTGAGTTTGTGAATTCATGTTTCACTTGCCAGTAGGTAAAGGCTTCACACCAAAAGCCACCAGGATTATTGCAACCCCTCCCTATATCTGAATGGAAATGGGAAAGCATTTCCATGGACTTCGTTACTGGCTTACCTCAGAGGACTGGTAGTAAAGATAGTATATGGGTTATAATAGATCGTCTGACAAAGGTAGCACACTTTATTCCGATAAGATTATCTTTCACTCCAGACCAGCTTGCTGAGTTATATATTACACATGTGATTCGCCTCCATGGTATCCCAAAGGAAGTAGTTTCTGATCGAGATTCACGATTCACCTCACACTATTGGGAGAACTTCATGAAAGCCTTAGGTACACAACTATGCTTGAGTACAACATATCATCCACAAACAGATGGTCAGTCAGAATGTATGATTCAGACACTAGAGGATATGCTACGAGCGTGTGCCTTAGAATGAAAGGGATCATGGATTAAATATTTACCTCTTGCAGAATTCACATACAACAACAGCTACCATACAAGTATTGGCATGGCACCATTTGAAGCACTTTATGGACGTAGGTGTACTACTCCTTTGTGTTGGCAAGAGATCAGGATAAAGAACCTTTATTATTCAAATACACTGCAAGAGACACGGGAAGCTGTAGAGCTTGCTCGAAAAAGACTATTGAGTGCTCAAAGTCGCCAGAAAAGCTATAGTGATACTAGGCGAAGAGACCTTGAGTTTGAGATAGGTGACTTTCTATTTCTCAAAGTATCACATATGAAGGGAATTCAAAGGTTTGACTTGCATGGGATGTTAGCACCCA
This sequence comes from Ottelia alismoides, assembly GCA_037367405.1. Classification (NCBI taxonomy): domain Eukaryota; kingdom Viridiplantae; phylum Streptophyta; class Magnoliopsida; order Alismatales; family Hydrocharitaceae; genus Ottelia; species Ottelia alismoides. The sequence continues at coordinate 1,290,814 of JAZKJV010003250.1, read as the reverse complement.
GGTTCATGGGTCCCTTTGAAATTATTCAATGCATTGGAAAAGTAGCATATAGACTTGCACTTCCTCCACATCTTTCGGCAGTACATGATGCTTTTCATGTATCAAATCTGAGAAAGTACGTTAAGGATCCAGAGTATAAGATAAGTTATGATGATTTACATGTTGAGCCAGACTTGACATACAAAGAGTTACATGTGCAAATATCAAGAAGTTGAGAAATAAAGAGATGCCTCTAGTTAAAGTATTGTGGCAGAACCAAGAGTTTAAAGAAGCCACATTTGAACCTGAGGCAGAAATGAGAGAGAAATACCCTTACTTGTTTGAGTAATAACACTATGTGTTGTATATCTTCTTTATAAATGAAATGACGTTCATTCCCTTTAAGGTTGTTATGGTTTCAATCCTTTTTAAGGTTGTTATGCCTGCATTTCTAATCTCCAGGACGAGACTTCCTTTAAGGTTGTTATAATAGTAAAGCCTTGAACTTGGCATATCTCGGATCCTATATAATAAGATCCGGCTCGTTAAGAGGAATCCAACAAAATTTGTTTTGTGTAAATCGGACTTCGTTTCGATTTATTATGATTTTCAGAAGAAAGAGAAGGAGGGTTAAGACGTCATTAACCCATAATGACTGTCATTAAGACTAATTAAGCATGATTAAAGAAACTAATGATGGATTGAAAACCGCTAATGATCATTAACAAACACTAATCAATAGTTAGCAAAAGATAAGCGTAAACCGTGAAAGTTAAATCACGATTAGTGAAAGTTAATCACGATTAGTGGTAATTAAGCGTCATTAGTGAATCTAGAATCCTCTAGAATGTTCTAACTTAAGCCCCAAGTTTAGGATAAGTTTTGGCGAACACCATGGGCCAAAACCATGGGCCACTAAACCAGGATTAAGGTTTAAACCATGGTTTTCTAACCATGGTTAGTGGTTTTCTAGAGCCTATAAATAGACCCCCTACCCATTCATTCTCTACGATTTCCACTACCACCACCACCCCAAGGGATAGGATCGAGAGGTCGGGAGGAGGAGTAGGAGGCGAGGGAGGAGCGCTAGCGAAGCGCTGCCAGGAGAACGAGGAGGAGAAATGTAAGATCATCTCTTAGTTTATTTCGTAAGCTACTCTTTTCTTCCAAGCTTTGTTCTTGATTCATATCTCTTTCCGATTCGTTTACTGTTGTGGTTCGAGGAGAAATCTAACACCCTATTTAGGTGCGTGCGGCTATGCACGTCAGTGAACCTTGTGATTCGTCACACATTCACTCATCTAAGATGCGTGGTGTCTACCGATTCTCCATCGCTTATGTTTCTATTCTTTCAATTATGCTTTTACAGTTATTTTGATGAAGAAATCTGCGTAATACCCTACTTAGGTGCGGGCGCCTATGCACGTTAGTGAGCCCTGTGATTCGTCACACATTCACTCAGCTAAGATGCGTGGTATCTACCGATTCTTCATCTCTTGTTATTTGAGTATATTCTTTCAGTTTTGCTGTTGTTTTCCACATGATTGATTTTATAGAGGAAACTCTTTTCGTTTTTTTGAGAAATATGTCCTTATATAAGGTGAAACTCTGCCAAAATTTTCCGAGAAATATGTCCCGATATAAGGGGAAGCTCTGTCGAAATTTTCCGAGAAATATGTCCCGAAATAGGGGAAACTTTACCGAAATCTTCCAATAATATGTCCCGATATAAGGGAAAACTCTATCGAAATTTTCATAGAAATATCACAGCATATAAGGGGAAGCTCTGCTGAAATTTCAAGAGAAAATATGTTCTTAGCGTTCTTCGTGTTCTTTGTGTTCTTCGCGTTCTTCGTGTTCTTCGTTCGTTCTTCGCATTCTTGACACGTTCTTAGCATTTTTAATACGAAAATGAAATTCGATCTTTTCAGGATCCTTAAAACATCCTTTCTAAAAATGAAACACGATAAAGCCTTGCATACGCGAGAGAGTGCTCGATTAGGTAACAAAATCCTTCCTTTTGCTGTTGGGGTTTCAAACGAGATTATTGAAATTCTTGATTTTATGTTCTGTTCTATAAGAAAGCATAATTTTGGCTATTTTTGAAAAGTCTGAACAGTTCCTTTTTAATTCCAACTAAAATAAGGTTTAAACATCAAATCGATGCGATGGCTTTGAAAGTTAGGATTTGGGAGTTAAAATAGGCATAAATACGAGTATATACGCATATGAATAATATATATGTGAGTCTATACTAAGTATAGCTGATCATGCAGATCGAAGACTTAACGAATGAATCACATAATGGGAATTGATGTGTTTTGAGTTGGATCCTGAAAAGTATCGTGTGTCACGTTAAGGATGACTGGGAGTAGAACCACAGGTTGGGTATGCAACCTGTAGGTTTGTCGGAAGGAACCCATATTGGCATTTTCCTACCAAGGTGGTACCCGGTTGCCCTGTTATTATAAGTGCACACGAAATGAATGTTTTGCAACGCGTGATACCTGGAGCCAATATCTTCGGGTTGAACGATGGAAGATGTGGTCTTGCCATGTGGAGGCAAGGGTGGTTCAATAGCGGCTGGGTCACATTAATATGTATTTAAACTGCTTGGTTATATGATTAAATGTTTGCCTGAGGTTTTAAGCAACCGAGTCCTCGAGGACGATGTGCTCCTTTATTTGCCAGGATGAGGGTTTGAGACCCTGATTAATAAAAGAAAAGGAAATTGTCAGCGTAGTATTGGAGGATTGGTTGAGATGACGTGCGGCGGCATAAGCTTACCAAGATCAATGCAATCTCCAATCCCGAAGGGTCCACAGCTTCGGCATCCAAGAATGGTGGGGTTCCCCTGGACTAATCCCTGATGTGGAATAGAAAAGGAATAGGACTTAAATTAATGAGAAGGAATGAAACTTTTTGTGATAACAAGTTTTCAAAAATTACACAATTTGTTTGCTTTTCTCTTCTTCGTTACTTAGCATTCGCTAATTTTTATCCTATGATTTATGGAAAACCCAACAGGTGTTGGTGATCCATTGCAAGGACTTTAAAAATCCCTCCAGCTTACATACTAGACATCCAACCAGCCACAATAGCTTTTCTTTGTAAGGTAGTTAGCAATATTTCTGTGTATTTCCTTCAAGCTGATGTACATGTAAATCGTTGTAGTGGGACAATGGATCATGTAAACTTTATTTTGTGAATGGGAAAGTATTGAAATACTTCCTTTTTAATATACTTTATTTGCAGTCTGTTGAATGTTAGTTGTGATTGCTGAATAAATTATTGCTGAGTAACCAGATCCGGATATGGGATGATCCGACGGCCCGGGAATCAGGGTCGTGAAATTCGCTCCCATCATTCTTGCGTGGGTTAATTATTGATTAATCAGGGTTTATCCAGTGGCCAATGCACTGACTGCAGTTTCGCCTTGTCAAAGCTTTACGACCCTCAAGATTCCTTGGTTATCAAATGGTGCCATTGCTGGGGAGCAAAGTGTATAGCCTTTTTTTTCACATTCATTTGTTCACTTATTGATTTAATTAACGATTCAATTCTTAGTGCATATTTATGCATTCATTAGTAGTACCAAACTCATTTTGATGCTTTTATTTGATTATCTGTGCTAATATACCTCTCTTTCTGACTTTGTTGTGAGGACCCACGACTTGAGGACAACTTCCTAGGAGGTCGGTGCAACCAAGCTTCGTGGAGACTGTTCTTTACACTTTGACCAGTTGGAGAGGCAGAAAGTGGAGAAAGGAAAGAAAAATTAGGTTAGAAATAGATTATATTTATATAATCGGTGAGAGAGAGATTTATTAATAATTAGTAATAATTGAAGACTTGGGCACTACTCTACTCTATGAGGTCCAGTCCGGGGACTGTTCACCTGGGGCTCTCGTTGCGGTTTTCTAGTGCTTTAACCGCCTTCTTTTATTTTGTTTTTCAAAGTTTTGAGTTTTCTGCTTTCTTTTTATTTGTTTGTGTGCATGGAGCCCCTAGACATAGGTTGAATGTATCGGTAATTAGGTCGAAACCCTAATAAGAATCATGTGTCTATAGTCTCTTACGTTTAGATCTAGTCAAATTAATAAAAGTTAATCATTTGGACTTAAGACAATGTATTGAGAGAGGTCACATACAACTTTGGCAGGACCCATTGTGGCGGGTACCGAGTGGCATGAAAGATCAGACTTTTGTTTTCACTTCTTAATGATTGATATACGGTTCTTCACGACTAATAGTAGCTATTGTTTAGGGTGATTTTGTCGAATGCACATCGCCATATAGATAGTTTTAAAAATTCTATTTTGCATAACACATGGTGAAAGCTGGGAAGCACTGTATGTCCTCTAACTCATCATGCATCATTAGATTCAATGGTGAGATTTCCATCATCGAATCGACTTGCACGACTTTTTCTCTATATCGCTTTGATTTTGAGCCCCTAAGCTTAAATGAAAATCTATAAAATTGTTAGGTGCTTGTATGCAAAATACCCAAAAAAGTGAAAACCCAAAAAAATAAAACAAGGGGACATCTAAATAAACTTTGACCTTAATTAAAATGTGTAATGAACTAACATTGCCTTGGGTTCATAAAGCCCTCATTATTTCCATGTACTTTTGGAGGGGATCAAAACCCCTCCCATGAGTGATGCACGACCCGCTAAGGATTAGAGCCAAATATCCAGTCTGCAACAACCTTGTGTATCACCTGGACTTCCGAAGTAATGGCGCTTCTATCGTACGTGACCTAGTAGGCCCTCGTTAGCAATGGTGTTCCCACCTTGTGTGGAACATTAACGTAGTCTAAAGTACTGATCTTAGGACACTCCCTCACGGGTGTGTCTGTCTCATCGGTTTACATCCCAGAAGGTCCTTGCACGCTCAGGGGTGATTCCGTTGCGAGCGAGGTCTGAACTAGTGGTTTTTCCTATCATCTTCCTCTCTCAATTTCTTTGGTTGAGTAGGTATCCAGGAAGGGTTACAAGGACCTCAAAAAGTGCTGACTACAAATTACAAAGGGGGAGGACAAGTACGAGATACTTTTCTGGCAGTACTCTCTCTCCTATAGAGTTAGCGTGCTAAGGACTTGTTATAAGATATGCATGAAATAACAACTCTAAAAATGAATAGACAATAAAAATCCGACCTCTTACGGCTTCACATGGCGTGAGTTGGTGAACCCAATTTTGTATTATGTTTGTATGGATCTAAATTAAGGGTTCAAAGATAAAGTCCCATGCATTTGCATAAATTTTGTCATATGTGTCTTCCTTTCGACCCCCTACTCTGTTCGAGCCTTTCTACTGTTTTACACTCCTTTTTATTCCTCGTTGACCATTGTATCTTTCCTCCTACATATATCTCATTTTCCTCCACAATGACAATCCAAGGATGATTTAGTCGGGATTCCACCGTCACCCACATTGATTCCATAGAATGGACCTCATCAATAATTCGAGGTGATTATTGAGTACCTAGTTCAGAACTTACAGACTGATCACCAAACTCCTCGTTTTCTTTCCACCCGCTTGATCACCTAATAAACCGGTACCACTCGTGTCCCACATCTGTCGTTATGAATAGGAGTTAAATTCAGTCTATATTTTTTTCTCCATTCACGACATCCTGGGATTGATCCTAATCTCATATTCATCATGGCACCTGGTATTTAATTTCAAGTTGTCTAATTGGGATTCTTTCATATTTCAGATGGAAGCCAACCCCAATCCTACATCCTAATACGAAATTCACCTCCTAGGATTCATCACTAGAGATGGCACCTAAAGGAAAAGGAAAAGGACAACAACCTCCACAGACAGAGTCAGGTTATGGACCCGACCAGAACCAAGTGAATGCTTAGTTACTGTCTTCCATAAAGGCCATACAACATCAGCTTACTGAGCAGGCTTTAGTTCAGACCACATTTTAGGATATGTTGAATGATTTAAGGAACAAACCAACAGGAGGAGGAGGCGGAGACAGACCTCGTGAGGACCCTAATAAAGAAGAACCTGAACCTGAGAGGCAGAAACCTACACTGAAGGAGACATACAATCTTGGAGACGGCCAGATGATCAAGTGAATCTCATTCCATCGACACATGCTCACTTCAAGCTCAAGCCTCAGTTCCTCCCTCTTTTACCATCATTCCACGGGAATACCAATGATAAGCCGTACATTCACCTGCAACAGTTCTTGCGTATCTGTCGAACTACCCAACCCCAATGTCCCATTGGATGTAGTGAAAATGATGGCATTCCCCTTTATCCTGCAAGACAAGGCCCTATATTGGGTCAATCATTTGGGCAAGGTTGTGATGACCTAGGAGGTACTTAAATATGTGTTCCTTCGCAAGCTTTACCCTCTTGGTTGGCTCAACGACGTGCGATCTAGGATCAGCAACTTCTCCCAGGCTACCCATGAGTCTATTCATGAAGCCTGGGAGCAATTTACGGACCTGCAGGAGAAGTGCCCCCATCATGAGATACCGAAGATCAGTTTGGTCCGGCACTTTTTTGAGGCCCTGAATGTAGAAAGTCAAAGGTTATTCGATGCTGCATGTGGAGGATCTCATTTCAACAAGGATAAAGATGTGGTATGGCAGATTTTTGAAGAAATGAACGAAAGAGATGCTGCCCTATCTCATCACGCGCCTATTAGAGACTGCATTAGGTCCTCCAAAAGCAAGTCCAGACGGCAGTAGCCTGAGCGACAGAGAAAGACGAGAGCTCCAACCTCAGTATCATCGGGGGCCATCTTTCAAAGGTTGACATTACCGAGAATAGGTCACAGGATCTTGAAAAGCTTGTTGTGATCGAATAGAGGACACAAAATTTGGACAAGCTGGACCGAATGATCAAGAAGTTGGTGCTGCTAGTGAGCACCATTATTGTTGTTCAGTCGGTGACACCATCGTCAGATACTCCTTCTGAGAAGAAGGAAAAACCATCACTGCAACATCAACCTTAGCTGAGTCAGCAGCAACCGACCATCCAGTGCGTATACTACGTGCAGGCGTCCCAACAAGGACCACCGTAGCAGCATATGGTGGACTACCAACCAGACTTCCTACAATCTTCTGATCCAGCATTCCCACCACCACCACTGATTTAGGAAGTGAATGGTGTATGGGTTAACGATGCATAGCTGACTCGACCTATGGGACAACACCAGGGTCAGCTAATAGCCAACATGCCTGACTACCAACCTCAAAGTGGTCGTTTTCCTCAATCCTTCCAACCTCATCCTCAATACTGGAATCATCCGTCTCCACAGTATCAGGGCAACTCGAGACAACAATAGCAGTACCCCCACCCACGATACCACCATTAGCAGCGATATCATCAGTACGCGGCTGGAAAATAATAGTATACCCCTCTTCCATATCCTTAGTATCAGCTTCCTCCTCCTCCACAACACCATCCTCAGTCTCAACCTCCCAACCATCAGCAACAACGTGGTCTGCATGCTGAATCTTCTGAGGCAATTCTAGTGAACCCCAACCTGGATTGTCTGACCCAACTATAAAGGGCCTCGCAAAGATGACTAAGAAGCTCGACGACCTAACCGCCATTAAAACTCCCATTCTGGCGCAGGTCGAAACTAATCTCAATCATTTTAAAAGGAAAGAGCAGGTAGAATACGTTGTCTCGTCTATACATATTGAGTCAAATAATCATGATTTTGTTTTATTGAATGCTATCACTATCAGGAGCAGTAGTACTTTACCTCCATCTACCGCAAGCCTAAGGAAAAAAAACTTTGACAGGTGAATCGTCATCTTCTTCATCAGTTGCACCAGCTAAAGGCTCGGGTGAGGAAGAAGGAGGAGCCATACTAGCTGCCACCCATCCCCATCTCCATCAACAAAAAGAAAAAATCAGAACAATCAGAAAGACCAAAAAGATGATCGTAGTCGATGTGCAGTCGCGCCAACCACGAAGAAGTAAGCAACAATAGTCGATCAACCGCCATCCGACGGAGCGGAGGCCGCAAATTTTGCTTATCTACCAACAGCAGAATCTTCACCTCCAGCATGTACAACTTTTTGTTATCCGGATGTACATAATTTGGTGGATAATAATTTTTTTGTAAATAAGAACAATTCTTTTGATTTCGGCAATGTAAATATTCCTTTTCCTGATGCAATAGAAAAATCCAAAAAAATGCAAAAAGGAAAAGTGCATTATCTGATCCTGGAGTTGTGATATTCTTAGTAGTTTGACTGTTGAAATTCCGTTGACAAAAGCCATGGAGTGCATGCCCACTGTGAGGAAAGGTTTGAAGGAGGCATGTACAAACACACGTCGGCCAACACATAACAACATATGCTAGCACGTAGAGAAGTACATTCTTAACATGTCTACAGTCGCAGCCATCAGGAATCTCCCGTCGAAGAAGCTAGACTAAGGAGCGCCATTGATCATATGCGAGATATTCAACCAAGTCTTCAAGTGGACACTTCTTTATAGTGGTTCTTCCATCAACCTCTTACCCTCATTCGTACTGCAAAAATTCGACATGGGTCTGTTGAAGTAAACACGCATGATCCTTAAGTTCACCGATCGATCCATCAAGCGACCTCAAGGTTTAGTAGAAGATGTTGTGGTAAAGGTGAAATATATGCGATTTCCCGTTGATTTTGTGGTACTTGATATGGACACTCCTGCACTATTACTCCAGACGTCCATTATCCATGGAAAACCATTCCTGTGTACCGTAGAGGCCATAGTTGACTATGGATATGGAAAGATCACATTCAGCTCGAGCAAGCACGGAGTTACAATAGATATGGTCAACAAGCCCAAGGTCACATTTGATGAAAGTCATGCAGTAACACTTGATGTAGATTGTGATTTTATTACAAAGAGAAGAGATACAAACCTCTCTTTGAATGACATGAGGATGCTAGAAATCCTCTCTCCTGAGGAGGACTGGGAAAACATAGTCGACACAAGCTACGATGGCACTTGGGAGATAGAATATAATTTGCTGATGCATCTCTTTGACTCAGACGATTTACGCCAATCCAAAAATTATCGATTCATTGCATATCTATTCAGCACATTGTCAATTGAATAGGAAGCCACTGAGGTGAGCAACTCAGCCTCTCAAGTGATGGCAAATCATCCTCCTACCAACACAGTTTCTGGAGTGACCGAGAAGCAGGCCGGATCAGAACCAAAATTAAAGCTACTTTTGGCAAGATTTACGTATGATTTCCTTGTAGGTGTAGAGAACATGTATCCAGTCATCATCAGCAAGCAGGTTGAACCTGGATCAAGAATCTTGACTTCTCGAGGTTCTAGAAAAAAACTGCAAAGCACTTGTTTGGCACATCTCAAATCTCCACAAAATGAATCCTGCTATATGCTCACACAGTATTTATTAGTAAGAAGATGCCAAGCCATCCCAAAAAATTCAGAGAAGATTGAACCCACATCTACAGGACATCGACATGAAAGAGTTCATGAAATGGTGTGATGCGGGCTTCATCTATCCCATCACCAATTCAAAATGGGTTAGCCCACTTCATGTAGTTCCGAAGAAATCAGGGTTCACCATGGTTACAAATGACAAAGGAGAGGAGATATCTACTCGGGTACTGACATCCTGGCGTGTGTGTGTCGAATACCGTCATCTTAATGCAGCAACCAAGAAGGACCACTTCCCCTTGTCATTCACTTATCAAGAATTGGAAAGACTAGCTGGCAAGGAGTTATTCTGCTTTCTGGATGGGTACTCCGAGTACAACCAAGTGGCAATCACCCCTGAAGACCAAGAGAAGATTGCCTTCACATGCTCGTTCGACACCTATGCTTTCAACAGAATGCTTTTTGACCTGTGCAACACACCTGCTACATTCCAAATATGCTTACTTGTTGTTTTCGTCGAGATGGTAGACAGTTTTCTCGAGGCGTTTATGGACGACTTCTCTATCCATGGTGATAGTTTTGATTTCTATCTTGAGCACCTAGATCGAGTACTTTAGAAATGTCGTGAAGTCAATCTTGTGCTCTCTTGTGAAAAGAGCCACTCCATGGTCAAAGAAGGGATTGTGCTGGGTCATGTCAATTCCAAACGTGGCATGGAAGTCGACCTGGCAAGGGTGGCTGTGATTGCCAATTTAGAGCCATCTCAGACCATCAAAAATGTGAGTTCATTTATAGGGCATGTGGGATTCTACTGGAGATTAATTCGTGACTTCAGCCGCATTGCCCGACCTCATAGAAGTAATGTGCAAGGAGACTGAGTTCAATGTTGATCAACATGTTCTCCATTCATTTAATCAGTTGAAGGAGCTAATCACTCAAGCTGCAGTCCTACAACCTCCAGATTGGACCCTTCCTTATGAGATCATGATAGACGCACTAGATTTTGTAGTTGGGGTTGTTCTAGGATAATGGAAAGAAAAGGTGCCTTATGACATTCACTATGCCAGAAAAACATTAGATGAAACTCAAAGAAATTACACGATGATAGAGAAAGAATTGCTGGTTGTGGTTTTCACCCTTGAGAAATTCAGATCCTATTTGCTTGGATGTAAAGTCACCATCTACACTGACCGCTTATTCAGATGGATCCTTCTCTTTGAGGAGTTCGATGGATACTTGCAACATAAGAAGGATAGCAAGCCTAGACTGATCAGATGGTTCCTTATCATCCAGGAGTTTGATTTGGAAATCAAAGACAAGCCTGAGTTTTAGAATGTGGTAGCAGATCACTCTCCATAATTGAGCAACAAGAGCCTCCACTGAGCAGTGCACACATCATAGACACCTTTCCCGACGAGTCGATTCTGGCCGTGGATTCACTCCCTTGGTATGCCGACATTGTAAACTACCTCATTTCGGGTGTAGCCTCACAAGATTTGAGAAAAATCAAGAAATAGTAACTCTTGTCCATAACCCATTTCTACCAATGGGAAAACCCACTCTTATTCAGGGAAGGAGCGGACTCCATTTGGGGCAAGTGTATCCCTCAGGAGGAGCATCATAGTATCCTCGAGCATTTTCATTCGCTTTAATCTGATGGACATAACTCTAGAGATAGAATGGTAGAGAAAGTATTGCAGTGTGGACTTTGGTGGCCTACATTATTTAAGGATGCCGCAACATTCGTCGAGCGCTGCACTGACTGCCAGAAACTGAAAGGGACCCATACAACTAAAGATTCCATGCCCCTGAAGTTCATTCAAATATCTGATATTTGATGCTTGGGGCATTGACTTCATGGGACCCTTACCTAATAGTCAGGGATATGAGCACATCCTTCTTACGTCGATTATGTGAGCCGCTAGGTTGAAGCTATCCCCGCTCGAGCTGCTAACAGTCGTACAGATTGCCGCTTTCTGAAAGAGAACATGATCTCACGGTTCAGGATTCTGAAGATACGAATATCATATGGTTGTAGTCACTTCATCAACCGAGAGGTCAAGAAATTAACGAAGGAATATGGCATCAAGCACTGAGTCGTATATCCTTACCATCCTTAGAACAATGGCGTGGCTGAATTATCAAACAGAGAAATTAAGACGATATTCCAGAAGCTAGTAACGACGGACAAGAAAAATTGGTCCCAACTCCAGGACTCCGTCCTTTAGGCATACAGAACCGCTTACATGTCCCCCTTGGGCATGTCACCCTACCATATTATGTATGGAAATCCATGTCATATACTAGTGGAGCTTATTCAAAAATCATTATGGGCAATTAATATCTGCAATATGGACTCACAACAAGGTGGTCTGAGAAGAAAATAGGATTTGAACATGCTCTTGGAATTTCGAGACTATGCATATGATAACACATTGATGTACAAGGAGAAGGTTAAGCACTGGCATGATCGACACATGATACGAAAGACCTTCTAGACTGAACATAAAGTGTGGCTAGTTTGATGCAAGGTTGAAGATCTTCTCGGGCAAATTAAAGAGTAAATGGACATGGCCATTCAGAGTGCAAGAAGGACGTGACAATGGAAGCATTGTGACATTGGAATTGTCTCCTGATGCACAACCGTTTGTCATCAACAGTCAGTTACTGAAGCCTTACCTTGTGCATGGCACTTTCCGAGCTATTGTCTATTCTATCCAACTGATACACACTGAAGGAGCATCCATAACCATAACAACATCAAAAGATTCATATAATGTCATTCGGAAACTCTTCTTAAGTTTTGATGTTTTTATCTTTTCTTATGTTCGTTTTCATTTGTCTTTCTCTTCCAAAAAGCTATCACCCCTTTTTATCAATTTTCAACACTTAGGACATACTTTGTCCTAAGTATAGGGGGATGTGCACCCCAAGTTCTTTCATTCTTTGTCCCCTCCACTGTCTCCTCTTCTTTTCTATACTTAGGGATAGCTTACCCCTAGTATAGGGGGAAACAATCCGAGCAGTGATTTGTTCATTCCCACCCTTGACCCCTACCTTGTGGAAAGTTTGTTATACTTAGGATTATTTGATCCTAAGTATGGGGGGACAATCGATTTGTCATTCATTTAATTTCTCATTCTTTCATTCATTCTTTATTCATTTATTCTTTAGGTTTTTCTATACTTAGTACGAGTTATGTCTTCTCTTTTTCTCTCTGATCTATGAGGACATAGCTCAAGCTAAGTATAGTGGTTGTAAATGCATATATACCTTAACCATAACTCCTAATTTCGGATTTTCAATAAGTATGGCAAAAATTCTGTATAAAATACTCTATATAAAATTCATTAAATAAAAATATGGATATTATCCTCAAATTCATTTTGTATATACTGATTAATAAATCAGGTAAAAACGTTTTGCAAAATGTTTGAAAATTTGTTTGAAAATCCAATTAAAATCTTTTGAAAACTATTTTGTAAAATGTTTTCAACCTTTGCAAAGATATTTTATTCGTAAAAATTTCTTTTCTTTGTGTGAAATAAAAATGTTTGAAAAATTATTTGCAAATGGTTTGGAAAATGGTTGTAAAAATATTTTGAAAAATCTATACGTACTGTTTGAAAAACTTTTGCAATATGATTTTCAAATATTTTAAAATGTTTGTAAAAATTATTTGCAAAAACTATTTTGGACAATAGTTTCAAAATTGTTTGTAAAATGATTTTCAAATAAGTTTGAGGAATATATACATCACAAAAAATATCCTTATTAACTATATATATGTATGTATTTATAAAAATGATCACACATCAATTGTAAGATCTTACAAACCCTAACTCTTGAAAGTAATAAGATGCGTCCCCATTTAAATATTTGTACCTTGTTTTATTCCAAAAGTCCTTTTTTTTAAAAAATCCCCGAACCATTTGAAAAATTATTTTCAAAAATTACATAAAAATTGCAAAACTTTTTTCAAAAATCCATAAAAAGTTCAAAACATTGAAAATTGCAACACAAAAAAATATTTTCTGCATTGTACATAGCATTTGCATAGCATTTGCATTTTTCAGATTGAGTTTGATAACTGAACGAGTTTAAGTAAAATCTGAAGATTGGAGCTTGGTTGGACCATAAATCTACCTAATCACAGGAACCTTATAGGAACTGTAATTGATGTACATCAAATCTAGTTAACTAAATTCTTTGAGAATAGTGAGACTTGTTTCAATGTATTCTTGACTGCCTAACTTGTTGGTAATGACCTAACTTGAACACCTTCACCTTTCACTTGGCTCAATTCAGTTGGAGTGGTTAGGGGATTGGATTTGCCAGTATGAGACGCACACAAGTGGAAACATTTGTCCTTTTGTTGGGAGGGAAGTTCCCCTCAACTCGTCCAGTAGCAGATACATCTAAAGAGAGGAGAATTTGGGTTGCAATAATACTTCAAAAGAGGGATAGCCTACTGGCTCAAGAGGAAAAAACTCCTTATGTAAATGCTATTGTACATTGTATTTCAAAAAAAACCCCAAAAAAAGAGGACAGGCCTGATTGAAAATAAAATGCATGTCAGAGTGTACATATATGTATATTCAATAAGCAAGCATGAGCATCAAAGTCATATCATGTAAGCCTGCAGCTGGCTGACTTGGCTACATTGGTCAAGCATCCTAAGATAGGTAGCTACACCGTTTACTGTCTATTCTTCTCTTCACCCCTCCTCTTGAGATGGTTGCCACTTGAACATAGAAGGGAATACCCTGCTCCTTGAGGAAAGAGTTGCTGGATTGAAGAATCATTGGGTTGTTATGCTGGAGAAGTTAGTCTCTTTATCATTTTAGTTGGGAAGATCCACCATGACATACACTGTACAAGTGAGATTCATAGTCATAAAAGTTTACATTTGATTTGAAGCATTCTGACATGGTTATTAGGGAGACTTGAGAAGACTTTTGGGATTCTCGAAGTATGTTGTGTTTTAAATCTGATTCCCAAAAAGGTTCTTACTGTTAGCAATGTGAGCCCGGGGTGAACCATTCCTATAATAAATGTTATTGTAATGTTTGATATATCAATAAATGTTATTGGTTTATTTTACTCCCTGTCTGAAATTAAGTGAATGAATGCACTATAAGGTCCCTCTGTACAATTAGGGTTATGTACCATGGCCATCTTAATAATCGTACAACCGTTGATTCAATAATTGAATCATAGAGGTTGGAGTTTGGATGAATATTTAGGGAGTTAGATTGAGGACTCATCAAACACCATCAAATGATTGTTAATAGATGATCTCCAACTTGAGTAGGAAATGGCAAACCTTTCTCATATAGGATGATATCTGACCGACCTCTCGATGCAGGTCCTCTGCATAGGAATAGAGATTCGGAGGTGTCAGATTAGTTAGGTCAAAGATTTGACTTAATGAGATCGAGATAACCAAAGTACTATATCGAATATTGTCACGACATAGGCACACATCCTCTGACCAGAGACAGATGTATTGCTATATGTATGAGTATGTACATTTGGCAGACCAATAGGTTGATGACCTAACCAAGGTCTATACACTGACGAGCTAGTGTGCATATAAGGGCATATGAGTAATACGATTTCTCAAAAGGGATCATATAGGTTCACTTATGAACCGGAAGACATGAGCTCACTCATGAGGTATTGGGACTGATTAAATTCCATGCATGGTTGTCGTGCTTTAGAAGCATGACACACATTTGAAGGTATGATATATGCTTTTGGAAAGCATATGATCAATACCAAATCCCAATTACCAAGATTGAGAAACTTGTTGATAAAACCCTAAAGATGACAGTGTAAAATTGATCTATATCTTCGGGTTGATCGCAGGTCTTCCAGTATGCATGATGTACATGTATTAGGAATACATGAGGGTGATGTCATCAATAATTGATTGTATAACCATGACGCTTCCATTCCGAGGGAGTGATGAAATAGGTCTGGATTTTAGTGACTCCTCTCAGTAGAGAAGCAATCTGATCATTGTCCAAGTGTTGGACATTGATCTGAATGAGATTCAGATGCAATGAGAAGATTAGATTTGCAGCCATGATTAAATCAAGCATCTTTGAGAGTTACGTGAGATTTGGATTTGATATATGATCTCAATATCCAAGTCACTATACGTGGAACAATACAATCTCCATGTCCTTATCTCCAAGTATTTGCGCCGAAAGTGCATTATTCTTGAAAGAGTTCAAGAATAATTCCAAGGTTGAATTATATCTAAGCATTGAGAAATGGATAATTAAATGTGATTTAATTATCATGAATAACGTGAATTCGATTCACATTATCTGAATGCATGAGAATGAGTATCCAACGTAATTAAATGTGATTTAATTAATGTGGATATGGATAATGTTGATAGCACTATCCAATTATCCATGTATATTGTAAATACGATTTATAATATACATTAGAGAGAGACTTGTGTGATTTATATTTGTTGATTACCTGTTAATGTGAATGGGATTCACATTGAATAATTAATTGAAAATATAATTACATTTAATTTTGGGTTGTGAATGAGATTCACAATTTTTCAATGGCTTGATCGATATTTTCCAAAAAGATAATTTGGAACTATTTTTTTGTGAAAATTATTTTCGACAAGAATTATAGGAGATATTATGAGATAATGAGATCTCATGATATATTAAGAGATTGAACAAGTCCTATATAACAAGAGAGGACGGCTACAACTCTCCATGTGGAGAGGAGTAGTCGTCCCCCCTTATTTTGGACTGGACCATGGTCTTCTCATTATCCTATTTCTAGTCAAAAGTGATTTAATTTGAGATTAATTATATTGATTTATAAATATTAAATAATTTGAATTAAATCACTTGTTGTTATCTTCTACCAACAACATCCTAGTCGTTGAAAGGAACACAAATCAATCTCATCCGTTGATTGTGTGTTGTTCATGGATTGGGATCCATGGACTCCCAAAACCCTATATAAGAAGAGTCAAGCCTTGCTCTTCGACTAACACACCAACTCGAGAAAGTCTCTCTACTCTCTCTCTCTCTCCCATTCTCTCGTGCCCTCTTCCTCCTCTCTCTTGGGTGGCCGTCCACCCTACACTAGAAGGAAGAAGGCCCTCATCGTCGCCTTGCGTTGTGTTTCGACGACTCTCGGTACTCCATCTTCTTTGGTGCTTCTCGTTCACAAAGAAGACATATCATCTCCAGTGATGAGATCAGGAGTTCCCTTGCTTGGACAAATACTTGGATTGCGAGATCCCTGCGACTCATCCCCGCGCTCACAAGCGTCTCCTCCGAAGGTCGGACTTGAGACAAGGGGGCTTCTTCTCTTAAAAGCTCGATCGCAACCACGCTACAACAATTATTCCTATATCTACAATGTGGTTAGACGAAATGATTCATAAATGGTTTATGGATCATGTGGCTTCATCGTTTATTTTTTTTAAAATTCCATTGCATCGAGCAACTAGTATGACTAGTCGCTCTTGATCGTATACGATATGATCATCACGCTTCCGTTATGCACTTAAGGATCCTCCCGTATCCTTCAAGTGATATCAGAGCCAGGTAACAGAGGTCTTGGATATGATCCATGAACCTACGAAAATTTGGGCTTGTTTGGGTTCGTAAAGATTTTAGCATTTCAATTTTTGCATCCCTGTATTCTGATATTTTTTGACCCTTTAAACATGAATTTATCACTTGTATAATGTTCTCCACTAAATAAGGAAAATATGAAACTTGAGTTTCCGTAATTTGGATTCCGTTTTCTAAAGATATGACCGTTTTAATGACCATATGTCAATTGTTTTGGGGATGGCGGTTAGAAACGTAATTAAGATGTTAACCTATTTTAAAATGCCTGAAAATGCGTGTTTATCACAAGGTTTCTATTTTAAATCAAATTATCAATCTCTGGAAATTATTTTTTTCTCAATTTGGATTTAAAATGAATGAGATATATTATTTTTAGTTAGTAAGGGTCACTGCTGGAAATTGCATATTTATCCAAAACCTTGTCATTGTCGTTTAAGAATATTGTGAAATTAATGGTTAATATGCTGGAATAATTATGGATAATATTTGATAAATATTAGAACAATAATTATTCCCTTAAATGACATTGCCTCAACCAATGAATGATTAGATTGGATCTAGATTACCAATTGGTTATTTGATACACTATCATCAAACTTGTTACTTGAATAGATTCTGGGAATTTGTCTAGCAAATTTCCTTATAATAAAAATGATTTTGATTATTACTATTTGGTATAATTTTGGTTGGAAAACTGATGATCATCTCAAGTACAAAGTTATTGGCTCGACATTATTCTTTCCCGAGGCGGTTATGGTGTCTAGTCGGGGAGTGTTGGGGTAGCAAGTTGCATCGTGTGTAGCTTGTCCCACTCCCGCCGGTACTGGCCAGGACAGCGGGTAGGGAACGAATGATTTCTGAGAGATCATGATGTATTTTCTAATTATTAAAATTTGAATAATACGTACTTTGAGATAATACCACTAATTCAAGTAACAATCAAGTTTGATTATTGAATTGGATTGATAATTGATTTAATGAGATTAGATTAATTACATCCAATTGAAACACTCTATTATGAATAGATGTGTATTTTCCTTGGAAGAATTAATTGCATGAATACAATTCATGATAACTAATTAAAATTTGAATATGAGGTGGAGGATCACATAAATGACATCCATGGTCTCCCGTTAAGGCGAAGGGTTCCATCGCTAGATATTGTACGTAGGAGACACCTGTCCGAAGTGACAACTCCTGCATATGATCCATTTGGATCGGGCTCTTCTCTTTACGAAAGAGTAAGGGCGTATGCGTAGTAACCCCAATATCAGGTCCTCGTATTATTGGGGCGATATTGGATTGCGCATAGCGAATTGTATTCCTGTTGGCAGTTGGTTCAATTAAGAACAGGTCAACATCACCTTAGGGGTGATGGGCCCAGGTGTTAAAAACAGAATTGGGAAATGCAAGTTGGACTTGCAAGGTGGAATATGTTCCCGCTTCTTTTTATCCGAGTTACAAGTTCTCATATTATTGGGATGTAACAAGGATAAGAAAGGAGAACCCAGATCTTGCTAGAGATATAACGTTAAGTATATCTCTTACTTTGAAAGTGATTAAGGGAATGAACTTTCAAAGTCAACAAGGCAAGACTAATTTGATTAAAAATTCCTTAATCAAAGAATTTAATTCGTATATATAATTCTCTATATACTCTAATATAGTGCATTCTTAATTTCAGAAATTGAAGTCCATGAACCCACTTAGCAGGCTTTTGGAGGTCAATCAGTTGACCAGACCAAATTATTTGGATTGTATCTGTAATTAGAACTTGTTCTCTCGGCTGAGCGCATAAGTTATGTGCTCAAAGAGGACAAGCATGAAAGCCCTAAGATGAAGGAAGAAAAGCAATACAATGACAAGTATGATGAAGATGATGTCTTGGTTAGATGCTACATCCTGGGTTCACTCTCCAATAATCTTCAGAAGCAACATGTGGAGATGAACACATGCCAGGAGATAATGTAGAATCTGAAAGATATGTTTGGTGACATTAACCGCACCCAGCGTTACACTATTATGAAAGAAATCGTTCGCTACAGGATGCAGGAAGGGACTTTAGTCCGAGAACATGTACTCAAAATGGATGGATACTTGTCTGAGCTAGAGACTCTTGGGGCAAATATGGATGCAGACATGCAAGCTGACTTCATTTTGCTA
This sequence comes from Ottelia alismoides, assembly GCA_037367405.1. Taxonomy (NCBI): domain Eukaryota; kingdom Viridiplantae; phylum Streptophyta; class Magnoliopsida; order Alismatales; family Hydrocharitaceae; genus Ottelia; species Ottelia alismoides. The sequence goes on along the minus strand of JAZKJV010003250.1, from coordinate 1,271,653 downwards.
TCTTTGCCCAAGTCTATCAATAACTTTGTGGTTTCATTCCACATGAACAAGTTGGTCTTGACTAACGCTGGAGTTCTTGCAGCATTAAAGTCTACAGAAGACGTAATGAAGAAAGATGGTCCCTCTGGCAGTGCAATAGTAGCACAAGTCAAAGGCAAGCGCAGTCGGATGCATGTTTCTTGGAAGGGCCCAGCCCAGTAGAGAAAGAAGAAGAATCAAGGGGTTGGCTCATCTTCTACTGCTTCCACAATCATGACATCGAAGAAGACCGATGTCTATCACCATTGCAAGAAGTTGGGGCACTGGATGCGTAATTGTCCAGACTACCTGAAGTCTATCGACAAAGGTAAAGCCCCTACAGGTATGAAGTCTAGTTTCATCATTGAAACTAGTTATCTCGTTGGACGAGAAGGAAGTTGGGTTGTAGATTCTGGTGCTTTTGTTCATGCATGCAATTTGTTGCATTTGTTTCAGGAAACTAGGAATCTGGAAGTAGGGAAGATAGTCATCCAGATGGGATCTGATGCAAGTGTTGCAGCAGTTGCCGTCAGGACCTGTCGACTATCGTTATCTAGTAGTAAACTCTTAGTACTTAAAGAATGTCTTTATGTACCTAAATTCAGAAGGAATTTGATACATGTATCTAAACTTGTTAGAAGCATATATTCATTCCCTTTTTGTAATAAATTAGTCATAAATCATTATGATACATATATTGTGGATGGTATTTTGACTTCTGGTGGAGTCTATGAATTGTGCATTGATGAACATGTCATGAATGTTACTACAACTAATAAAAACCCTAAAAGATTCAGGGAGAATGGAAATCATTCGAATATGATTTGGCATCAAAGGCTTGGTCATTTATCTGTTGATAGGATCAATACATTGATAAAGGATGGACCTTTAGATTTTCTACATGTTCAATATTTGCCTACCTGTGAACATTGTATTCAAGGTAAAATGACTAGTATGCCTTTCCCTAACAATGTTACAAGATGCGAAGTTATTCCTGACCTACTACATACCGATGTATGTGGTCCCTTCAGTATCGCGACCCGAAATGGATATCGGTATTATTTGACGTTTATTGATGACCATTCACGATACGAGTTTGTCTTCCTATTACGTCATAAATCTGAAACCTTTGAAAAGTTAAAGAGTTCAAGGCTTTGGTTGATAACCAAACCGATAGGAAGATTAAATGGATTCGATATGATCGAGGGGTGGAGAATACCTCTCAGATAAATTCAATGAATACCTTAAAGAGAATGGATTTGTCTCCAATCTCACTCCTCCCGGAACCCCCCAAATGAACAGTGTTGCTGAGAGACGTAACATGACTATCATGTATATGGTCTGTTCAATGATGAGCAAAGCACATTTACCACTTAGTTTCTGGGGATATGCAGTAGAGACTGCAATGTATATCCTAAACAAGATTCCTAAAAATTCCTACCTAAGACTCCTCATGAGCTCTGGTATGGATCCAAACCTAGTGTCAAGCACTTGAGGGCTTGGGGATGCTTGGTCCATGCGAAGAACGTGGACTCAAGTTACCTAGAGTCCCATACTAGAGAGTGCTACTTCATTGGGTACGTTAAGGATGGTATTGTATACCAGCTTTATGACCTTGAGACTCAAAAGGTTTTCATCTCTAGAGATGTAAGATTTCTGGAGGATGACTTCCTTAAAGGTCAAGACAAAAATGAAGTGGAGGAAATCATTGAGTCCCCTTAGGATTCTGAGCTTCCTGAACCAGAAACAGAAGACATAAATAAAGATGAATCACATATACCTCTTCGAAGGAGTTTGAGGGTGGTTGCACCACCTGAAAGGTATGGATTCCATGTCTCAGGTGAAACTGACAATGATCCTGCTTCATTTTATGAAGCACTCACGGATCAAGACATGTATAGATGGATGCTAGCAATGATGTCTGAAATAGACTCCATGCATAAGAATGGTGTATGGACCCTAGAGGATCCACCTATGGGAGTAAAACCCATTGGGTGTAAATGGATCTTCAAGAGGAAAAGGGGACCTGATGGGAAAGTAGATACTTTCAAGGAACGACTCGTAGCCAAAGTCTACACATAGAGAGAAGGCATCGATTACGATGAGACGTTCTCTCTTGTGGCTATGCTTAAATCCATCAGGACACTGCTAGCTATAGTTGCATATCTTGACTATGACATCTGGCAGATGGATGTTCAGACAGCTTTCCTCAACGGATACCTTAAACAAGATATCTATATGGAGCAGCCCCTAGGCTTCATAACCGAGGAAGGAAAAGTATGCAAGCTAAAGAAATCCATCTATGGTCTCAAACAAGCTTCTCGTAGCTAGAATATCTGATATGAAGAAACCATAAAGAGTTATGAATTCGTGCAAAATCTTGATGAACCATGTGTGTAGAAGAAGCTTAGTGGGAGTGCCATTGTGTTCGTCGTGCTTTATGTAGATGACATCCTTATCATTGGGAATGATACATGAATGATGACCAGTGTTAAGATTTGGTTGTCCCATACCTCTGAGATGAAAGATCATGGAGAAGCCTCTTATATCATGGGTCTGAAGCTGTTCAGAAACAGAGAAAAGAGGATATTGGGATTATCACCACATGTGTACATTAAGAAAATCTTGGAACGTTTCTGTATGGAGAATTCCTAGAAAGGTTTCCTTCCCTTAAGACATGGTATCCACCTATCTAGGATGGCTCCTCGATGTGTTGAGGAAAAGGAAGCCATGGTTAGATGCCCTTACGCATCAGCTTTAGGAAGCTTGATTTACGCCATGATGTGTACAAGGCCAGATATCTGCCATGCAGTGGGAGTGGTAAGCCGTTACCAATCCTGATATGGAGAATAACACTGGAATACAGTGAAGAACATATTTAAATATCTATGATGGATGCAAGATTATATCTTGGTCTATGGAGATGGTGATCTCCAAGTCTTGGGATATACAGATTCTTACTTCTAGTCTGATATTGATAATCGAAAGTCGACAACAGGGTTTGTGTTCTTGTTGAACGGTGATGATGTGAGCTGAAGAAGCAAGAAACAGGACACTATGGCAGATTCAACAATAGAAGCCAAATACATAGCCGCATCGGATGCTGCGAAAGTGGCGGTGTGGTTGCGCAAGTTCATTCTGGAACTTGGCGTGGTTTCCTCTAATACTCCCATCCTGTTACTCTGCGATAACATGGGAGCCATTGCCCAGGCAAAGGAACCCATATGGCATCAAAAGATCAAGGACATGGAAAGGAAATACAACATCATTCGGGAGATTCAAAAGCGTGGTGACATCATCACCACCAAGGTGGCCTCTACCGACAACGTTGTTGATCCTCTTACCAAACCTTTGACACAGAAGGTTTTCGACCAGCATGTAATTGAGTATGGGTTTAAGGATAATACATGAATGGTTATGAGGGCTAGTGGGAGATTGTTAGAAATGTGAGCCATGAGAAAACCATTCCTACAATAAATGTTATTGTAATGCTTGATATATCAATAAAAGTTATTGGTTTATTTCACTCCCGTCTGAAATTTAGTGAATGAATGCACTATAAGATCCCTCTGTACAATTAGGGTTATATACCATGTCCATCTTAATAATCGTACAACTGTTAATTCTATAATTGAATCATAGAGGCTGGTGTTTGGATGAATATCTAAGGAGTTAGATTTAGGACTCATCAAATACCGTCTAATGATTGTTAAGAGATGATCTTCAGCCTGAGTAGGAAATGGCAATCTTTTCTCATATAGGCCGATATCTGACCGACCTCTTGATGTAGGTCCTCTACATAGGAATAGAGATTCGGATGTGTCAGATTAGTTAGATCAAAAAGTTGACTTAATGAGATCGAGATAACCAAAGTCCTATATCGAATACTTTCACGATATAGGCACACATCCTCTGACCGGAGACAGATGTATTGCTATATGTCTGAGTATGTACATTTGGCAGACCAATAGGTTGATGACCTAACCAAGGTCTATACACCGACGAGCTGGTGAGCATATAAGGGCATATAAGTAATACAATCTTTTAAAAGGGATCATACCAGTTCACTTCTGAACCGGAAGACATGAGATCACTCATGAGGTATTGGGACTGATCAAATTCGATGCATGGTCGTCGTGCTTTAGAAGCATGACACGAATTTGAAGGTATGATATATGCTTTTGGAAAGCATATGATCAATACTAAATCCCAATGGCCAAGATTGAGACACTTATTGATGAAACCCTGAAGATGATAGTGTAAAATTGATCTATATCTTCGGGTTGATCACAGGTCTTCCAATATACAGGATGTACATGTATTAGGATACCTGAGGGTGATGTGATCAATAATCGATTGTATAACCATGACGCTTCCATTCCGAGGGAGTGATGAAACAGGTCTGTATTTTAGTGACTCCTCTCAGTAGAGAAGCAATCTGATATTGGTCCACATGTTGGACATTGATCTGAATGAGATTCAGATGCAATGAGAAGAATAGATTTGCGGCCTTGATTAAATCAAGCATCTCTGAGAGATAAATGAGTTCTGGATTTGAGATATGATCTCAATATCTGAGTCACTGTATGTGGAACAATACAATCGCCCCGTCCTTATCTCGGAGTATCTGCGGAGAAAGCGCATTATTCTTGAAAGAGTTCAAGAATAATTCCAAAGTTAAATTATATCTGAGCACTGAGAAATGGATAATTAAATGTGATTTAATTATCATGAATAATGTGAATTCGATTCACATAATTTGAATGCATGAGAATGAATATCCAATGTAATTAAATGTGATTTAATTAATGTGGATATGGATAATGTGGATAGCACTATCCAATTATCCATGTATATTGTAAATACAATTTATAATATACATGAGAGAGAGACTTGTGTGATTTATATTTGTTGATTAATTGTTAATGTGAATAGGATTCACATTGAATATATATTTGAAAATATAATTACATTTAGTTGTGGGTTGTGAATGAGATTCACAATTTTTCAATGGATAAATTTATATTTTCTAAAAAGATAATTTGGAATTATCTTTTTAGTGAAAATTATTTTCGACAAGAATTATAGGAGATATCGTGAGATAATGAGATCTCGTGATTGATAACGTGGGTCCGACCTACGGTTAAATGTGTTGGTGTCGGTGTAGAGAAAACCAGAGATGCACGTTGATCAAACGAAAATCGATAAATAGGGGAGAGAGAGAGAAAATGAATTGGATAAAGCAGCTTCTCTCCTATTTTATCTTACACTATTTATTTTACTAGGTAAGTGTGCCTGGGTCGAACTCAAGTTTGCAGAATACTAAAACCTTGATTTTTGATAGAAGAAAGAATTCTCGAAAAAATCCTCTTTATTCTTGATTTTACAAAAAAAAGAATTAAAAAATTCTGCTCGAAATAACTCAAAATTATGAAAATCAAAACGACACAACGAAGCAATGAAAAATCTTGGAAAAATACTAGAAAAGTATATTGGGTAGTTATAAGGCTACCCTAAAAAATCACAGAATAATGCGAAAAAATCGAGATCCAAAAAGCTCCTACAAGCCAGGAGTGTAATTGCAAAAGAAATTCAATATTTTATTACACAAAGGTCCCTGAGAAGGACCGAACTGTAAAGAAAATAAAAGTTATTACACTTAGGTCCCCACGCAGGGACCTAAATGTAATATCTTGTAATTATTGGGGTGTTCTGTAAAATCTGGAAGTCGGCTGGTTTTAATATGCAATTGTCACAACGATTCACATTTGACGGTCAAGATTAGATGTTGAGATTCAATCTGAAGCGTCCATGGGGGACACGTGTCGGGAGCCTGTAGCACCTGGAGTTCTTCCCATTCTTGAGCAGTTGGCGACGGGGCTTCCTTCTCCGATTTCTTCTCGACGATAGACGATGATCTGGGGCCTCCGACGGGGCCAGAGGGGTGACGCCTTCACCCCTCGAGCTCGCCCGTGGTGAAGCTGCTCCAATGGATGCGACAGTAGGCAGTTGATAGTCGATGAAGATAGCCGCTCGGTTGTCCTGGAAGTTGATGTGGATGAAGATGTTTTGATCTTCTCTTTGGATTTCACAGCACAACTTGAATGATTAAATAATCCAGATGAATAGTTAACCTGCAAATAAAGATGCGTTGCTCGATTTGTGATGAAATCAGCCAAGAAAATTATAAGAATTGCAGATTCAAATATGAGGTTTTGTGTATTAATGAAAAATATCGTGAAAACGAGAGAGGAATGAGATGTGAATTTGGTTGGTTTCGAAAAGAGTTTGGGATAGGAATTAAGTGTGTGTCTAAGAACAATGATCAATAAATCTAATAACGTGACTAACAATGCTAATCATGGCATACACTTCAAGAAAGAAATCATAGAAGATGGAGGAAGTACATGTGAAGTGAAGGTGTATAACCTCCTGGTGATGGCTCGATGGGCGGTACACCGGAGCTCGACGCGGCGCGAGCGTTGCGATACAAGGCTTGATCCACCTTGGAACGTCTCCTCCGACCTTCCACCTTCCACGTGGGGCTAATCCTAGGTGCTGTTACCACCTTAGTTGGCCAGAACGAGGCTAGGAAGGGAGGAGGTCGGCTGATGGAACTGGAGTTCAAGGTCAGTTGGGAGAGTTAGTTTTTTAGCGCCAACTTTAGGTTTTATAGGTGAAATGTCAGTGATTTAGGATAGATCTAAGGGTAGGTGTGTAGGAGGGTTGTTAGGAGGAGAAGATGGAGGGGTAGGATCGAATGAAGAGGTTAAAAATGGAGCGGGAAATTTGGTGAAGATCAGCCGGTGGAACAGAACTCCAACTGCTGAGTTCTTGAAGAAGAAGAAGAACCAGGTGCTGACACTTGTCAACACATGGTTGGCCAGATGTAATAAATACAATATAAATTATTAAATAAATAGTAAATAACATTATTTTAAATAGGTATAAAAATGAAAAGTGAAGATAATTAAATTATCTAAATTATGGTATAATTACTTTTTATAAATAATAAATAAGTGTGAAATATAAATTTTATATTAATGAATAGGTATAAATAATACTTAATAAATAGGTTTGGATTTTTAATTCAATAAATAATTAATTACATATTAATTTTATATTTTCTTAATTATTAGAATAATAAATAAAGTCTTTGTGAATTTTTGTAGATTTTAATAAATTAGTGAAGATATATTAATAAGTACGGGTATAAGTTATGTGGTTCAATTTCATCAATAAATTAGGGTTTTGGATTTTACTAAAATAATAATTAAGCTCCAAAAATTCTTAAATAAATCATGGTGAAAACACAAGATCATGAAAATAATTAAAAATTATAAAATTAATAAAACCATAAATAGTTTGTGCTAAATAAAATAAATAGCCCAAAAACCCCGTTATCATTAGGTCCCAAAACCGACTTTTTGCAAATGGACTCTGATTTTATTGAAATCACCTCCATTAATTAGCAAATATTATTTTATGAACATTAAAGGTGAGTGGAGTGAAATTGGAGTTATGAGAAAGTTATGATGTTTGGAAGTTGAGAATTCGACAATTTAAAGGTTGGATTTCTTATCATATATACAACATAATATTTTTAACTTATTTTTATATACATTCTTAGAAATAGTTAGGAAAAGAGTTTGGTGAAAAATATGCACATATGAATTAATTAAAAATCAATGAAGATTTGATATTTATTTGATAAATAATGAAGAATGTGTGGAGTGTTTCTTTAATTATTTTTATGATTTTCTTTCCTTATCTCCCCCTACTTGTTTGTTTATCGACCAATCCATACTAACTTGGTATCGGGGATTAGGTTACATAAATATATCTTGCATCTATATTTATATTTTATAAGTCGTATTGTACATATATACATATTTTCAATATGCCTTCTTTTCTTTTCTTTATTTTTATTCTTTTATTTATTTACATGTTTTTGATGCATAAAAGTGAATTTTTATTCATGAATAGGGTTTTGACAAAAGATGGAAATTAATAGATATTTATATGTATTTATTAAGGGTTTTAAAACAAAATGTGACAGAAATGTAAATGAATCATGGATTCATCAACCCCCTATACTTAAACTTTGCTAGTCCCTTAGCAAACACTTATTTGAAAAGTAAGTGAAAAAGAAAGAAAGTGAGAATGAATTTGTTTTCCTAAACCAATTCATGAGAACAGACAAAGGACAGAGCTTGGTCGGGACTGAAACAAGCATTTTGTCGGAACCTTAACTAGGATTAGTAGTTTAATCTCAACAGTCCTCAAGTTCCACAAATCCTTATTTAAGTTCACCTCATCAGCTAGTTCAGATTCACTTATTCATATCGCAAACTCTATCAACCTTGAAGTCGATTTGTACAGTGTGTGAATTGATTTAGCTCTTCTTGCTTAAAGAAGCGAAGGAACCGTCCATCCAAGCTATACACTTCCATTGATTCCTCATACAGCTACTCTTTCCTCAGGGAGGGAGGTATTTTCTTCTGAGGTCAGTTCGTGCTATGTCCATAATCGAATATAGAGAGAAAGTAGAAGAATGAGAAAAGAACTGGAGTGCAACCAGTGTAGACGCATCTCCTTGTGAAGCCCAACCATTGTAGCTAAGTCTTCACTAAGATGTGCATGCATTTTTGGTTGATGCTTGGACAATTGTGGTCGTCTTTTTATTTGGTGGCTTCTTCTTTGATTTGGCTTTGTAATTTGCTTGCACTGCATTCATCTTTTTGTGCCTCGACGGATATAACATCTTTTATTCCATCCCTTTTCTGAGATCTTGGAAAAATTGTGTCAGCAGATCCTTCCCTAATCCGAAGCGACTATCGCAACCTCAATCTCTCCCGTCTTTAGACGTCAATGCTGCAAAGACAAGGATAGAAATGCTCTACCAAGATGTACTGCCCTTTGCAGCCCTATACAAGTCGAGCTCAGTGCAAAGTGCATGTATCCAAGATTGGTTCACTGATGCAGAGTTGTACAGATGACACCAAGTGTTCTACTTAAGCACATATGAGTTGATTTCCCAAATATGATCTTATGAAACCCAAAATTTAAGTCAAAGACCTGAAGAGTCTAAATTCAAGATCCTAACCAAGCTCTTTACAATGAAAGTTAAGGCCATAATCAAGCTCCATCCTTCAGACTATTCTCAATCCTTAGTTCCAGAAATCAAACTTATTCTGAAAAATGCTAATGCAAATGCAACAATGTTTGTGAAGTATATTTTCTGAATTTTACTAATTTTTATAGATTTTAAGGCTTTTGTAATTTTTATGAATTTTATGACTTTGTACTTTTTTGTGGATTTTCTCAATTTTTATAAACAAGCGTTTGTACAAGATGTTTACAAGATATATTTTATTTGGATTAAATATCTAATGTATTTTACAAATTTTATATACAGAGAATTTTACAAGGATTAAATGATTTTTACATATATTTCAATATATAGGATTTTAAATAAGTATTATACATATTAAATACATATTTTAAATACATATTTTAAATTAAATATTTTAAATACAGATTTTAGATATATTTTACTTATTTACAAGAATTTTATAAGTAAATACATAAATAAGTACATGGATCTTAAATTAACCCTCACCCACTTTTTATGGATTTTATAGATATAGAAAATACATAAAAGTACGAGTTATGGACAAAAGTATATATACAATATATATGCACCCCCTATACTTAGCTGGTGCTATGTCCTCATAGCGTCAAAAGTGAAAAAGGACATAACTCGTGCTAAGTAAAAGTGGGTGAAAAATAATAAATAATGTGAAGTCAATCACCCCCCTATACTTACGATCAAGTCATCATAAGTATAATGGAAAAAAAATGAGGTGACTGAGGTAAAAGAATATATAACGATGGAATAAGAGAAATAAAGAAAATGAGATCAACGAAATCACTCAGTCACCCTTATACTTAGGATAAGGCATCCTAAGTATAGAAAAGAATGTGGCCGAAAATTGGGGACTGGTGATTTGTGAAAAGGAAAGGATATACAAGAGAAAAAGAACAAAATCGAAAACGCTAATCAACAGGCAATCAGTACCCCCTATACTTAGGATCTTGTATGCTAAGCATAAAAGACTAGCAAAAAAATGGGGGCGATTGTGGTCTACGAAGAATGCATAAGTGGTGTGTACTCCAAAAATCGAATGACTCAAAAGTCTCTACACAGGATGAAATGAAGTGGAAAAGTAGTCATACATCCTATACAAAATAGATAACCTCAACCTGGGTAAATACAAAATCAGTTGCTCTGCAAGTGTGTGCTGATCCTTGGCTGTCTGAGTAGAGTTGCCTTTGTAAGTGAACTTTGTACTTGTCATAAGCCTCTCTACTGAAATACGCGTCTCTGGATTCAGACTACAAAAGGTGTCTATATGTGTAACCATCACACCTTCCGACTCTCTACGTTGAATAGATTGTATGATCTGTGAAATGTAATCAACTAACTCTCATGCTGTAATATGTGTACTCTCAATCCGCGGCACTGAGGTGTCTACTGTAAGTGACTGCTCATATGAATCTGATATGAAATCTGTCTTTGTATGTGAACAATCATTTGAAGAAGTAAGTACCATGTGATCTACCCTATCCTTGTGTAGGATATCATGGGTATCAAAATAAATGCTCTCAAGATCAAGAGACTGTGTCTCATCTATGTGTTGGCAATCGTCTGCAAGACTAGTGTCCTCTGAAGTAACTGAAAATATTGAACTGGGACTGCTACATCCTCTCTCCATCTCAATGTATATCTCTCTACTGTCTGTGCAGAATGATACTCTCCTAGCATCATAATCAAAGAGTGCTCTTGATGTCTGCAAAAAGGGCCTCCCGAGAATGATTGGAGCAAGGTATAACTGTGTAGGGCACGCCATGTCTAGAAAAGTAAAGTCCACTAGAAAATACAAGCACTGAACGTTTACGATAATGTTCCTTAGCACATCTCTAGGTCTCTTCACAGATCGATCTGCAAACTGAAGTATTGCTCGTGATTTGTAGAGAGAACCTAGATTGAGCTTATCAAGCAAAGAGGATGGAAGGAAATTGATCGAGGAACCATTATCTAAGAGAGTACAATGGAATGCAACATCTTTAATATGACAAGTGACATAGTGAGCTCCAGAATCTTTCTTTTTCTTGAGTACCTTGTTCCTAATAGCATACGAAGTTGCCTTGGTCAATATATGCTTCTCAACTCATGATATCTTCTTCCTACGCGTGGTACATCTATTCTTCAACTGATTCTTGAGCGTAGAAAAGTAATCCAAGGCATCGTGAAGTGGGATCTTCAGAAAGACGTGATCTTTCAATAATCTCTTGGTCTCTGGAGTGACAACATTCTTTTTGGTGTTTTTCTTTCCTTTACCATACAAAGCATTAGGAATAGGAACAATCTACGGAATGAAAAAAATCAAACTTTTTTTTATATCAGAAGTGGTATAAGCATGTGCATCGAGAGTTTCAAAATTATGTACAAAACTCTCTAAAATAGGGGAAGAAAAATCTGCATCAGGAGTATCTGCATGGTCTGGCACGATCTCGTCATCTGATTCACCCATGTCCATGTCAACTGTCTCTACATCGCTCCCTTCTCTATGATGGCAAACATCATGGTGGTCCTCATAATCGTGGCGGTCCTCATCCTCAACATTTGAATGTGTTTGATCAATATCATCATGGATTGGCTCTCGCTCCTCATTATGTGCCCTCTCCTCTACTCTATCAGGTGCTCTCGGTGATCTACCGCTCTTAAGATGAATGAAGTTAGACAAAAATTCAAGAAAAAAGACCATAATACCTAATCTGAATGCCTCCTCTTGTTGTTCTGGTTCATCTGAGGCTGGGCTAGGAGAGTGGTCTTAGGCGCGGTTAACTCATCCAAATGACGGTTAACCTGCTCCATCTCTATCCTATGTGCAGTCTGGAATGTGCTCAAAATATCCATGATATGATTCAGTGCTAGGGCCTGTGAAGACATCTCAGACTTTGTGTGGTGACCCTGGCTGTCTAATCTCTCCTGCTTGGGCATGTATTGCTGTGATGTGTAAGGCTTAGGAGATCTCTGAGGTGTAAAGGAAGACTATTGCTGTTGCTGGTAATGATGTGTCTGTGAATGTATAGGAGGATATTGAAAAAATGTGGTCTTTGATATGCGTTCTGGTGAGACTGCTGCTGCGTGTAAGGTTTTTCGTGCTGAAAATGTGGACGTCCATGCTGCAGATGACTATACTACTGCTGTTGATAATGATGTACACTCGGTTGCTGAATTGGAGTGTACCATATTCCGTTAATCTCAAGAGTGGCTTGAAGCTCAACATCTATATCTACAGAACTGGTGATCTGACAGAATTGGCATGAGACTGGTCCTCATGCCAATCAATCTGCGGAGTCTCTGGCTCGCTATGGACGAAATGAATCTGTTGGGTGGGCGGAGCGGGTAAAGACCTCCATGCAGGTTGTGAAATCGAAGAAGCTTGACCCTGATGATAATGATGTTGCAACTATGTTACCTTCTTCGTAAGATCACTCAGCTGTTGAGGTAGAGATGAGAGTTTCTCCAACTCTCGCAGCGACTGTATGTCCTGAACTTGCTTCTGAATAACATCTTCCAATGTTAATTTTTCACTGATAAAACCCATGTTGGTATTGGATTCAGAATCTGAAATGTTCTCCACCTTATGATGCTCTCGGTGATGTGGTGGCCGATGGGACTTCTGGAATGCCCGAGTAGAGTCGACGACTCTCAAGTTTTCTACCATTCCTTCAAAGATGGACCAGACAGACTCGACATCTATAAATTAGGGTTTTGGATTTTATTAAAATAATAATTAAGCTCCAAAAATAATAATAATTAAAATAAATCATGGTAAAAATACAACATCATGAAAATAATTAAAAATTATAAAATTAATAAAACTATAAATAGTTTGTGCTAAATAAAATAAATAGCCCAGAAACCCCGGTGTCGTTAGGTCCCGAAACCGACTTTAGTGAAATCACCTCCATTAATTAGCAAATATTATTTTATGAACTTTAAGGTAATTAGAGTGAAATTGGAGTTCGTATGAGAAAGTTATGATGTTCGGAAGTTGAGAATTTTACAATTTAAACGTTGGATTTCTTAGAATATGTACCAAATAATATTTTTAACTTATTTTTATATTTTTATAGACATTTTTAGAAATAGTTAGGAAAAGAGTTTGGTGAAAATAATGCATATATGAATTAATTAAAAATCAATGAAGATTTGATATTTATTTGATAAATAATGAAGAATGTGTGGAGTGTATCTTTAATTATTTTTATGATTTTCTTTCCTTATCTCCCCCTACTTGTTTGTTTGTCTACCAATCCATGGTGATTTGGTTTCAGGGATTAGGTTATATAAATATATCTTGCAACTATATTTATATTATATAAGTCATATTGTACATATATACATATTTACAATCTGCATTCTTTTCTTTTCTTTGTTTTTATTCTTTTATTTATTTACATATTTTTAATGCATAAAAGTGCATTTTTATTCATGAAATGGGTTTTGATAAAAGGTGGAAATTAATGGATATTTACATGTATTTGTTAAGGGTTTTAAAACAAAATACGACAGAAATGTTAATGAATCATGGATTCAATAATGATATATTAAGAGATTGACCAAGTCTTATCTAACAGGAGAGGACGACTACAACTCTCCATGTGGAGAGGAGTAGCCATTCCCCCTTATTTAGGAGTGGACCATGGTCTTCTCATTATCCTATCTCTAGTTAAAATTGATTTAATTTTAGATTAATTATATTGATTTATCAATATAAATTAATTTGAATTAAATCACTTGTTGTTGTGTTTTACCAACAATATTCTAGCTGATGAAAGGAACACAAATCAATATCATTCGTTGATTGTGTGTTGTCCATGGTTTGGGATCCATGTACTCCCAAAACCCTATATAAGAAGAGGCATGCCTAGCTCTTCGAATAACACACCGACTTGACGAAGTCTCTCTACTCTCCTCTCTCTCTCATTCTCTCGTGCCCTCTTCCTCCTCTCTCTTGGGTGGTCCTCCACCCTACGCTAGAAGGAAGAAGGCCCTCAACGTCGCCTTACATTGTGTTTCGACGACTCTCGGTACTCCTTCTTCTTTGGTGCTTCTCGCTCGCGAAGAAGACATATGATCTCGTGTGATGAGATCAGGAGTTCCCTTGCTTGGACAACTACTTGGATTACGAGATCCCCATGACTCATCCCTGTGCTCGTAAGTGTCTCCTCTGAAGGTCGTACTTGAGGCAGGAAGCTTCTTCTCTTAGAAACTCGATCGCACCCATGCTACAACATGTATTCCTATATCTACCATGTGATTAGACGAAACGATTCATAAATAGTTTATGGATCATGTGGTTTCATCGTTTAAATTTTTTAAAATTCCGTTGCACCGAGCGACTAGTATGACTAGTCGCTCTTGATCGTATACGATACAATCATCACGCTTCCGTGATGCGCTTAAGGATCCTCCCGTATCCTTCACCGACTGCTCTAAAATTCCAAAGATCTGACTTAGGCTTCGAACTTTGATTTTCAGAAGACAAGTTTAAAAATCAAAATTAATCCAGACTTTTCATTTTCTTTTCTTTGCTTTTATTTTTCTGTACTTACTGCATATGTGTTTGCTAGAGACTAGCAAAGGTAAGTACAGGGGGTGATGAATCTCCATTTCATCACCTTTATTCTATCATTTTGTCCTTCAAAACCCTAGCTAATGCATGTAAATAACATTAATTTGTACAAACTGATATTCATTATTTTTTCGATTTATTGTGTATAAAATACTATTTTTAATGCCAAAATTATACAATAAAGGAAATAAAAGAATAAGACTAAAATACCAAAGGTATTTTTTGACCCTAAACCCTGAGAACAAGTCAAGAATTGAAATGGTCGATAAGAAATAAAGTAGGGGGAGATAATGGCCAATAATGCAACAAAAATCCCATTGATTCATTCATCATTTATTTATTTTTGGGGCCCATTTAATTAATTATTATTTATTCATCAAATAAATAGACTTTGTACATAAAAGTTTTTGATAATAATGTATAGAAAAATACAAAATTGAGTACATTCTATACACATAATAAAAAGCCAAACCTCAAACATCACAGACCCATATCTCCTAAATAAAAACTCAAAATATATCAAAAATCACCACTTTAATTGTGTATAACTTTTAGTAAGCTATTTAATGAAGGTGGTTTCACTTAATTTGAAGTTAATATGCCAAAGTTAGTTTTCGACCCCTATTATATAATATAACTTAATAAAATATTCATTTTATTTATTTATTTATTAATTTTTACAATTTTAGATTTTTATAATTTTGTCAATTTTATTTATAGTATATGTACATATTTAAACTAGAATAAAAACATAAAGAATACATAAAAATAAAATAATATACAAAAATACATTGATGAAATATCTATACTTGTATCTGTACATTGTATATCCCTATTTATTTAAGCATACAATTGACATCTGAAAAATATAATAAAAATATATTGCTGTAGATAAAAATATGTTGTAAATATATAAAATATAAGAATAAAATAATAAAAAAAATAAAAAGTAATAACCAAAACATAGATGATTGTACCTATAAATACACCCTTAAAAATTAATTTGTGATAAATAACCCCAAAAAATAAATAAAAATCATACTAAAATACTAAATAAAATAAACATTTTTTATTTTATAATAAAAAATCAATAAAATAATATACTATTGTTAATTGTTTATTTTCTATTAAATCATGTTGTTTGTCCTTTAGTGGCTTACGTGGACCAATCATAGCACTTCCTTTGTTGACCTCAATCAACCCAGCCTCCAGGTCTCTTGATCCTGTCAGGAGTGTCATCTCCCATTATTTCTACCCTTTTTCTTGGGCTTCTCGTCCATCATTTTGATCGACTAATTACACAATGATCAACATCAACCATCGATGATCCACACTCAAGCCCCAAATCCTTTGTGCATACATTGGATCCCATCGCTGGGTCATGGATCTTCTGGAGCACATAAGTCGACGAGGACGAGCCCCCCGGTCATTTAGAGTCCAAGAACACCACCAGAAATCACTTGTGGGAGGAGAAATCACATATCGAAGTTCAGGGAGGGTCACTTTCTTCCCCATTCTTCGCGCGTAGCAGATACCGTCCGATGGAAGGCACACCTCCAGTTTTAATCTCAGTCGTCCGCTCTATGCTCTTCTCGACTGTGCGATGGAGTCAACGATTAGATCAGAGCCACTCATTAGTGAAGCGGTATCGTGAGACGACCGTGTGACGTGTGGCTAGTGGATCGATGTCTACCGCAGATGGCACACCTAATGGGTGCAATTTACATATTTCGTGCTGATTCTTTTTGTACTTATTTATTAATCTTGTAAATAAAGTATTTAGGGTAAACAAATGTGGATATTTTGCATAACGACCCCTGATGCTCATTGATCTTATAAATGGGTCATGTCCACGTCACCTCACGTTTCATCCCACGTGAGGTGGCGAAATTGCAAGTGTATCCTTGCAGCTTTTTGTACTTAGGTTTAATCCAATAAAATTTTATATACATTGTAAATATTTGGGAAAATTGCATGTGATCCCCTGATGTTTATTTTATTTGCAAAAGTGCCCTTCCCAGTTCTTGTATTTTTGGTGCGTGTATTTCATTTATTAAAAATAGCACCCGTGCTCTAAAAATTATGCAAATTAGGGTTAGATGCTTGCTAGTATGCATTTAACGCTCTTTTTTATTTTTTGCAATTTGGAATTTTAACTATTTATTAAAATTCAAATGAGCACGTTTTTGTCCCTATCTAATGTAGAAAATACCAAAGCAATAGAAAAATGTTTTGAAAAATTCCTAAAAAATATGTTATCTATTTTATTGTTTATTAACTTCAAAACAAAAATCTATAAATATAGAAAAGGAAAATACTAAAAATTAAAAAAACTCCAAAATCTAAAAAGAAAAATATTAAAAATCAACAAAAAATCAAAAAAAATATGATTTTCTATTTCTGAATTTTATTTTTAATATTATTAAAATTGATTTGAAGAATGCTGGTCTTATATTGTTATTTTTATCTTAATTTCAAGTTCGACATATTATTTTATCCATGATTTGGGATATTTTTTATTTTAAAAAAGCATAAAAATTAGCAAAAATTCTTGAAAAATAAAAAAACATTAAAATTATATAAAATCCAAAAATAATTCTTGGCTGTATTTTAATTTTTATTAGTATTTATAATTATACTACTCTATATGGTATATATAAAACTTTATATTATCAAATATATATCTTTAAAAGAAAATACAAAAGTTTGAAAATTAAAATCTGTATATATTACAAATATTAATATAGTATATATATACAAAAAATTGAAAACCCACAAAAACACTAAAAAGGGATAAAGGACATGTTTGTGCATACTACGCATTGATTATCACGTAGACTTCCAACCTTGCTCTCTGTGGTTCAACCTCTACATGCTTGCTTACTATACACTTAGTTTTGTAGGGAATAGTAAATTTTAACTCACATTTTTGCCATCCACTGCCATTATTCTTGTGTGGGTTAGTTGTTGATTAATTGGCGTTTATTGAGTGGTCAATGCACCGACTGCAATTTTGCCTTGTTAAACTATACGACCCTCGAGATTCCTTGGTTATCAGTGTTCTTAGGCTCTACATGACCGAGAGGGTTGCCCATAAATGATGACGTGCTCGTGGTCCAGGACCAAGTGATGGGGTCCTGGCATGTTGGAGAATATGAAGAACTTGGAGTCCCTCATCTAAGTTCTAAGACGACCCAAGATGGGCTCATTCAGTGTGGAACCTGCATGAAGACGTTCTTTTGCTCATGGCAACTCGCCTTGACCAGGAATGAAGCTGTGAAGCATGGAGGATGAGATGGTGATGAAGCTCCGGCGAATGGTGGAGGGGTGGCTTTGATTCGCTGACCGGAGATCGATTAGGGGGACTTGATGATCGATTCATATGGAGAACACGACGGGGATTGGAATGGGGTGAACGACATGGGCAGAAAAGTCGTAGAACATAGGGGAATGGCTGGAGCCATAGAAGCCCCGGCGATCGAACAAATTGTAAACATAACTAATCTACTAGATTGAAAATTAATCTAATTACATAATTGAAATAACAGAATTAGAATTTACTTAGAAAAAGAAGACACGTAGCTCTTATACCTGCTGGTGAGCAGGGAGCAGGGTGGTCGGAGAAGCTCTCCATGGATCAGCTCTTCTTCTTGCTCCGCTGCTTTTGAGCTCGGGGGAAGGCTTGTTATCATCAACTTTTCAACATACACACAGGGACGTGGGTGGAAGCTTCAAGAGGGATCAAAATTGAGAAAGCAAGAACACGGGGTTAGTTATAAATAAAGCTGAGGACCCTCATTGACCGAAGATTTGGGATGAATCAAAGATATGTACAAAGGCTTAGAGGGTATGGAATGGATTAGGGATGATCAGAGAAGAACTTGGTGGAATATTAACTCGGATCTGATTGATTATAGGCTTCGGAAAAATGGGAGAAGACGCGCATCTTCTCGTCTGACGAGGTTAGGTGACTTGGTTCGAAGAGTTGACCCAGGTCAATTAGGGTTTGATCCTAGTTGGTCCATGTAGACAAACCAGAAAATTACTATATGGAAATTATTGGTAAAACCAATATCGGTAATGAATTAATTAATATTTTTGTATAGTATAAAAAAGTGTGTTATTTTATGTAATATTTTAATATGAATTTTTATGACTTTATTTATTACAAGTTGCTTTTTACAAGTGTATTTATATGTATATTGACGTGTATGCAATATTTTTTATTTTTATTTTGAATCTTTATTTTATTATTAAATTTAAATATTTTATATATTTACAACTTATTTTTATACACACAAATATATTATTTATTTTTCTAATGTATTATATACGCTTTAATAAATTGGTGTATATATTATAGGTATAAGTATATGTATTTCATTTATGTATTTATATAGCCTATATTATTCTTATGTATTCTTTATTGTTTTATTCTATTTAAAATATGTACATATAGTAAAAATTATATTTATAAATTTAGAAAAATATAAGATTGTAAAAATAATAAAGAATAAATAAAATGAATATTTCTTGTGGATATACTATACAATAGGGGTCTAAAACCTAACTTTAACACCTTAAGTACAAATTGAGTGAAACCACCTTCATTAAATTGTTAATAAAAAGTTATATACAATTAAAGGTGATTTTAATGAATTTTGAGTTTTAGGAGATATGAGTCTGGGAAGTTGAGATTTTGCATTCTTATTTTGAGTATAAATGTACATTGTGCATTATTTGTGTCTAAACTCAATTTGATATTTTTCTATGTATTGTTATCTACAACTTCCATGTACAAAGCTTATTGATTTGATGAATAAATAATCAAACTAAAATAGGTCCCAAAATGAATTATTGATGAAAAAAGAAGGTGGTTTTTATTGTGTATTTGTCCTTATCTCCTCCTACTTTATTCCTTGTCAACCAAATCAATTTTTGACTTGGTCTCGAGGTTTAGGGTCATAAAATTCCTTTGGAATTTTATTTAATTTTCTTTTCTCTCTTTATTCTTTTATTTTAGCTTCAATTAATGTTATTTATACAATAATAATATAATAAATAATAAATGTTAATTTGTACAAAATAATGATATTTACATGCATTTGGCTAGGGTTTAAAGGCCAAAATGAAAGAATACATGTGTTGAAATGGAGATTCATCAACCCATATACTTGCATTTTCTAGTCCCTAGCAAACACTTATGCAATGAGTGCAAAAATAAAAATGAATAAAAGAAAAGGAAAAGGAAATAGCTTGGAATAATTGTCAACTTTTAAATTAGTTTTCAATAAAGTCAAAGTTTGGAGCTCGGAGCAAGCCTTTGGATTAATGGTGTGTTCAAAATAAGATGGAAGTCGGGAAGTGTGACATAATAGCGCTTAGATTCCATACTCCTATCTTCCAGTTCAATTCACAGCCAGGTCAGAACCATCTCTCAATCACATACCTTTTCTAACTTTAAATGATAGAACCATTTGTGTGAATTTGTTCAGCTCTTCATAGACAAAACCATTGAACCATCAAGGCGTCTGCTCTTCTACTATCTCATCCTCGTGGAGACAGATATTTCCTTCTAAGGTCAGGAGCTCTCGGTCTTTAAAATCGAATGGGGGAGAAGTTAGAAGAATGGGAAAAGAAGTGGGAATGGACCCGTGTATTCTTCACTCCCTTGTGAAGTCGGTCAGTGTAACTGATTCTTCACCAAGAAGCAAGTCTTTTCTTAAGCTCAAATTTTAGTGGAATTTTTAGGTATATTCTTCTTTGGATATTTTCTTTGACTTTGTAAAACTTCGGCATTCTTGTTTGTGCCCTAGTGGATATAGCATCTTTTGATCCACCCATTGTTTTGGGGTCTTGGAAAAGTTACATCGGTAGACCATTCCTCATTAGATGCATTATCTCAATCTATCTCCAGTCTTTAGATATCATTATTATCAAAAGGAGTGGGTTATAGTACTAGTGTCTGCAATATCCAAGAATGGTTCCTGAACCACCCTTGATGAAACAGCCTTGCATCGTCCCAACTTAGACTCCAAGATTTTTCAACAATCCCTCTGAGTTGAGCTAAGTGCTAGATGCGAGGTTTACAATCAAGTCACTGTCTCAAGATTCGTATGGATGATATGAACGATTCTATATAAGCACATTGAATTGACTCATGAATATAGTCTTATGGAACCTAAAGAATTAAGCCAAGGAGACCTGAAATATCTCCCCTTCCAGTCCTCAATGGGTTCCACTGAAATTAGTTGTATTAAGGTCTGTTCTAAGCTCCAACCTTTGGACTTTATTTGGACTTGTTCAATTCTCAAGGTTATTCCTAAAAATGTAAATTCTATGTAAAATGCATGAGAAATATTTTTATGATGCAATTATCTAGTTTTGCTCTTTTTATGGATTTTTCAATAGCTTTGTAATTTTTTATGCAATTTTTGAAAAAGATTTTGCAAAATTTTTTGGAAATTTTGAATTTTGCAAAATTTTAGGTTTTTTTTCAAAACACAAAAGGTATAAGGAATAAAAGATAGATACAACTTTTAACAAGAATTGAGGTTTAAAGGATTTACACATGGGTTAGTTGCTTTTGTAGACATAGGTATACAGTTGGTGAAAAAAGTTGATTTATTTGGATGATATATGTGTTCCTCAAATTTTCTTAAAATGATTTTCAACCAATTTTAAAAACGATAGTTCAAAATATTTTTTTGCAAATAATCTTTACAAATATTTACAAACATTTGAAAATCATTTTGAAAAGAATTTTCAAAAAGTATATATATAGAGATTTTTCAACATATTTTGCAACCGATTTCTGAACATTTGCAAATAGATTTCAAAAACATTTTATTTCACAAAGAAAAGAAATTTTTACAAACAAAACAAATTTACTAAGGTTGAAAACATTTTACAAAATGTTTTTCAAATAGTTTTCAAAAGATTTTTCAAATAGATTTCTAAATTATTTTTCAAACATTTTGCAAAACATTTTTACCTAATTTATTAATAAGTATACACAAAAAGAAATTGAGGAGAAATATGCATCTTTTTATTAGTTCGTTTAATGAATTGTATAGGTATATATGTATATAGTATTTTAGCCATATCTATTTTGAAAATACGAATGTACGTGTTATGGCTGAAGTATCTACAACATATATACGACCCCCTATACTAAGCTTGAGCTATGTCCTCATAGATCGAAGAGAGAAGAAAAGACATAACTCGTAGTAAGTATAAAAGAACCTATACTACAATGACCAAAGAATAATCAACGAAAAATGATAAGTCGATCGTCCCCCCTATACTTAGGATCAAATAATCCTAAGTATAACAGACTATACACAAGGCAGGGAAGGTCAAACGTGGGAATGAACAACTCAATGATTCATTTTGTCTCCCCCTATACTTAGGGTAAGATATCCCTAAGTATAGACATGAATATCAACAAGAGAGAAGATAGGTGGTGAGACAAGGAATGAACATGTGAAGTCACTTATTCCCCCTATACTTAGGATGAAGTATATCCTAAGTATAGAGGCAATGAATAGGGAAAACAAAGCCAAAAAATAGAGAAATACAAAAGAAAAGAAGAAAACTAAAGGAAGAGTTTTTGAGTAACATTATTTGAATCTTTCGATGTTGCTGAGGTTGTGGATGGTTCTACATTGCATATCACTTGTACATAATTGACAACGTCCAAGAAGGTATCATGCTCGAGGTAGGCTTCAATAGCTAATTGTTGATGACAAACAGTTGTGCATCAGGTGACAAATCCGATATTAAAATGCTTCCGTTGACACACATTTCTTTTACTATGAATGGACCTGATAATTTACTCTTTAATTTGCCCGAAAGTATCTTCTGTTGGACATGTGAGCCCACGGTGAGCTATTATGCAATAAATGTTATTGCAAATATCATTCCCTGATCTGAAATGAAGAATAACTAATTTGTAAATTAGGTTCCTTAGTACAATTACGGTTATGTACCATGGTCATCTTGATGATCATACAATCATTGATTCAATTATTGAATCATAGAGATTGGTGCTTGGATGAACATCTAAAGAGTTACATTGAAGACACATCGAGCATCATCAAATGATTATTAAGAGATGATCTCAAGCCTGAGAAGCCGATGGCAATCCTTTCTCTAAAAGTTGATATCTAATCAACCTCTTGATGCAGGTCCTCTGCATAGGAATAGAGATTCGGAGGTGTTAGATAAGTTAAGTCAAAGAGTTGACTTACCGAGATTGAGATAACCAAAGTCCTATGTCGTATATTGTCGTGATATAGGCACGGATCCTCTAACCAGAGACATATGTGTTACTATATGTCTGAGTATGTACATTTGGTAGACCAATAGGTTGATGACCTAATCAAGGTCTATACGTCGGCGTGCTGGTGTGCATGCAAGGGCATATAAGTAATTCGATCTCTCAAAGGGATCTTTCATGTTCATTTCTTAGACCGAAAGACATGAGCTCACTCATGAGATATTGGGAAGAATCGAATTCGTGCACGATCGTCTCGCTTTGGAAGCTTGACTGATTTTGTAGGTTTGATATATACTTTTGGAAAGTATATGATCAACACGTGGGTATGAAATATGCTTTTGGAAAGTATATGATCGATACCAACTCCCAATAGTCAAATGAGAAACTTTATGATAAATCCCTGAAGTAGACAGTGTAAATTTGATCTTATACTTTCGTTTTAATCTGGGTCTTCCAGTATGCAGGATGTACAAGTATTAGGAATACCTGAGGGTGATATGATCATGAACGATTGTATAACCATGATGCTTCCATTCCTAGGGAGTGATGAAACGGGTCTGGATTTTAATGACTCCTCTCAGTAGAGAAGTAATCTGATCTTGGTCCAAATATTGGAATTCAAATGTGATTCAGATGCAATGAGAAGATTAGATTTACGGTCTTGATTTAATCAAGAATCTATGAGAGGTACGTAGGATCTGGATTTGAGATGTGATCTCAATATCCAAGTCACTAGACGTGGAACAATACAATCGCCCTGTCCTTATCTCTAAGTATCCGCGGAGAAAGCGCATTATCCTTGAAAGAGTTCAGAATAATTTCATTGTTGATATATGTATCTGAGCATTGTTGATATTCGTATCTGAGCATTGAGAAAATGGATAATTAAATGTGGTTTAATTATCATGAATAATATGAATTTGTTTCATATTATAAAAAGAGTTATCTTAGATAATCAAATGTAATTTTATTATCAAAGATGTGAAAAATGTGAATGTGATTCACATTGTTCGGGTACATGAGAATAGAGATCCAAGATGATTAAATATGATTCAATTATCATGGATATGAATAATGTGGATAAATTCATCCTTATTAATCATATATATTATAAATGTGATTTATAATACATAAGAGAGAGCTATTTGCGATTTACATTTGTTAATTAAATGTTGATGTGAATTGGATTCACATTGGATAATTAATTGAAAATGTAATTCACATTTTTTTGGTTGTGAATGTGATTCACAATTTTCCAAATGTCAAGATTGCAATGTTCACAAAATAGTTATGAATTATTTTTGTTGAATAATTTACAACAAGTGTTGTTGTAAATCTTGGAGATTTCCATGGAATAATGTAATCTCATGAGATCTCATGAGATGACATGAGATTGCCACCAACTCCCATATTATGGAAGGAGGCAATCTTCATTCCATAATCTCCATGCTTCATTAATTCAATTTACGATTAAATCTTATTGATTTATCAATATATATTTAATCTAAATTAAATTAATTATTGTTGGTTTTTACCAATAAAATCTTGGCCATCAAAAGAAATACATATCAATGTGAGCCATTGGATATGTGTTGTCCATGGATTGAGATCCATGGATCCCAAAATATTATAAATAGATGGGCACCCTTGCTCTTCTCAGTTTGACAACATATTCTCTCTCTCTCTCTCTTTCTCATTCTCTACACGCCCCCTCTCTCTCTCTTGTAGTCGTCCACCATGGAAGCCCTAGAGAGAGTCTCCATCGCCGTAGCGTTATCATTGTGCTACCGGATCATTTGCTCGTGGATCTTCATCTCTTCGGTGTGCCGCAATAGTGAAGAAGACGTCAGATCTCGTGTGTCGAGATCAGGAGATTCATCGCTTGGATCATCAACATGAATTGCGAGGAGCATGGTGTTTCATCAACATGCTCGCAAGCGTCTCCTCTATCGGATCAGACTTGAGACATGTGGTCTCTTCGTTTAGAGACTCGATCGTAGCCACTCTTCAAGAGGTAACTCTAATACTTGTTTGTGGTTTAGATGAAACGATCCGAGAAGTGTTATTGGATCATGTGGTTTCATCGCATGAAAAATATTAAAATCCGCTGCCTCGAGCAACTAGTGTGACTAGTCACTCCCGATCGCATACGATGACATCCTCACGCTTCCGTGATGTGCTTAAGGATCTTACTATATCCTTATAGTGGTATCAAAGCCATAGGTCGAAGGTTTCAGATACGATCCATAAACCTAAGGCAACTTGGGTTCATTAGGGTTTGCGAAAGTTTTATCGTATTTCATTTTCGCATCTCTGTTTTGTGATTGCTTTAGGCCCTGTTTAATTTATTTAAACACGAAAATAAAACTTTGATTTTGTTCCCCATTAATTAATGGAACCGTAGGATCTTAGTTGCTGATTTCGAATCCGTTTGCTCAAGTTATGATCAAATTAGTTAACATGTATCCACTGTTTAGGGGACTGCAAATCTTAATATAATTAAGGAGTTAATTACTGTTTAGAAACACCTTGAAATGCATGCAAATCATTTAAGTTCTGTTGTAAATCAAATTAGCAAACTTTGGAAACTTATTTTACTTAATTTGGATTTAAACTGATTGAAATATGCTATTTTTAGTAAGTGGGGGTCACTGCTCGAAATTACTTTCCTAATAAAGAACCTTGTGATTGTCATTTAATCAATTAGTGAAATTAAATGGTTTAATTTCCTCGAATAATTATGTATAAATATTTGTGAAATATTTGATGATAATTATTTCCTTAAATGACATTGCCTTAAGCAATAACTGATTAGACATGATACAGATCACAATTGGTTACACAATCTACTTTCAAACAAACAAAGTTGCCTGAATAGGATTGGGGATTTGCTTAGCAAATCTCCTTATAATGTTAATAAAAATATTTTATTATTATATATGTATAACTTCGGTTGAAGAACTGATTATCATCTCAAGTACACAATGATAAATTTAGTATTATCCTTTCCCTAGGTGGATATGGTGTCTAGACAGGGAGCGTTGGGGTAGCAAGTTGCACCGTGTGCGTCTGTCCCACTCCCATTGGTCCTGGCCATGACAATAGGTAGGGACTCGATAATGCAGTAGAGATCACTGTGTATTTTTCTAATTACTAAAATTCGAAATAATACGTATTTGAGATAATACCATAATTCAAATAACAATAAAGAATGTTTGTTGGATGTTAATTGGATCCTTAATTTAATATGATTAGATTAATTAGAATCCAATTATAAATTTAAAACACTCTATTATGAGTAGAGTTATTATTTCCCTTGGAAAAAATAATCGTAATGAATATGATTAATGATGATTAATTTGAATTTGAATATTAGATGGAGGATCACATAAGTGACATCCATGGTCTCCCGTCAAGGTGAAGGGTTCCGTCGCCAGGGATTGTATGTAGGAGACGCATGTCCGAAGTGACATCTCCTGTATACAAGCGAATCTAGATCGGGCTCTTCGCTTCTCGAAAGAGTAAGGACGCATGCGTAGTGACCCCAATATCGTGTCCTCATATTATTGGGTCGATATTGGATTGCACATAGCGAGTTGTATTCCTGTTGACGGTTGCTTCAATTAAGACGGGTCAACATCACCTTAGGGGTGTTGGGCCCGGGTGTTAAAGATCGAATTGGGAATGCAAGTTGGACTTGCAATGCAAATCACTTTATTTTATCCTAGTTGCAGGTTCTCATATTATTGGTATGTAACAAAGATAAGGAAGGAGATTCCAGATCTTGCTTGAGATATAATGGTACGTATATCTCTTACATTGAAAGTGATTGGGGGAATGAACTTTCAATGTAGGCAAGGCAAGACAACTTTGATATAAAATTCCTAAATTAAAGTAAAATATATATTTATTTTTCTTTATGCAAGTTTCTTATTTCAGATAATCCTTCATTAAACCCACTCAATGTTATACTCAAAGATAACCAGTAAAATATCATGGATTGGATCCATGATTAAGATATTGTACTTGCAGTTGGACACATATTGTATGTGGTTGCAATGTGCAAGTTTCCTCATAATAATGAGGAGTGACATTTAAATAGACAACATGACTACAACCCTAGGGTTTGTATGTCTCTATAGTCTTGATCTTTCATCGAATGTACTTTGGAAATGACATGTTGATTATGACCGCAATTGTCAAATAATCCTTATAAAAAATCTAAGAAGATGTTCTGGCATACATATGTGCTCTTGACATTTTATCATGAATGACATGGTTCTCTGCATCATGCAGAATGGTGGCTCTATAAGAGATGATGTACTCCAAATATTTGAGTACCTAACTGAACCAATGTTTTAAGAGTTTAGATGGATGTAGATAAGATGAGTGTCATCATTCTATTGTCTATACGCTGGTCATTCATGAAGCTTCGTAATATTCATATTGTATGAATGTTGACACGAAAATTTGGAGTTTTTGATTTTTTTTATTTTATATCCCCGGCAACGGTGCCATTTTGTTGACACGAGAATTTTGAGGTTTTTGAATTTCTTATTTTATTTTATATCCCCAGCAACGGTGCCATTTTGTTGACACAGTAGTTCTTTGAGGGATCAGATAAATTAATGGTAAACAAGTGTCGTCGCTATCCCAAAAAATCCCATGACAAACAAACATTTTTTTTATTTTCGCTACTTACTAACCTGTATAGCAGACATGATCGAACTCACGGAGGCTATAAATCCCTAGGGTTATTTAATTAATCAAGAATTAATTAAGAGAAAACAATAATCTCAAAGGACAACTATCCTTAGTTTTTGTGATTTTTTATCTTTTTTTATTTTTTTTATTTTTTTATTTCTAATTTTTTTATATACTTTCTGATTTTCAATTTTTTAGTTATTTTGATTTTTGCAATTTTTTATTTTCAAAAATAACACGAAGTAATATTCACAAGATCAAAAATACGCACACCAATTCTTTTTGTAATTTTCAAATTAATCAAAAGACTCAGAAAGATCCAAAGAAAATATTTTTGGGTTTAAGTGTTGAAATATTTTTGAGAATTTTTGTGGAATTTTCAGATGTTTTTGTACTTTTCTAAAAATCAAACAGTGAGAAAATGCGAAAATGTGCACAACTTGGAGTAATTTGCAACTTAAAAATATTTTAAGTCCCCAAACTCCTGGAAATTAAAAGAGCTTGCTTTAAAGCTATGTGATGACCGGCCAAGCGACAGAGGTAAAGGTACAGAAATAGGTCGTTGCGACCTCGATCACTCGGCTAAGTCAATCAAGAAAAATCGAACCACTCGATACAAATCAAATTAATCAAAACAAAGCAAGCGGTCCTACTATGTATTTAACCTGGTATAGCTCCCAGGGTCGAACTCGAGGAGCACGGATTGGCCGAAGGCCTACGAAGTAGTAAAAAAAATGAATAAAATAAAAGACAAAATACTTTTTAATGGTTTTTAATTATTTTTAGATTTTTTTGGATTTTTAATATGTGAAGAAAATAAAAGAAACACAAATAAGCACACTTCAACAATTTATTTAATGCAACAAAATGCAACCAAAAATTAAAACAAAAAATATTTTTATGTATTTTATATTTTTTTATGTTTTTGGAGAATTTTTGAGATTTTCTGATGTGTATTTTATTTTCTAAAAATCAATCAGTAGCAAAACCACAAGGTACAGTCCAGCCAAGCCTGAAGTCCCTAGATAAAATATCTAACGGCCTCAAAAAGGCCTGGAGTAATTTTCCTATGAAATAGATGAAATAAGGAAAATTTAGGTACCAGATTTATTGTTTTTGGATTTTTGATGTATTTAATAGAATTTTTATGGGTTTTTTTGGGTTTTTAAGTTTTTAAGGTTTTTAATCAGTGAAAAATAGCCAAAATTGGCTAGAAAATCAAGGAACACAAAACAAACAGTACCGAATTTTTATAGAATTTTTAGGGGAGTTTTTATATTTTTTTGGGGTTTTTAAAACTAGACAGTAGCTAAAATGATAGTTTTTGAATTTTTAAAAATAACAAACGAAATAAAAAATGTCCTCAAAAATTCACACAAATCTTACACCATGGCAGGAGCCATGTGTCAAATTTTCGTCGAATTTGGAGGTGATTTGATATTTTATTCAAAAATCACAAGAGGGTACTGTGCACAAGGACTGAAATGCAAATACCCTAAGTTTTGGGGGTCCCGGTGCAAAATACCCAGCAAAACACGTGCGAGGCGCGTGCCTGGGGCACTCAGGGACCTATATGTAATAAAAATAAGGTCCGGGGACCTATTGGTAACACGTACTAAAAGTCCGAGGGCCTCAGTTGCAATTTACCCACAAATAAACGCACATGCGGAATAAAACCATTCACAGGGGCATAAATGCAAATACTAAAAAGTTTCTTTCATTTCAGAACAATCAGAACTACAAGGGCATATGATGCAAATAACCCAAAAATACACTTGACGAAGCACGTGGCTCACACAGGCAGGGGTATATAAGCAAATACTCTAAAGTGCAGGGTCCATTGTGCAAATAAACCTAAAACTAAATAACGTGCTTAAATATTTACAGGACTCAAATGAAATAAAACTAAGATAAGGTCCTAAGGGTAATTTACCCTTTATTAACCGGAGCTGACGGATGGCCGCCACGTGGCGATCGGACGGTCAGGAAGGGGGGGCGACTCTGACGCTGCTGCTGCTCTGGTCAATCCAACGGTCCAAGCCAGGACACGTGTGGATCTAACGGCCTGGATCTAGCGCCTCAGATCTGACGTCAAAGGGAGCTCCAGCCACCAACGGTCAGGATGGCACCTGGAGCGGGAGGCTAATCCGACGGCTCTCTAGGGTGCTGGATGAACTGATGGCCGGCGAACTTCGCCGGCCTCGTGAAGGCTCCTCCGGCCTCCTCTGCTGCGCCTGAAGATCGGAGGAGCTCCGGCGTGAAGATGCGCAGCTGCTGACGTACTCCGATGCCCCACCCGAGCTTGGGAGAGCTCCGACGAGGGTGGCGGGGGTGAAGCTCCTGGGCTGATGTCGAGAGGCCTCAGATGGCCTCCGCTGGTCCTGCAAAACGGCTCAAAAGCTTCGCGGGTCGAGGGCAAAGTGCCTCGACCAAGTTAGGCGACGTGGGGGTGATCGGTGCGTCGGTGCGGGCGAACCCCGGCGATGCGACGGCGAAGGGGTTCGAACCCCAGCTCCTGTGCGAGCTGGGTTGAACGGAGGGGCGGAGAAGGTGCGTGGAAGGAAGGCGGAGGCGATGGTGGATTCCGATGGTCGAACGGAAAGGTGAGGCGATCGGAATCAGCGAAAATCGATAGCGGCGCGATTTGGGGCTAATCGGAAATTAGACTAAATGGGGGAGCTACGGGACTACCTGGATGGATGAATAGACTGGGCTGGAGCTGGGGAAGCTTCCGGTCGTAGCCTCGAGGGACGTCTGGGCCCGAGGCTCGGAGCTCGCACCAGTGGTGGAGCTACGGCGGAGCTATTCGCCGGATCAGTGGTATCCGGCCCCTCTCCTCGCTGCGACAGCACCTGGAGCGAGCTGTCACTCACGCTCGAGCACTGGAGGTCACGGGGGATGGAGCGAATGAGCCAAAGATGCGTGAAATGGGTGGCGGAGCAGGGCTTAAGTATGCTGGCGGGATCCGAGAAGAAGAGCTCGGGTAGGGTCATGGTGGCACGCGGATCCCGAGATTGATGTCCGGCGAGGGTGTCGGATGTGGAAGGTGTAAAACGGAGCCGGGGTTTGGGTGATTGGGAATCGGGTCGAGCGGGTGTAAATCCGAGAAGAGGGGTCCGGTGCTCGAGTCCGTGAGAAGTGGTCCTGGGGGGGCCAGTTGACCGGGCGGTCAACATCCCCAGGACCCAATGGGGTCAGGCCACGTGGCAGGATTTTAAAGCTCAAAATTGAGGTAGTTATGGCCCGATTTTGCAAAAACTTAAAACATGAATTATTTTTATTTTATTTTTTTCTATTTTTTGGTGATTTTTAATTAATTTTTGGAAATAAAAATAAAGTATATACATTATATAGCTATATATAGGTATATATACAATATAGGCTTTTGATTTTTTATTTTTAATTATTATTTTTATACAATTTTATTCCTATTTTATATTTTATTTATTTATAGAATAAAATAAGGAATAAAAGGATGTTTTTATTTGATTTTTATTATTTATATACATATGTAAAATAAATAGATATATACATTTATATACAAGGTATATGTACAATGTATTTTTGTATTTTTAATTTTTCTCTTTTTATTTTGTTTTGATTTTAATTGTTTTTATTTTATTTAGTTACAATATATAACATAGACTATTTACAAAAATTACTTTTGTATATTTACAAAGCTAAATAAATATATATATATATATGTGGCTTATGTACATGATGAAAGGGGGAATTTTGATCTTTTTGATTTTTAGCTTTTTATTTGGTTTTTATATTTTTATAAATATGTACAAATATTTACAAGCATATTTTTGGGTGAGGAAAATATATTTTCATTTTATTTACATAGGTATTTACATATGAGCCCCTATCTCCCTCTACTTTGGCTTTTATGCGGTCAGGCCCATGCTGAGCCCTCCCTTGGGTTAAGTTGCTCAATATTTATTCTAAATATTTCCCTCTTTTTCTTTTTAATCTTTATTCTTTTATTTTTGCACAAAAACATGCTAATTATAGATTTTTACACAATGCATGCTTTTGCTAATTATTCCTATTTACACATATCTACATGCATTTGCAAAGGTTTTTGTAGCTAAAATATAAGAATAAAGAGTGATGAATGGGTATTCATCACCCCCCTATACTTAACTTTGCTAGTCCCTTAGCAAACACTTATTTGAAAAAGAAGTGAAAAAGAAAGAAAGAAAGAGAAAAAGAGGATGTACATGGATCAAGGTTGATTATTAAACTTGCCTTCATTAAATTGGGGTATGGAGCTCGATCAGATCTTTGGATTATTAATGTGTCGGAACCTTATTTAGACTTACGCTTAAAACTCAACAGCCTCCAAGTTCCACTAATCTATAACCAAGTCTCCTCAATGCTCCAGATCAGAACAAGTCATCAATCACAAAACCTGAAGACCATGAATCTTTTCTTGTCCTGTGAAAGTGAGGTCTAAGCTCTCCACCTCAGAAATGGCAACTTGACAACTCTCCCCAACAAGGTAACTCTATGACCTCAATCTGGCCACTCTTTCCTCGAGGGGCGGGGTATTCCCTTCTAAGTTCAAGTACAACCGGCTCAAGAAGAGGGGGAAGAAGAGAATGGGTCAAGGCCAGTGTAGCCAAGTACCCTTGGAAGCTTGACCAGTGTAGCCAAGTCTCCCTGCTGCAAGCTACAACAGGTGGATCATGAAACCAAGCTTTGCTTATTGCACGTCTATATACATACTCCGGTGGGATTATCATTTTCTCTCAGACCCACCACTTTTTTGGAGTTCTTTTCTTTTTGCACATTTTTTTTTCAAGTGCATCTGTACAACATATACATGTGCAGCATATATAAAAGGAGTTTTTCCTCTTGAGCCAGTAGACTATCCCTCTTTTGAAGCTTTATTGCAACCCACAACTCCCTTCGTTAGACCTCATGGCAACCAGACGAAGTTGAGACGCACTTCCTTCACTATAAGAAGAAGAGAGGTTCCTCCTAGAAGTACTACCCTCATATGCTACCCCAAGTCAAGGAAGACTGCCTCCTCACCACCTCATCCGTAGAGAGCTCGGTGCATAGTGCGTGTGTCCAAGTAAAGCCATAATCTATATGAGTCATGTGTTGTTGTTAAGTGCTCTACTTAGGCTCATTGAGATGACATGTGATCAAAGCCTAGTGGACTCAAAGAATTAAGTCACCATGGACCTGAAAAGCCTTAAACCTAAGTCCTATAAGGTTCCTCTTAGAAGTTAGGTGGATTAAGATCTTAATCCAGCTCCATTTCTCAATTTGATTCCAGGCTAGTTTAAATGTCAACTATCATCCGAGAAAAACTATATACATATGTACAGAAAGATGCTTATTTACACAAAGTTTTACAATCATGCAAAATTTTTGAAAAATGTTTTGAAATCATGAGTGAATGATGCATGAAGTGCAAGTTTTGCAAAAAGATATTTACACTCATTTACACAAGATTTTTGCAAACTTTTGATTTTCAAAACATTTTGGAAAAATTTTGTACTATATACATAATTTTGATACAAAAATATTTACACAAGCTTTACACAAAAGATTTTTGAAATCATTTTTACAAAAATAATTTGTACACTAGCTATTTATGTGCAAATAAAAGAAGATTATGTACATGAAAAATTTTTAATTTTTGTGATTTTTAGCCATTTTTATTTATAAACACACTCACACGAAGTACGAGTTATGGCTAAAGTATATATGAAATATATACACACCCTCCTATACTTAGCTCGAACGATGTCCTCAGAGTCAAGAGCGATGAAGAAGACATAACTCGTGCTAGGTATAGGGAAGTGAAAAGGAAGGCTATACAAAAAGGAAGAGTAAAAAGTGAAGAGGGTCTCGGGTCTTCCCCCTATACTTAGGATTAAGTAATCCTAAGTATAGCAGGCTGTACACGAAGGGAAAACCGAGTGGAGAATGTACAGGGTCTACCCCCCCTATACTTAGGGTGAAATGTCCCTGCGTATAGGCAGCAAAACAGGGGTAGACAGAAACAAAAGAAATACCCAAAAGGTCTCACATCCCCCCTATACTTAGGGTAAAGTGCACCCTAAGTATAGCATAATCACAAGATGGAGCAAGGGATGTGGGACTAAAGAATGTGATGATATGGACATCTGGATCTATATACAACGGAAGATCAGTGAAACTCAGGCGTGAGATGCATTAGATGTGAGTCAAAGACCACATCTCACGCAAAATGAATAGGGGCAAGATCAACGACCCGTGGCTCATGATCGAGAAATGGCTTGAGCCGCTGGCCGTTCACTCGAAAGGTACTCTCAGAAGACAACTCAGATATGTCGATGCTACCATTGTCGTGTACCTTTCTAACCAGATAAGGTCCTTTCCATTTGCTCTGTAGCTTCCCTGGAAATAGTCTAAGCCTCGCATCAAACAGCCATACTCTCTGTCCAATCTCAAAATGCTTATGGCTGATATGAGAATCATGCCACTCCTTGACTTTCTCTTTATAATGTAGGCTGCTTGAGAAAGCTGCATCTCTAAGCTCCTCCAGGGCAGCTAGCTCTGCCCTCCTCTGGTCTCCCATACCATCTGGATCCATAAGTATGTCTGTGACTGCCCAAAGTGACTTGTGCCTCAGCTCAACAGGTAAATGGCATGGCTTGCCATACACGAGGCGAAAGGGAGATGTGCCCAAAGGTGTCTTGAAAGACGTCCTATATGCCCACAAGACCGAGTCCAAAAGCTGTGACCAATCTTTTCGGTCAGGGCGGACGACTTTCTGCAGAATAGTCTTGATCTCCCTATTCGACACTTCGGCTAGACCATTCGTCTGTGGATGGTAAGGTGTAGCAACACGATGGTCTATGCCGAACTCGCTAGCAAGTGCCTTCACCTGGTCGTTGATGAAGTGAGATCCCCCATCAGAAATCAGAACTCGTGGAACCCCGAACCGCGTGATGATGTGCTTCCTCAAAAATCTGCAAACGGTCCTCGCATCAGCGGCTCGGGCGGGGATAGCCTCCACCCAACGACTCACATAATCAACGGCCAACAAAATGTACTCAAATACCTGACTCTTAGGGAATGGACCCATGAAATCGATGCCCCATGCGTCAAAAACCTCACAGAAGTGAATGGGCTGCATCGGCATCATATCACGCTGTCCACAAGTGCCCATCCTCTGACAGTCAGTACACCTCTTCACAAACTCATCTGAGTCCTTGAAGAGTGTAGGCCACCACAAGCCAGATTGGAGCACCTTCTGTGCCGTTCTCCTCCCAGAATGATGTCCTCCTGCCTCAAGCTTGTGGCAGTAAGTGAGGACGCTATGGTGTTCCTCCTGAGGAATACACCGACGCCAGATGCTATCTCCTCCTTCGTGGTAAAGGACGGGATCCTCCCAGTGGTAGGACTTGGCCTTCGCAAGGAAGGTCTCAAGTCTCTGCCTGGGCCAATCTTGTGGGACTTTCCCAACAACGAGAAAGTTCACAATATCGGCGTACCATGGGAGTGAGGCGATAGCAAGGATCGCCTCATCTGGGAAGGTATCTCTAATAGGGTCAATCTGCTCAGAATCCTCAGGCTGCTCTAGTCGGGAGAGATGATCCGCCACCACATTCTTGACTCCAGGCTTATCCTTGATCTCAATGTCGAACTCCTGGAGTAGAAGGATTCATCTAGTCAGTCTGGCCTTGGCATCCTTCTTTGCCATGAGGTACCTGATGGCGGTGTGATCTGTAAACAAAGTCACTCTAGATCCAATGATATACGATCTGAACTTATCTAGGGCAAACACTACGGCTAGCATCTCCTTCTCTGTGACCATGTAATTCCGCTGGGCGGAATCCAATGTGCGGCTAGCATAGTGTATGGCAAATGGAACTCCATCCCTCCTCTGTCCCAGCACTGCCCCTACGGCAAAGTCGGAGGCATCCGTCATGATCTCGAATGGGAGAGACCAATCAGGCGGCTGGAGGATAGGAGCCTCAATAACGCACTGCTGGAGAGTCGCGAACGAGGAAAGACACTTGTCATCGACAAGGAACTCGGTGTCTTTCGTCAAAAGGTCAGTCAACGGTCGGGCAATCCTGCTGAAATCATGAATAAATCTCCTATAAAATCCAACGTGCCCCAGGAATGACCGTAGCTGCCTTAGATTGGACGGCGGTGCGAGTTTCCTAATGACATCAACCTTGACCGGATCAACCTCCATGCCCCTGTTGGAGATGATATGGCCAAGCACCGTCCCTTGAGTCACCATGAAGTGACTCTTCTCCCAAGATAGCACCAAATGAAACTCAATACATCGCTGGAGCACCCGGTCTAGGCAGTCAAGACAAGAATCGAATCCGTCGCCGTAGACCGAGAAATCGTCCATGAAGACCTCCAAACACTCCCCTACCATGTCCGAGAAGATCGACAGCATACACCTCTGAAAAGTCGCAGGGGCATTGCATAGCCCAAATGGCATGCGTCGAAAAGCATATGTGCCGAAGGGACAGGTAAAGGTGGTCTTCTCCTGATCCTCAGGAGCGATGGCCACTTGGTTGTAGCCCGAGTACCCATCCAGGAAGCAATAATGGCTCTTCCCTGCCAGTCTCTCAATGATCTGGTCAATAAAAGGCAGGGGGAAATGGTCCTTCTTGGTGGCTTGGTTGAGTCTCCTGTAGTCAACACAAACCCTCCAAGAGGTGGGTACTCGTGTAGCAATCTCCTCTCCCGACTCACTGATCACAGTCGTGATGCCCGTCTTCTTGGGCACCACATGCAAGGGGCTGACCCACTTGGAGTCAGAAATGGGATAAATAAAATCTGCACTCCACCATTTTGATATTTCCTTCATCACAACCTCTCTCAGGTTGGGGTTCAGTCGCCGCTGGAACTCACGCGACGGCTTCGCCCCTTCCTCGAGATAGATATGGTGGGAGCACACTGATGGACTAATCCCATGGAGATCTGCTACGCTCCATCCGATCGCCTTGCGGTTCTTTTCAAGAACCCCCATTAAACGGGATTCCTGCTCTCCAGTCAACTCGGCGGAGATGATGACTGGGTACATCTCTGGCTCGCCCGCAAGGAATCGATACTTCAGCGAAGTAGGGAGCGGCTTCAGCTCTGGAATGCTGGGTGCTGGCAAATCTGGCTGTGGAAGAAACTGAGTGAAAGCTGCTAAATCTGCCAAATCTGCCTGGGAAAGTGAAAGCGTACTCTCGCAAACTGGATTAGGAGAAGGCTGCTCAACTGCACTGTCTCTGGTCTGCTCTGCATCTGCCTCCTCCTCATCTGTAGGCTCAGGTGGAATCAGGTCTGGCATCTGATCATCACAATCAGCCCAATCAGACTCTGAATCCGAGGGATCTGTATCAATCGCGGTGGCATCAGTACCACCGGGAAACAAGGTGGCCTCAACACGACCATCACTGAAAATCGTGTCGCGATCAAGGACCGTCTCTGCTGCCTCTGTGGTATCCTGAACCAGGGCTGTGCTCTCCAGACTCTCCTCTGCTATTATCTCAGCATCAGATGTATCTGAATATGAGAGGATGGTCTGTGCTATCGGATCTGCCCAAGCTGCCTCATCGTCTGTGATCACAAAATCACAGTCCTGGTGGATGTCTGGCTCCGCGTCTGTCAGTGGCTCTGAATCTGTACTCGCATCTGAGCATGCTCTATCTCTTGCTCTGTAGTCCTCGACCGTCTCTATTTGTATACTCTCGCCCTCGACGCGAAAGTACACCTTCCCGCTATCATGATCAGTCACCGCCTTGGCTGTGGCCAAGAACGGACGACCAAGTATGATGGGGGTATCAGTCACTGACTCAGGGATCTCCATGTCCAACACTACGAAGTCCATGGGGAATTTCAGGCCCTGAATCGTGACGATAACGTCTCGTAATAACCCCCTCGGCCTCTTGACAGATCGATCAGCGAACTGAAGGACTGTCCTGCTCTGTCGAAGAGTGCCCAACTCGAAGCGGTCGAGAAGGGCTGCCGGAAGAAGGTTGATCGACGATCCGCTATCTAGTAGAGTACGGTCGAACCTCTGTTCACTGATCTAGCATCTGACATACGGGGCCCCTGAATCTGGCCTCTTGGCTGGCAGACGGTTCTTGATCGCAAAACACGTGGCTTTGGTCAGCACATGTATCTCTGAAGTGTGGTTCCTCCTCCTCCTGACTATAGTCCTCTCTCTCAAAGATCGCTGGAGAAGGGGGATGTGCTGCAAAGCCTCCTGGAGGGTCAGCTGGATGTGGAGTCGATCGATCATGCTCTGGCTGAACTCCTCAAGCTCTCTCTTTTTTGGATCTTTTTCTTTTTTCTTCCCCTTCCCCATCTGAAGGGCTCTAGGGAAGGGGATCACAGGGTCCTTCGCAGATGAAGGACTAGGAAAAGGCCTAGACGGTTCGATGACCGGATCCACACATACATCATGCACCACAGTGGGACCAGAAGAAACTAAACCTTTTCCTTTATTCAAACCAAAGTCTTGAGATACATCACGGTGAGGAAAAACAACATCTCTCTCTATACAAACACCGGTGGCCTCAGTACCACCATGGGCTGGCTCGGCTGAACTGGTGGCGTCAGTACCACCTTCTCGATCTGGTGAAGCGGCGGCCTCAGTACCGCCGGTGGGATCAGCATCCTTGGTGGCCTCAGTGCCAGCGTCATCATCTGGAGCGGCCTCAGTACCGCTCTCCTCCTCCTCATGTGGCGCCTCTGAAGTGTCCTCGTGGTGAATCTCAGATGAGGCGCCGCCGCCTGCTGGGGTCCTATCGCTCCTAAGTGTGACAAAATCAGCATCAAATAGATCCGAAGATGTATCAATAAATGGGTCACTAGGAGTGGCAGACTCAGTGTGTAATACCTGCTCAGATTTCCTCTTGAGGTTATTCGGATTCGGCTCAATCTGGGCTGGAATGGCGGCCTTCCCTCTCACCAAGTCCCGCATCTCCTGGCGGAACTCATCCATCTCCCGTCTGAATGTGGCCTGCTGGTCCGTGAGGAGGCGGCGATGTCATCCAAAGCGGGGCTCTCGTGGGAGCCCGACGGGTAGCCTCTCTGGGGGTGAGGCTGCTAGAACTGCTGCTGGTGGTAAGAGGGGTATGAGGAAGGGTGCTGCTGCTGAACTGGGTGAGCCTGCTGCTCACGTCTCCACGACTGTCCCTGCTGCTGATAGGGACGAGGACCGAAGGATGGCTGGTGCTGCTGATATGTTGGGGGCTGCTGCTGCGGCTGGTGGTGATCTCTCTGTTGGGAGTACTGCCCTCCCTATCCTGACGGCTGCTGCTGGGGCTGGGCACCACCACTCCCCCACCTGTATCCGGGATGGTCTCGTCGGATCCCAGGCTGGAGGCGGTCATACCAGATCCCGTTGACATCCATCAACGGCTCTGCATCGTAGGGGGCTGGCGGGAGTACTGCTAGAGGCTGGTCCGGCTGGTAGACCACCATCTGCATGTCTGGAGATGGTGGGGACTGGTAGGTGGGCTGCGGCTGCTGGTATGGCTCCGCCTGTACAAGGTGAACCTGTCTAGGCTGCACAGGGGTGCTGGAGTGCTGGGACGAGCTGCTGCTGCTGCCGGCGTCGCCTCGCGACTGAAGACGGGGCTGAGAAGCCGTCTGTGCCTCCTGGAGACACATGAGCTGTGTCTTCATGTCGCTCAGAACCTGTGCCATCTGCTCCATCTGCGTGATGCTCTGGCACTGCTTCTTCTCAATCAGCTCCATGCGGTCCAACTTCTCGCTGATAATGCCCATGTCCGCAGCTGTCGACTCTGCCTGTGCTGCTGCGGCTGCGGACGAACTGGATGGGCCTGCATCTACCCGTGCTATCCGCTGGTACTGCACGGGTCCTGGCTGATGTGGCTGGGTCTTCTGAGTATACAACTTGGTCTGAGACATCACCATATAGTTCTCAGCCATCTCCTCGAAGATGGCCCAGACCTGGTCGTGGTCCTTGGCGAAGTAGGACCCGCCGCAAGAAGCATTCACCAGGCCCTGTAGCTCTGGTGTCAACCCGCTGAAGAAGCTCTGCATAAGGTTCGGCTTCGTGATGTCGTGGTGCGGGCATCTGTCCAGGAGCTCTCGGAACCTCTCCCATGCCTCGTGAAACTGCTCGTTGGGGAACATGGAGAAGTTGCTGATCAGGGCCCTCGTTGCATTCGTCCGCCCGAGTGGATAATACTTGTTCAAGTACTCGATGCGGAGCTGCTCCCAGGTATAGACAAACCTCCCAAGATGCTTCAGCCAGGTGGCTGCTCTATCTGCCAGTGAAAACGGGAAGGCTATCATCCGGATCGTGTCCTGGTCCACATGCCGGTCGTGGACAGTACTGCAGATCATCAGAAACTCCTGGAGGTGGAGGTGGGGCTCCTCAGTGGCAAGTCCATGGAAGCGGGGTAACATCTGCAAGGTGTTCGGGGGGAACTTGAAGTCCCCCACGATCGCCGGCACCACTACCCAGTGATGCATCAGAGTAGATCCGGGATTGTGTAAATCCCGCATCGGTCGTGGTGG
The DNA here is from genome assembly GCA_037367405.1 of Ottelia alismoides. NCBI lineage: Eukaryota > Viridiplantae > Streptophyta > Magnoliopsida > Alismatales > Hydrocharitaceae > Ottelia > Ottelia alismoides. The sequence continues at coordinate 1,231,420 of JAZKJV010003250.1, read as the reverse complement.
TCCTCCTGCCGCAGCGCCTCCCGCTGCGGCGGCTGCTGCTGCTGCGGCTGCGGCTGCTGCGGCTCGTGCCTCTACATCAGGTATCTCCTCAGGCTCGCTCTGCTCGTCTCGCTCTGCTCTGAGCCTCTCCAACTCTCGCCTCATCTCTATCATGAATGCCCCCTGATCGCGTAACTGCTGCTGGATGGTCTCAAGTGATGCGATCAGGGTGGAGTTGATCGCTCCCTGGTCAAGTACAAAGTGCTCGGGCTGACGGGAGTGATCATCTGAACTGCCGGCTCCGGCCATAGCGACGTCTGCAAAATCAAACGAGCCCAACTCAGGTGTTGTCAAATCAAACAGTCTCTCCTCAGGCTCGTGTCTCTCAGGTAGGATGGAAAGGGGGTCGAGGGGGAACAGGGTGGAATCATACTCGGGCTCGGAGAGCGGGTCTGGCCTCTCGCGAGCCAACCTAGATGATGAGGCAGACGTGCCCGAAAGCGGTGCAGCCAGAGGCTGCCTAAGAGACCGTCTACCCATCATCTTGATCTAGCGAGTAAGGCGGATGAGATCTGGAAAAAAATAATGATCAGAAAACAAACCCCCGGTTCACCAACGCAACGCGAGCTGAAGACCGTGAAAGTTCGGTCAATTTATCTTGTCAATATTATTTTGGTGAACATACAAAATATCAGAGCGCTTACGTGACCTGTTGGGATATCCGATGCTAACCCAACCGACTGGCCCGCACGGAAAAGTCGGTAATCAGTCGGGACTAGCAACGGGGGGCTCTACCTAGGGTGCGGGTCACTCTCTCGCGCATCCAAACCATCCAATGAGGGGGTTGCTCTCCCCAAGACAGAATTTTTAGGGTGAGCAGATTTTAAGGTCAATAATTTTAGCAGTCCCAATTTTATGGTTTCACTTTTTTAGTATTTTTCAAAGCAAACAAAAAGGCCTAATGAATTTTTCGGTTCTCCTAATTATTAAGTCCAAAACAGGGGGGAGAAGACGAAAAAGCCGATGCGCGATAAATCAATGATGCATGCTGAGTAAGAAATGCGTACCTGTCTCCAGCACTCTACATGCAATATGATCCGCACATAAAAGTAAAGACTGAAAAGAAACTAACCTAAATGATGCAGCGGTAAAGCCGAGTCCTAGATGAGCAAGTCTAGCGAAGAGCCGTCTAACCGGTCACCGACCTCCAAGCCAAAGAGTCCGGTCTTGGCCCGTCCCTCCTCTGTCCGACAAATCGGGGGTAGGAGTAAGCGCTTTACAGGACGGGTTGCGGCACGTAGGCTACGAAGGCAAATGAATCGGTTATTTTTATTAATGATTTTTAAGTAGGTCCAATTATCGATCTATGGGAACAGATAAGCAATTAGGTGTGTGGATCCTACTAATTACGGCACAGTCACCAAAAATTCCTAAGTCTAGGGGCTCGAGCAAAAACCGCGTAAACACCGGAAAAGGCAGAAAGAAAAGAAAATAAAACCGCGAAAAAGCCGCGAAAAATCGCGAAGATCCTAAGGGTCCCCTGAGCACACCGGTGCTCGGCGAAACAGACCCGCTACGGCAAGTCCACAAATGTCTAAGTCCAGAGAATGGTCCTGTATTATTACAATAATAATGGAAATAAAATAAAAACCTAATCTAACCTCACCCACTCAACTCTCTCCCTCTCCCTCTCTCCTGTGGCTTCGTAGAGAAGGAAGCCGCCTCCAAGTTCCTCGATTGCACCGGTTCCTCGAAAGTCGCCTCAGCGGTCCTCGGGCCCTCGCAAGAAAAAGAGATAAGTGGTCAGACCAGCAAAAATAATCAAATAATAAGGAAAAAGAAATGAAAATAAAAGTGAGGGTATATATGCAAAAATGTAAAATAAAATAAACAAACAAAAGAAAACAAAAACAAGAACAAAAGAAAAAGAAAATAAGGCAAAATAAAACAAAAAGAAAATATCAACAAAAGCCACGAAGAGCCGCGAGCTCTGAAAGAGCCGCGAAAAACTGCGAAAATAAAAACAAAAAGAAAAGAAAAACTACTAAGCCGTGCTCCCCGGCAACGGCGCCATTCTGGTGACCGGCCAAGCGACAGAGGTAAAGGTACAGAAATAGGTCGTTGCGACCTCGATCACTCGGCTAAGTCAATCAAGAAAAATCGAACCACTCGATACAAATCAAATTAATCAAAACAAAGCAAGCGGTCCTGCTATGTATTTAACCTGGTATAGCTCCCAGGGTCGAACTCGAGGAGCACGGATTGGCCGAAGGCCTATGAAGTAGTAAAAAATATGAATAAAATAAAAGACAAAATACTTTTTTAGTGGTTTTTAATTATTTTTAGATTTTTTTGGATTTTTAATATGTGAAGAAAATAAAAGAAACACAAATAAGCACACTTCAACAATTTATTTAATGCAACAAAATGCAACCAAAAATTAAAACAAAAATATTTTTATGTATTTTATATTTTTTTATGTTTTTGGAGAATTTTTGAGATTTTTCTGATGTGTATTTTATTTTCTAAAAATCAATCAGTAGCAAAACCACAAGGTACTGTCCAGCCAAGCCTAAAGTCCCTAGATAAAATATCTAAGGGCCTCAAAAAGGCCTGGAGGTAATTTTCCTATAAAATAGATGAAATAAGGAAAATTTAGGTATCGGATTTATTGTTTTTGGATTTTTGATGTATTTATTAGAATTTTTATGGGTTTTCTTGGGTTTTTAAGTTTTTAAGGTTTTTAATCAGTGAAAAATAGCCAAAATTGGCTAGAAAATCAAGGAACACAAAACAAACAGTACCGAATTTTTATAGAATTTTTAGGGGAGTTTTTATATTTTTTTGGGGTTTTTAAAACTAGACAGTAGCTAAAATGATAGTTTTTGAATTTTTAAAAATAACAAACGAAATCAAAAATGTCCTCAAAAATTCACACAAATCCTACACCATGGCAGGAGCCATGTGTCAAATTTTCGTCGAATTTGGAGGTGATTTGATATTTTATTCAAAAATCACAAGAGGGTACTGTGCACAAGGACTGAAATGCAAATACCCTAAGTTCTGGGGGTCCCGGTGCAAAATACCCAGCAAAACACGCGCGAGGCGCGTGCCTAGGGCACTTAGGGACCTATATGTAATAAAAATAAGGTCCGGGGACCTATTGGTAACACGTACCAAAAGTCCGAGGGCCTCAGTTGCAATTTACCCACAAATAAACGCACATGCGGAATAAAACCATTCACAGGGGCATAAATGCAAATACTAAAAAGTTTCTTTCATTTCAGAACAATCAGAACTACAAGGGCATATGATGCAAATAACCCAAAAATACATGTGACGAAGCACGTGGCTCACACAGGCAGGGGTATATAAGCAAATACTCTAAAGTGCAGGGTCTATTGTGCAAATAAACCTAAAACTAAATAACGTGCTTAAATATTTACAGGACTCAAATGAAATAAAACTAAGATAAGGGCCTAAGGGTAATTTACCCTTTATTAACCGGAGCTGACGGATGGCCGCCACGTGGCGATCGGACGGTCAGGAAGGGGGGGCGGCTCTGACGCTGCTGCTGCTCTGGTCAATCCAACGGTCCAGGCCAGGACACGTGTGGATCTAACGGCCTGGATCTAGCGCCTCAGATCTGACGTCAAAGGGAGCTCCAGCCACCAACGGTCAGGATGGCACCTGGAGCGGGAGGCTAATCCGACGGATCTCGAGGGTGCTGTATGAACTGATGGCCGGCGAACTTCGCCGGCCTCGTGAAGGCACCTCCGGCCTCCTCTGCTGCGCCTGAAGATCGGAGGAGCTCTGGCGTGAAGATGCGCAGCTGTTGACGTCCTCCGATGCCCCACCCGAGCTCGGGAGAGCTCCGACGAGGGTGGCGGGGGTGAAGCTCCTGGGCTGATGTCGAGAGGCCTCAGATGGCCTCCGCTGGTCCTGCAAAACGGATCAAAAGCTTCGCGGGTCGAGGGCAAAGTGCCTCGACCCAGTTAGGTGACGTGGGGGTGGTCGGTGCGTCGGTGCGGGCGAACCCCGGCGATGCGACGGCGAAGGGGTTCGAACCCCAGCTCCTGTGCGAGCTGGGTTGAACGGAGGGGCAGAGAAGGTGCGTGGAAGGAAGGCGGAGGCGATGGTGGATTCCGATGGTCGAACAGAAAGGTGAGGCGATCGGAATCAGCGAAAATCGATAGCGGCGCGATTTGGGGCTAATCGGAAATTAGACTAAATGGGGGAGCTACGGGACTACCTGGATGGATGAATAGACTGGGCTGGAGCTGGGGAAGCTCCCGGTCGTAGCCTCGAGGGACGTCTGGGCCCGAGGCTCGGAGCTTGCACCAGTGGCGGAGCTACGGCGGAGCTATTCGCCGGATCAGTGGTATCCGGCCCCTCTCCTCGCTGTGACAGCACCTGGAGCGAGCTGTCACTCACGCTCGAGCACTGGAGGTCACGGGGGATGGAGCGAATGAGCCAAAGATGCGTGAAATGGGTGGCGGAGCATGGCTTAAGTATGCTGGCGGGATCCGAGAAGAAGAGCTCGGGTAGGGTCATGGTGGCGCGCGGATCCCGAGATTGATGTCCGGCGAGGGTGTCGGATGTGGAAGGTGTAAAACGGAGCCGGGGTTTGGGTAATTGGGAATCGGGTCGAGCGGGTATAAATCCGAGAAGAGGGGTCCGGTGCTCGAGTCCGTGAGAAGTGGTCCTGGGGGGGCCAGTTGACCGGGCGGTCAACATCCCCAGGACCCAATGGGGTCAGGCCACGTGGCAGGATTTTAAAGCTCAAAATTGAGGTAGTTATGGCCTGATTTTGCAAAAACTTAAAACATGAATTATTTTTATTTTATTTTTTTCTATTTTTTGGTGATTTTTAATTAATTTTTGGAAATAAAAATAAAGTATATACATTATATAGCTATATATAGGTATATATACAATATAGGCTTTTGATTTTTGATTTTTGATTATTATTTTTATACAATTTTATTCCTATTTTATATTTTATTTATTTATAGAATAAAATAAGGAATAAAAGGATGTTTTTATTTGATTTTATTATTTATATACATATGTAAAATAAATAGATATATACATTTATATACAAGGTATATGTACAATGTATTTTTGTATTTTTAATTTTTCTCTTTTTATTTTGTTTTGATTTTAATTGTTTTTATTTTATTTAGTTATAATATATAACATAGACTATTTACAAAAATTACTTTTGTATATTTACAAAGCTAAATAAATATATATATGTGGCTTATGTACATGATGAAAGGGGGGATTTTGATCTTTTTGATTTTTAGCTTTTTATTTGGTTTTTATATTTTTATAAATATGTACAAATATTTACAAGCATATTTTTGGGTGAGGAAAATATATTTTCATTTTATTTACATAGGTATTTACATATGAGCCCCCATCTCCCTCTACTTTGGCTTTTATGCGGTCAGGCCCATGCTGAGCCCTCCCTTGGGTTAAGTTGCTCAATATTTATTCTAAATATTTCCCTCTTTTTCTTTTTAATCTTTATTATTTTATTTTTGCACAAAAACATGCTAATTATAGATTTTTACACAATGCATGCTTTTGCTAATTATTCCTATTTACACATATCTACATGCATTTGCAAAGGTTTTTGTAGCTAAAATATAAGAATAAAGAGTGATGAATGGGTATTCATCACTATGTCTAAGGATAGAACATAGGAAACTATCACAGACTATAAAATAGCGAAGAAGGAAGCAAAGAAGGTTGTAAGAGAAGCTAAGTCAAAAGCTTATGAAGTTTTGTATAAAAATCTCGACTCTAAGGAGGGCCAGAAGGATATATTCACGTTGGCCAAAGCAAGAGAAAGAAAGACCAAAGATCTTTCTCAAGTGAGATGCATTAAGGACGAGGAAGGTCACGTGCTTGTTACTCAGAAGGATATAGAGACTAGATGGGAGTAGTACTTCCATAAACTTTTCATTGGGGAAGGAAATAGAGAGATCACTTTGGGTGATCTAGATAGTAGTGAAAGTTACTTGAATCGTGCATGCTATAGACGAATACAAAGAAAGGAAGTAGAGGAGGCTTTGAAGGTTATGAGACCTTGGAAAGGTGTAGGACCGGATGACATCCCTGTAGAAGTATGGAAAGTTTTAGGTCAGCGTGGTTTGACTTGGCTTACAAATATATTCAACGTTATTTGGCGAAGCAAGAAAATGCCTGAAGATTGGAGGAGGAGTATCGCGGCGCCTCTTTATAAGAACAAAGGAGACATTCAAAATTGTTCAAATTATAGAGGTATCAAGCTGATGAGTCATACTATGAAAATTTGGGAACGTGTGATCAAAAGAAGGTTGAGGCAAGTTTCCCAAGTAAAAGAAAACCAATTCAGATCATGCCAGGTCGCTCAACTATTGAAGCCATTCATTTGCTGTGGAGAACAATGGATATTTATAGAGCTAAAAGGAAGAATCTCCATATGATCTTTATTGATTTAGAGAAGGCTTATGATTCCGTCCCACGAGAGATACTGTGGAGAGGTTTGGAGAAGAGACAAGTACCTGTCCTATACATAAATCTCATAAAGGATATGTATGATAGGCTTTATCTTGTGTAAGGACCCTGATGAATCTCAGATTCATCACTCTAAATATCATTAATTAAGCTCCAATCCCTCAAAATCAACAGCATATCTGCATCTATTCTGCATAATTAGCATTCATGCATGTTTTCATAAGAATTGCATTTTATCCATCATTTTTGCACAAAATAAGAAGCCAAAAATACAAGCCAAAAATGACATATAAATAGCCTAACTTCTCAGATTTTTAACCCATTCATACTAACTCTGAATAACCCAAAACCACTCCACTGTATATATATCACTAACAAGAATAAATGAAAACACAAAAAAATAACTAACCTGAATAAGTGGACCAAAAACCCAAACCCTATTTTCAAGATTCCCGAACTAAAAACCCAGTATCTTCCTCATCTAGTGTCCGTTTTATCCCAACTCACTTTTGAACTAATGTACATTCAATTCCCTTCAAAACAAGACCAAGTTCAAGTGAATCGGAGCTCATATGTGAAAGTTGGGTTTTGGGCCTCTTCTGTACATTGTGTATTTTAGCGGTTTTTGACCTGATACTTTATGTGCATATTTTCTTAATTAATAAAAATCCAAAAAAAATAGATTAAGGTGTCTTTATTTATCATCATTTTTCCATATTTTTATCTGGTTTAAAAATGACAAAAAAAACAAAATCCAAAAATCAAGGTATTCTATGTACATGGGATACCCCGAAAATATCACTTTGTGCATTTGATCGATTTTGATTTTGATGCCTTCATAAAAGTTGTAGATCTCATCGAGACGAGCATTTTTCTTGAAGGAATTTTTTCGATCCGAGGTCATTTGCTATTTATTTTTTATTTTACAAAAACTTTATCTGCGGATTTTTCTGGTGCTGACACGTGGCCACCCCTGGGGCCGCCACGTGCCATCCATTTTTGGCCCCATTATTTATTCATTTTTATTAAAAAAATAAAAAAAATAAAAAAATAAAAATAGTAACAAAAATAAAAAGGCACCGCACGTACGTCGCACGTGCCTCCCAAGCACGTGCTCCGCATGTGCCCCGCTCCCTCTCCCCATGTTGCGCCACATGGCGACCTCCTAGCCATCCGATCATCGCCGATCGAACGTCCCAGGAGTCGCCTTCAACCTCCCAACCGTCGCCCCCGCCTTCATCGCCAACGGCCAACCGTCTCCTCCGCTCCTCTCACGCCGCCAACGAACTCCGCATCGCTCGTGGCCAACCACCTCCAGATCTCCCACCATCCGCTCGATCCCTCTCTCTCCTATTTAAGAACCTCGACCCTCCCCCAGACTCCTCATCCGTTGATAGCCCTTGACTCCAAGCCTCGCCGGTGGTGACAGACCGGCGAGCTTCATCTTTGCGGCGAGATCCGGACACACCTCCCCCCCATGGTCGATTGCAGCAGCGACTCCTCGCCGCCTTGCTGCCTTGCTCCAGCACTGCCGTCAAGCTAACGAAGTTCATCTACGCTCCACCGACATTTAGCCTACGCCGCCATCGCCATTAACGCCCTCGATTAAAAGCTTCATCGCATCTTCGACTTCAACAACGATCACCACGTCATCTTCTTCGGCCATCTTCACCGCCCAACGCCATCGTCCCCCTACGACTTCATCAACGACACAACGTCTTCGACCTCGCCTTCACCGACCATCAACGAAGACTACGCTTCTTCACTGCCGACCCCTGGCCGTGTGTCTGCCAAGGACGACTACAACTTCCGCACCTTCACCGACATAGCCACCTTCGAAGCTTCATCGACGACACTCCAAACGTCATCGACTCCATCTCCGACTCTTAGAACTCCACCAAGCCTCGTCGGTCCTCCGCTTCGACAACCACTGTCACCAGGAGCGGCGTTCCTTCGCCGGACCTCCCGTCGTCCACTTCGTTCAATGCCACATCTTAATCAATGTCTGGCTGCTCCGCTTCTCCTCCGACGACCGTTGGCCGTGTGTCGGCCAAACACCAGACGTCCGATCACGAAAATCCTCCAATCTTGACCGTCCATACGCCAGCCATTCAGAGCGTTGGATCGAAATTTCATTGATGGCCCAGATCAATGCCCGAGCCTACTTCCAAACCAGCCATCGGAGCCAGAGCCTCGGGTCTCATCCGAAACACAGGTGTCTGACACGTGGTAGTCCAGCCGGCCCTTGCCCTGAGCCTGCTTCTGCACACGCGCATCACATGGTGAGGGGGTAAATTACAGTCACGCCCCTGGCCTGATTCATATTTACTCAGTTGCCCCCACCGACCAAGGACATGAGCACTACACGTGACTTCTTAGACATATTGCAGAAGTAGCCCACCAGTATCAGTAATTGCAAGTAGGTCCCCTTGGCATTTTCATTGTTTTTTTAATTACTTATTTTGCAGAAATACCCCTGTATTTCCCTTCAGTTTTGAACCTCTATATTTCATCATTTTATTTATCCAAAAATATTATTGAATTCCTCAATTAATTCTCTACAGTTTGGCATATCGTGGATAATTTTGTGATCATCGATTAATAAATAATTAATTATTTTGTGAAAATTGCAAACTTTGCCCAATTTGTGCTCTTGAATTCTTTTTTGATTAACCGTTGCTCTAAAAATTCCCAAAAAATAACATATTGTAGAATTAATCGTGCTTGACATTGTGCCCAAAGAAGATTTGCATTTGCATGCATAGATTGCCATGTAAAAATCATTTTGTATATTTCAATATTTGATTTTTAATAGATATTAAATCCCACATTTTCGAGGTTTAGGATTTTTCTGAGAGCCACCACCTAGTGATAGATCTTAGATAATTTTATCTCTTGAAAATAAGTAGGTTTAATATTTATTATAATTAAATATTCAAATTCATTCTGTTTGCTAAAATATTACAGTGCATTCATTTCATCATATTTTGCATCGTGGACAAGTTTTGTATTTTTCGAACATCATTTGAACGTAATTGTCATTTTAGTCCCTAAAATAGGCCAAACTTGCATATTGCATTCTTTATGGCATTAAAAATTCCAAAAAAAGACCACCTCTAAAATAGTGTGTGAATTTTGATAGACATAATTCTAGGTTGTTCCTTTGCCTCCTTGTGATTGACCTTGGGACTTGCCCAAGTAAAATAAACATAAAACCACATTGATTAAAATTAATGAATATATTGTGTGATTATTTTCTTGACCGATTCTGATTGCCGCTTACAACGAACGACAAATCATATTTTTATGATCACAGATAAAAAAATCTCCTTAACTCAGCGGTTTCGAAAACCGTCAGATGGCACCGTTGTCGGGGAGGCAAATGGCTTAGTTTTATGTTTTGAAAATTTTCGTTCGGTTTTCCACATTCGGGTAGTTTGACCCCCAAATTTCTCATGGTAAATTCCATTTTTTGTCTTGCAATTTATTTTATTTTCAGCATTTATTTTTCTCATTTTACTTTTTATTTATTTTTGAGTCACTCTCTTATATTTTCTCTCTTATTTTTCTTACGAGGTACCCGACGTACGTCGAGCAGTTTTTCAGGAATCGACGCATCTTCACCGACTTCCGAAAAGCCGTAATTAAATTAAGATCGTGTCGAGCTGTGAGAGAGCGAAGAGTCTAGATTTTTAATTTCTGCAATTTTATTTTTGTAATTAGTTGCTCGTTTACAGCGGTGTCCGTTTGAACTCTCGCGTGTGTAAAAAGACTCTGAACTTTCTTCAGTGGTGTGTCATGGCCTGTTTCACTCTTCGGTGAGGGTGGGGCTCGACTTGAGTGGCGATTAGGATAGACCTGCATATACGGCTCTCAGAGCATTTAATTTTTGATTGTGCTCGTAGGATTAAGCCACACTTCACTATTAATCGAGACGCACATAGATCGTTCAACTTAGCCAAATTTAACTCAATTATTTCCCGCTAATAGAACTTTCAACTTAGGTGTGATTTTCCATCGGCTTGCATTCATATAAAATAATTTTTCAATTCCTGTATTGCATCCCACATGGAGATTGCGAGGATTCACTGTAAGTCTTCTAACTGAGCATACAATATTGTGTTCTCGTGCATCGATTTATTCCCGAACTCCCCCTCTTGGTTTTGTCACATAAATTTTAAAGGAAATTGGGACTGGACGGTAGACGTGTATTATTCCGCTCACTTAATTCTTCAGTGATCACTTAATTAAACTTGGGACTACTAAATATAGCCGATTTTAAATTAACCCATAAAATCAAGAATTTCTGCGGGAGAGCAACCCCGACCTTGGATGTTTTTTTTTTAATGAGCGAGAGACGACACTTAAGGCTAGAGCCCAAACCCGGATTTTCATATTGACTAATGATTCTACCAAAAACGATTAGCTACTTCTTAGTGAGGATCTACAGGTAGCCGGTAAATGGTCCGGATTTCCTTAGCAGAGTGGGTGATTTAGAGGACACTGCATAAGGCTCCATCCTCAAGTAACACGGGTAGCCGTTTTACAGTCCGTACTTACACCCATACTGGCTAAAAGTAGGTGCAACGAGTCGTAAGAACTCGGGCCAGTCATTACGAAATTTCGGCACCTAACAGCTCGCTAAATTTTTGCCAAGATTGATTTATCACCAACTAAAATTAAAAAGATAATAGCCGAACTCTTACAAATTTATTGTGTGTGTTGGTGAACCCGGGGTTTGAATTGTGTTTTCATTAGTGTGCGTGAACCGATATCGAAGATTAATATCCGCGCAGTTGATAAAATTTCTTTTGACTATCACGTGCAATCATCTCTCTCCTTTCTTGATTTAAACCTCATCATGGAACTCTTATCCAAAAACTATCGCAAACCCAATCCATCTTCTTTCAGCTCTTTCAAAAATGACCGAACATGTATCTGAAAATCCATCAGAGTTATACTATGAAAATGAAATTGTCTCGGTTAGGCCCAAATCAACTATATCCAACATTTGCGGGAGACTTTCACCCGCGGATGAATTCGGCCTCCTCATTGAATTTCTACTCGAATCATCTGACCACACATAACCATCTACCAACTTGGACTGAACCATCTTTTTCTCATATTCTCACTGATGAGCCATTTCAAGATCAAAATACCTTTGAGTCTCACGACTGGCCGAGAAACCAAACTCAGATGGAAAGACCCGCACTTAATGATCATCGGCGTTGAATTGACCATGACAAACCCCTCTTCAGACATGATACTCATACAGAGAGACTGGACTGACCACATAGAAACACATAAATCATGTATGCTGACTCCACAATATCAAGGTCTGACCAATCATGATCAAAGGACTAAACTCTACTCAAACCAACTACACATGCCTGGACCATATGAGCAGCCCCCTTCCATAATTTTTGAGGAAAAATTTTCAGAAAATAATGATCATATAATGGATATTTCATGAAACTCTCCTCTTACCACATACAGAAAAATGGATGATGAAATTATTGAACACACACCAAATGCTCCCATGACTGATCACGAACATAATTTTGAGGATAATATTTCAAGGACAAATAAGAAATTTGAATTAATGGAGGAAAAATTCAGAAATTTTGCTGACCGGCTCAGTTTATTTTATGGGAGCTCGGACATAAAAATGAATGAGTAAATGATTGGATCTCATGCCGAAAATTTTTAGGATATCCAGGAATCTGGGGACAATTCTGACAGTGTCACTTCTGCATATTATTACCCTAGAAATGACTATGCCTCTAACTACCACTCTGAACATCAGAACCCCAGCTAATATGAGGAACACACCACATCACCACACCACACAGAAAATACCAAAAAATCGGAATATTCGAAAATCACAAAAAAATCGAAAATTTCGAAAAATACATAAAAAATAAAAACTGAAGAAGATCTAAAGAATTTGGATCCTGTTGTACGGGAAGCACTAGGAAAGAAATTTATTTTTGAACTACCCTTTCTATAGGCCATTGAACACTTCCCCGATTTAAAAGATTTGTAATGCACAAATTAACTATGAAAAAGTCGGGCAGGATTTGAACCATGATCGAGAGATATATCTTGTCAATGGCCTCCTCATTGGTGTTGAGGAGAAAAACCAAGAGCCGCATAGTGAAGCGGTTACCCAGATTTGAGTGTGAAATCAAAGACACAATTTTCACCCATGCTCGAATTGATGACGATTCACCGATCAATATCCTCCCCACCTCTGTATTTCACGAACTCCGACTTGGACCGATTCGGAAGATACGAGAGATTGTCCAATTGGCAGACCGATCAGTAAAGCAGCCAGGAGGAATCATTTCTGCCATCATGACATTCCAAGGTGCTCCGCTCAAAGTAGAATTCACGATCATTGATATTGAGCATCAAAGAGAATTCACCCAGTCTCCAATTATTCTCGGAAAGCCGTTCTTAGCATTGGCTAAGGCAGTTATTAATTGTGAGACTCGGAAATCAATTTCACAGGAATGGAAGCACCTAGATCTGACATTATCTTTGAGAAACCACGATCTTCTGAGGCAACCCATGAAGTCCCCGACAACTGCAACCATGAAACGGTAGAAGAATCTGACCCCGCAGCCACACCTGAGATAGTGGTTGTTGATGAGACTATTGGTTTAGAGAATCTCCCCCCTGCTCCATTCCCCGCTACTCTTACCATGGAGAATCAAGTACATGAATCATATGATGCGGAGACTTTTGCATGGGCACACCCTGGGTCAACCTACTCTGACTACATGGATTACATCAACTCGACACAAGAATGCTCCAATGTCAAATCAATTGAGAATGAACATGCAGAGACTCTCCCCAGTATTTCAATTCCTGCGGATCTTAAAATAGACAAATCTCTCTTCTATGATCCTAAGACGTATGCATAGTCGCACACAGGAGCAACATTCTCTGAATATCTTGACCAAATCATCCCAAATCGAGAGGGCACCAACATTCAGAAAACTAAGAACAAACACACCGAATGAACACCGACCAAGGAGAATTCCAATGGCTACTCATCTGGATACTCAAGTGAACCGACACCTTCACGAAGAAAGAAAAAGAGAGTTAGCTTTGAACTTTCGGAAGAGGAATCTGTTGATGATGATCCCTCATCAGGTCCGGAAAAGGTAGTCTGCATGAGTGAAGTCTGTTCGGCAGCTCTAAAGCCATATCTTCGCAAGGATCCAAATTTCAATTATTGTTGAACAACTCCCATTCCTAACTACTATTCGTACAAAGCTGATGCTCCTGCCCTCTTCAAATACACTGGAAATATTTCTTATGAGCTGACTGAGACTGGTACTTCCGAGTATTCATCTGAGGACAAATCACTTGATCCCAAGAAGGAACGAATTCTGAGAAAAAAATGAAGAAACAAAAAGACCAGAATATTTGGAGTATGTCCACTTTCGAATACTACTCCTCTGAGGATAATTCCAATAATGGATATCTTTCATCTGACTCAAACACTAAATCTACTATCCATCATGATTTTTCTGAGGATGACACTGATAATAGTTGGGAATCATATGCTTCATCTCTGACTCGTTATTCTGATCTCTCATCGCAGGCTCACAAGAAGATCAGCCGAAAATCGCCTTAATCATCGGCTACGCACCCTCCAGACCACATCGGTCTCCTTGTATAGCTTCTTCCTCTACTTAGATCAAGGCCTAAGTATAGGGGGGATCGATGCCATCTGTATATACCATTTTCCCTATCATACTTCTCCTGATCGCTCCATTTCCAACTTCTCTTATACTTAGGCTGACCAGAGCCTAAGTATAGGGGGAACTGACACCCACCTATATATACTCTCCTGATTCACATACCCTGACCGCTTCATTTTTTCCGCTCTTCTTCTATACTTAGATTGTTCACAGTCTAAGTATAGGGGGGTGGTTCTGTAAATCTTGTTCTTTTTTTCTTTTCCCTTTTTTCTCTCTCTTACGCTTAGCCCGAGCTATGTCTTCTTTACACTTCTTGTGCTCTATGGACACATCACTCTCTAAGTATAGGGGGGTCTGTATATACTGTGTATATATTTTAGCCATATCTCGTACTTTCGCGTAAATCTATATGCATTTACGGGGTGGGTATTAATTCAAAAAAAGGGAAGAAAAGAGAGTTTTGCTACTAACACTAACTGTGCCCAAAATCTTTGAAAAAATGACTTCTTATTCTTTTTTATAAAAAAAATCCTTTGCATAAAAAAATCAAAAATCACAAAAAATGTGTCTGCAGTTCACACACCTGCACTTCATCCAGCATTGCATCCATTAGCATGAAAAGTCATTGGGTTCTGAACCGAGTTATGAGCCGAAACTGAGAGTGGTCTGGACATGACCTTAATCCACCTAATTTTCCGAGGAACTTTACCGAGAAATAGGATTTTAGAAACTTCAGGTCTTTGACTTAATTCTTTAAGTTCCACATGACAATGTGTAGCATTTGACTCTTAGTGTCTAACCTGGTCTCTTCATTCCGTGTATAACTCTGGAATAGGGAATTAATTTTTACTCTCGCACTATGCACTTAGCTCAACTCAGACAGGATGTTGGAAGACTGAGTGAGTTTCTTTTCTGGTAGCGTGGGTATCTAAATAAAGCTTCGGAAAAGGGATGGACGGCTGGGCACAATTTTTCTAAGACCCCAAAAAAATGTACGGAACAAAAAGATTCTATATCCGTAGGGGCACAACAAGATCCAAGCGGAACCACCAAAAATTTCAAATACAAAGAAGCAACTACCAAATAAATTTCTGACCAAAAAGGTCCAAGCTTCAAGAAACCTGCAGATCTTGGTGGAGACTCGGCTACACTCGCCATCTTCACAAGGAGAGGTGACTACACTGGCCACCCTCCAGTTCTTTTCCCCTTCTTCTATCTTCTTCCCCAATTCGATTGTGAACACAGTGCGGCAGACCTTTGAAGGAAATACCTGACTCCCCGAGGACAAGTTACTGGAGAGGAGAGGAGCATGGTAGTCCGGCATTCTGGATGGGAGGAGCTAAAATCTTTCACACACATGAGTCGGTTGTTCAATGTTCATAGGGTATACTTTGGGAAGAGAATTGATCTAAGATGACTTCTGAGCCGAAACTGTGACAATGATGTGTAGAACTTGAGGGCTGTTGATTTCAAAATTCTAAGTCTTACAGAAGTTACGAAACACTAATAATCCAAAGGTCGAGTCTAGTTTCATTTTCACCTTCAGCTCATGGTCTTGGTATGGAACCCAATCTCATTTCACCTCATAGCTTTTCTTTTTGATGCTCAGGGACGATCATGTTTAAGTATAGGAGGATGATGAATCTCGCATTCATCACTCTAAATCTCATTAATTAAGCTTCAATCCCTCAAAACAACAACATATCTGCATCTATTCAACATAATTAGCATTCATGCATGTTTTCATAAGAATTGCATTTTATCCATCGTTTTTGCACAAAATAAGAAGCCAAAAATCCAAGCCAAAAATGACCTATAAATAGTCTAACTTCCCAGATTTTTAACCCATTCATCTAACTCCGAAGAATCCAAAACCACCTCCACTGTGTACATATCACTAACATGAATAAATGAAAAATACAAAAAAATAACTAACACCCAAATAAGTGGACCAAAAACCCAAACCCTAGTTTCAGGATTCCCGGACTAAAAACCCCATATCTTCCTCATCCAGTGTCCGTTTTAATCCTACTTACTTTTGAACTAATGTACATTCAATTACCTTCAAAACAATACCAAGCTCAAGTGAATCAGAGCTCATATGTGAAAGTTGGGTTTTGGGCCTCTTTTGTACATTGTGTATTTTAGCGATTTTTTACCTGATATTTTATGTGCATATTTTCTTAATTAATAAAAATCCAAAAAAAAGATTAAGGTGTCTTTATTTATCATTGATTTTTCCATATTTTTTTCGGATTTTTATCTGGTTTAAAAATGACAAAAAAACAAAATCCAAAAATCAAGGTATTCTTTGTACATGGGATACCCCAAAAATATCACATTGTGCATATGATCGATTTTGGTTTCGATTATTCATAAACGTTGTAGATCTAATCGAGATGAGCATTTTTTGTGAAGGAACTTTTTTGATCCGAGGTCATTTGCTATTTATTTTTGATTTTACAAAATCTTTATCTGTGATTTTTTCTGGTGCTGACACGTGGCAGCCCCTGGGGCTCCCACATATCAGCCATTTTTGGCCCCATTATATATTTATTTTTATTAAAAAATAAAAAAAAATAAAAAATATTAAAAAAATAAAAATAATAAAAAATAAAAAGGCACCGCACGTGCTCCGCACGTGCCCCGCTCCCTCTCCCCATATTGTGCCATGTGGCGACCTCCTGGCCATCCAATCATCGCCCGATCGGACAGCCCAGGAGTCGCCTTCAACCTCCCAACCGCCGCTCCCGCCTTTATCGCCATTGGCCAACCGCCTCCTCCGCTCCTCTCGCGCCGCCAACGAACTCTGCGTCGCTCGCGGCCAACCACCTCTGGATCTCCCGCCGGCCGCTCGATCCCTCTCTCCTATTTAAGAATCTCGACCCTCCCCCCGACTCCTCATCTGCCGATAGCCCTCGACTCCAAGCCTCGCCAGTGGTGACAGACCGGCGAGCTTCATCTTTGCGGCGAGATCCGGACCCACCCCCCCCTCCCCGTGGCCGATTGCAGCAGCGACTCCTCGCCGCCTTGCTACCATGCTCTGGCACTGCTGTCGAGCCAATGAAGTTCATCTACACTCCACCGACATTCAGCCTACGCCGCTAGCGCCATTAACGCCCTTGACTACAAGCTTCATCGTGTCTTCAACTTCAACAACGATCACGACGTTATCTTTTTCGGCCATCTTCACCGCCCAACGCCATCGTCCACCTACGATGTCGTCAACGACACAACGTATTTGACCTCGCCTTCAACGACCATCAACGATGACTACGCTTCTTCACTGCCGACCCATGGCCGTGTGTCGGCCAACGACTACTATAACTTTCGCGCCTTCATTAACACATCCACCTTCGAAGCTTCATCGACGAAACTCCAACCGTCATCGACACCATCTCCGACTCTTCAGAACTCCGCCAAGCCTCGCTGGTCCTCCGCTTTGACAGCCACTATCACCAGGAGCGGCATTCCTTCGCCGGACCTCCCATCGGCCACTTCGTTCAATGCCACATCTTCATCGACGTCCGGCTGCTCCGCTTCTCCTCTGAAGACCGCTGGCCGTGTGTCGGCCAAACACCAGATGTCCGATCATGAAGATCCTCCAATCTTGACTGTCCATACGCCAGCCATCCGGAGCGTTGGATTGAAATTTCATCGACGGTCCAGATCTATGCCCGAGCCTACTTCCGAACAAGCCATCTGAGCCAGAGCCTCGGGTCTCATCCGAAGCACAGGTGTCTGACACGTGGCAGTACAGCTGGCCCTTGCCCCGAGCCTGCTTCCGCACATGCACATCATGTGGTGAGGGGGTAAATTACAGTCACACCCCTGGCCTGCTTCATATTTACTCAGCTGCCCCCACCGACCAAGGTCATGAGCACTGCACGTGACTCCTTGGACATATTACAAAAGTAGCCCACTAGTATCAATAATTGCAAGTAGGTCTCCTTGGCATTTTCATTGTTTTTTTAATTACTTATTTTGCAGAAATACCCCTGTATTTCCCTTCAGTTTTGAACCTCTATATTTCACCTTTTTTTGTCCAAAAATAACATTATGTTCCTCAATTAATTCTCTATAGTTTGGCATATTATGGATAATTTTGTGATCATCGTTAATTAATATTTAATTATTTTGGGAAAATTGCAAACTTTCCCCAATTTATGCTCTTGAATTTTTATTTAATTAATGTTGCTCTGAAAATTCCCGAAAAATAAAATATTGTAGAATTAATTATGCTTGACATTATACCTAACAAAGATTTGTATTTGCATGCATAGATTGCCCTGTAAAAATCATTTTGCATATTTCAGTATTTGATTTTTAATAGATATTAAATCCCATATATTTGAGGTTTAGTATTTTTCTGAGAGCCATCACCTAGTGATAGATCTTAGATAATTTTATCCCTTGAAAATAAGAAGGTTTAATATTTATTATAATTAAATATTGAAATTCATTCTGTTTGCATTTACAAATTCATTAAAAATTCATATTGTATCCAAAACTTCCAAAAAAATTACAGTGCTTTCATTTCATCATATTTTGCATCGTGGCCAAGTTTCGTATTTTTTGGACATCATTTGAATATAATTGACATTTTAGTCTCTAAAATAGGTCAAACTTACATATTGCATTCTTTATGGCATTGAAAGTTCCAAAAAAAAGACCACCTCGAAAACCGTACGTGAATTTTGATAGACATAATTCTAGGTTGTTCATTTGCCTCCTTGTGATCGACCTTGGGACTTGTCCAAGTAAAATAAACATAAAACCACACTGATTAAAATTAATGAATATTTTGTGTGGTTATTTTCTTGATCGATTCTGATTGCCGCCTACAACGAACGTCAAATCATATTTTTACGCACGACGATAAAAACATCTCCTCTGCCTCCTTCACCGTTGCCATCAACTGCCGTCGATGCATCTCCACCGCCGCCCCCTGGCCGTGTGTCGGCCTGACATCAACGCCACCGCATCTTCGACGACGACCGCCTCCACCGAACATCTCCGACTACTCCAGCATCTTCCTCGAGCTCCACCGACTACGACCTCTTCACCGTCGTCCCCTGGCCGTGTGTCGGCCAACGACGACGATGACCCCACCGACCATTCCTCCTCCGCCGGAGCGACCCCCTCACCGCCACCAGCTCTCCTCCTCAGCCACCTTGGTCGGACCCCCTTGGCCGAACCTGCTCCGACACATCTTACCAGTCGTGCGGTCGGGCACTAGACCCGAGGTCCTCCGCACGTGCTTTGGACGTGCGTGGGGAAATGTCACAAGGAGTACACCGGGGTCACGTGCCTTGCACGTGCGCACGTGCCCCTTATAGAATTTGCAGAGATACCCTCCTAGTTATCGGTAAATCACACTTAGGTCCCCCCTGTACTTTCATTATTTATTTATATTTATTTTATTGCACTTATACCCATGTGTTCCCTAGTGATTTCGTACCTCTACATGACATTTATTTATTATTCAAAAAATAGCATGATGTTTCTCATTTAATTCTCTACGTGTTGACTTTTTGAGGTTATTTTTATGATCATTAGATAATTAATAATTAATTGTTTTGTGAAAAACTATGAATTTTACCCATTTCTTGCTATTAAATTTGCCACTGATTAATCATTGCTCAAAAAATTCCCCAAAAATCACATATTGTAGAGTTAATTATGCTTGATATTGTGCCTAAAAAGATTTGCATTTGCATGCATAGATTGCCCTGTAAAAATCATTTTGCTTATTTCAGTTTTTGATTTTTAATAGGTATTAAATCCCACATTTTCATGGTTTAGGATTTTTTTGAGATCCATCACATAGTGATAGATCTTAGATAATTTTATCCCTTGAAAATAAGTAGGTTTAATATTTATTATAATTAAATATTGAAAATAATTCTGTTTGCACTTAAAAATTTATAAAATAATTTATATTACATCCAAAAATTCCAAAAAAATGCAGTACACCCATTTCATCATACTTTGCATTGTGGCCAAGTTTCGTATTTTTCAAACATCATTTGATCGATTCTTACATTTTAGTCCCTGAAATAGGCCAAAATTGCATCTTGCAACCCTTATTGCATTTAAAAATTCAAAAAAAAGACCGCCTCGAAAACCGTGCATGAATCTTGATAAACACAACTGTAGGTTGTTCCTTTACCTCCTTGTGTTCGATCTTGGACTTGCCCAAGTAAAATAAACATAAAATCACTTGATTAAAAATTGATTAAATATTCATGGTTATTTTCTTAACCGATTCTGATCGCCGCCTACAACGAACGACAAATCATTAATTTTACGCATTAACAATTAAAAACATCTCCTAAACAAGCGGATTTCGGAACTGTCAAAGACTGACTATTTTGATATCAACATTGGTTTACATCAAGGTTTAGCTTTGAGTCCATTTCTTTTTACTTTGATTATGGAAGAGTTGACAAGTCACATTCAGGATGAGTTACCTTGGTGTATGTTATTTGCTGATGATATTGTGTTGGTTGACGAGACTAGAGATGGAGTAAATGAGAAGCTTGAGGTTTGGAGACATGCATTGGAGACTAAAGGTTTTCGTGTAAGTAGGGCTAAGACGGAATATATGGAATGCACCTTTGATGGAAATAATGATGAAGGAATCGAGGTGAAGATTGGTGACGATAACATTCAGAAGAGAGATTCTTTTAGATATCTGGGATCTATTTTGCAACATGATGGGGAAATTGATGGAAATGTTACTAATAGAATAAATGTAGGCTGGCTAAAGTGGATAGGAGCCTCCGCTGTTCTCTGTGATAAGAAAATTCCTTTAAAAATTAAAGGAAAGTTTTACAAAGCAGCCGTGAGACCAACTATGCTTTATGGATCTGAATATTGGCCTGTGAACCATAGACATGTGCAGGTAATGGTTGTAGAAAAAATGAAAATGCTAAGATGGATGTGTGGACATACACGTAAAGATTGGATTCGAAATGATGCAGTAAGAAAGAAAGTTAGCGTAGCTTCGATCGAGGATAAGATGTGAGAAACCGCTTAAGATGGATTGGTCATTTGCAAAGAAGGTCAGTTGATGCATCGGTTAGGAGATACGAGTGTTGGGATGTTGAGCCGGCTAAGAGAGGGTGAGGACGGCCCAAGAAGTGTTGGAAAGAGACTATACGTAGGGATCTTAGTTTTTTGGATATAAGCTCGAGATTGACCCAAGATAGATCTGAATGGAGGCGAAGAATCCATGTAGCCAACCCTACTTAATTGTGGGAAAAGGCTTTGTTGTTGTTGTTGAAAACTCCTGGCAATTATTTTTAAGACACACTAGACGCAATTATCTACAAACAGGAACTGAAATCACTATTTTTGGATTTTTGTAGAATTTTTTGTGATTTTTATAAGATTTTTGGTATTTTAATTTTTTTGGGTTTTATAAATAACTAATGCGTGAAATTTATGTAGAAATTAAAAGACAATGAAATAAAACTACCCTAATTTTTTTAGAATTTTTGGAGTTATTTTCAAATTTTTATGAATTTTTTGAATTTTAGGAAGACAAAATGGCATTGTTTTTTATTTTTTAATAATAATAAATGAAATCAAAATGCATTGAAAAATTTAAGCTAATAAGATAATCAAATAAGGAACAAAGCATAATTTTTGCAAGATTTTTAGATACAAATAACATTTATTTCATCCAAATATAGCACATAAATTTTTGTTCTGTAGTTCAAGGACTAAAATGTGAATAAGTTTTATTTTTGCATCAAACAAATAATAAAAATAAATAGAGAGAAAAAAATGCAATATACCCAGTATGCTCGTGCCACGCATGTGACTTGACTCTAGCAGGGGCCTCTTTGTAATATGTTGGAATCTTCAGGGCATAATTGTAATTTTCCCAAAAAGTTTAATCTCAAGCCCTAGGCTTCTTCGTCTCTTTCAATCACAAGGGGGCAAGGAGGATGGTTACCGCCTCCCTCCTCTTCTTCCCCACGTATGGGGCGGTCGACGGACGGTTAGCGGAAGGCGTGCTGGATGGAGGTGCGACGGCGGACGCGCGTATGATGGAGAAGCAGTCGGGGGCGCGAAGGACGGGCGGCTACAAGCAGTAACCGCGGGCTGCGTCGGCTGGCACAATCGCTTTGGGGGCGAACGTCGGGAGGTCGCTGACCCAGACGGAGGTGCGGGAGATCGCGCGTTGGCGCGTGGTCGTTCTGGGCTCACGTGTGCAGTGTAGGAGGTACGCCAGGTCGGCTGGCAACTAGCCACAGATCGGTTTGGAGGCGGTCACTGCGGGCTGGCACGGTAAGGACTGGAGGGGCGGTGTGCGTCTGCGCGGAGAGGCAGCCGGGGTGCGGCCGGAGGTGCGGAGGACGATGGACGGGAGGCCGGTACGGACAAGAGGGGCGGCACGGGAGCGCGGAGGATGGTTGCTCGAGGCTGTAGGCGGCGTCGTACTTCGAGGACGATGGGGGGCGGCGACACCTGGAAGGCGGCCGTCCGCTTTTTATAATTTTTTTATAATTTTTTTGTAAATTTTTTATTATAATGTAAACAGTGAATAAAAACTTTTATTTTATTTTATTTTATTTTATTTGTATATTCGAAAAAATAGAGAAAAAGATATAGAAATAATTTATTATTATTATTATTATTTTTATTTTTATATGATCATGCAAAACAAACATTAGAGAAAATGAAACAATAATTTTTTTTAGTTATTTACAAATCGGAAAAATGAATGAGGATCTGGCAGAAATGAGAGATTCAAATCCGATCTCCGGCCACCGTACGCGGACAGAGTTGAGAGATCGTAGACGATACAAATAGAATGCTGAGAGATCGAGAGAATGAGATGAAAACTCGAGATCGATGGCAAATCAAAAACGTGACGGATTTTAAGATCTAGATAAAAAATAACAACGAGATAAAAATGCGAGAAATAAACTACGATTAACCTTGATAAAAATAAGAAAAATGTGGATCTCACCTTAGGAGCGGAAATGGATCTTGATTGCCTCGACAATGCCGACTCGCTGTCACCGGACGGCTCGGAGGCTAGGCACTATACTCGATGAAATTTTCTCTCGAAGATCGGACTCCTCTCTCTAAAGATTGATCACATTGGAATGAGGGAGAAGGAGCCATATAAATAGAAAAGAGATGTAATTTGAATTTTTGAATTTTTGAAATTTTTTGGTGGAGGAGATAAGAGAGACGAAATTTGAAAGGAGATAAAGATTAAAAGAGATAAAAGTAATTACAAAATTATCTTTTTTTTTTGAATTTTCGTCAATTATTTATTTGAATCAAAAAAGATATTTTTTTATTTTTTTGGTGATTGATTAAAAATAGCAACTATATACATATACTATATACATATATGACATTATATAAAAGAGTAAATGAGGAAATTAGCTTCTTTTGTTTTAAAATTTTATTATTTTCTATTTATTTTTATTTTAAAAATTAGTAAGACTAATTTACAAATATATACAAATACAATATGCACAAAATACATGGGAAAATTTCACAAACCACCCCAGAAAACCGACTTTTCAACTGTAACTCCAAAAATTATGAAAATACAGCCATTCTAAAGATAAGTTAATTTCAAAACCAATGGAAGTGAGATTGTTTCAATTTGAGCTCATGTGGAGCTGAAATTGGTCTTTCAATTAGTGCTTAGTGGCTTTTTCCAAGTGTGGCTACTTTTATTATGTACATGATTTAATTGTGCAATCTTTTTTATTAATTAGAACACATTTTTATTTAAAACTTTGGTTTTGAACGTTATTTGATTTGAGGTCAATTAAAGCACAAATAAATTAGTTTTATTTTTATACAGATATATATATATATATATATAATAAGTGAGAAGTATTTACAACAACACACACACAATTTTTTTTTGGATTTTCAGCTTAAGGACCCTATCCCCCCTGCATTATTCCTGGTCGATCAGGTCAAGTCTTGACCTTCTCTCGGGGTTCGGGTCAGCCTGTATCTATTATATATATACAGTCTTCCATTTTTTATTTTCTTTTCTTTATTTTTCCTTTCTTTCTTTATTTATTTATTTTAGATTAAAATTAGTAATGAGTGTACAATATTTACACACAGATGCAAGTTAGTAACAATATGGAGTTAGTGTTATATGCATGTGTTTTATAAGAGATTTTAAGCTAAAATAAATGAATAATGATGACGAATCGCAGATTCCTCATCCCCCTATGCTTTACCTTTGCTAGTCCCTTAGCAAACACTTATTTGAAAGAATAAGTGAAGAAAAAGAAAAAGAAAAAGAAAAAGATAGGGAAAATAAAGAAAGTAGGACAATATTGAGTATTAAACTTATCTTCATAAAATTGTAGTTTGGAGCTCTGTCGGACTTTTGGATTATTAGTGTGTCGGAACTTCTATGAGACCTAGAATTTTAAAATCGACAACCTTCAAGTTCTACATATCATTGTCACCGTTTTGGCTCAGAAGACATCTTAGATCAGTCCTCTTCCCAAAGCAAACCCTATGAACATAGAACAATCGACTCATGTGAGTGAAAGGTTTTAGCTCTTCCCATCCAGAATGCTGGACTACCATGCAAATCTCCCCTCCAGTAACTCGTCCTCGGGGAGTCAGGTATTTCCTTCTAAGGTCTATCGTGTTGTGTTCATAATCGAATTGGGGAAGAAGTTAGAAGAAGGAGAAAAGAAATGGAGGGTGGCCAGTGTAGTCACCTCTCCTTGTGAAGCTGGCCAGTGTAGCCGAGTCACCACCAAGATCTGCAGGTTTTCTTGAAGCTAGGACCTTTTTGGTCAGATTTTTATTTGGTAGTGGCTTCTTTGTATTTGGATTTTTGATGGTTCTGCTTTGATCTTGTTGTGCCCCTACGGATATAGAATCTTTTTGTTTCCGTATATTTTTTGAGATCATTGAAAAAATTATGCCCAGCCATCCATCCCTTTTCCAAAGATTTATTTCAACCCATACTCCGGTCTTTAGATTTCCACGCTACCAGAAAAGAAACTCACATAGTCATCCAACATCCCGTCTGCTTTGAGCTAAGTGCATAGTGCGAGAGAACAAATTGAATTCCTATTCCAAAGTTATACCCAGAATGAAGAGACAAGGTTATACACTAATAGTCAAACGTTGCACATTGTCATGTGGAACTCAAAGAATTAAGTCAAAGACCTGAATCTTCTAAAATCCTATTTCTCAGTGAAGTTCCTCAGAAAATTAGGTGGATTAATGTCCAACTAAGCTCCATTCTTAAATATTATTCCATACATAGTTTAAATGTCAATACTATCTTGAAAAATGCACATGCAAATGCAAAATATGAACAATGCAAAGAGTTTTTTTATTATTTATTTTTCGAAAAGAAATGATGCACATGTGAAAAGAATATTTTTTTAACAATTTTCTAATTTTGAACTTTTTATGGATTTTTGGAGGAAAAATGCAGATGTGAAAGAAAGTTTTTTTAATTATGCAAATTTTTATAGACTTTTGGTTTTGTAGTTTTTTAAGGAAAAAGGGTTAGTAAATTATATACAAGTATATACAAGATTCTTTTGTTTGTTTTATTTGTTTTTTTTGTATTTTTGTTTTTGTTTTTGTTTTTTACACACTTGGATTTTACAAAATTATACACATAACACCCCAAATAAACGTATTTAAAAGTACGAGTTATTTATAAAGTATATATACAATATATACGACACCCCCCTATACTTAGCTCAAACTATGTCCTCATAGTGATCAGAGAGCGAAAAAGGAAGACATAACTCGTGCTAAGTATTGAAAAGTGAAAAGAACTTCTATGCTACAACGACTCAAAGAAAAGATAAAAAGAAGAGAAGTTGGTGATCCCCCCTATACTTAGGATGAAGTAAACCTAAATATAGAGGAGTGTGTAAAAGGGAATAACCGATGAAGAGAATGTACAAACTCAAAAATATAAAAAAACACGATATGAACAACATCACCCCCTATACTTAGGGTAGAGTATCCCTAAGTATAGTCAACAACAAGAGTGATGAACAAGACGAATATGAACAACACAAATCGTTCACCACCCTATACTTAGGATAAAGCACATCCTAAGTATAGCATATATACACACGCGGAAAAGGGGTGAAAGATAAAACGGGAGAAGAAAGAGTGAAACAAAAGGATATACAAAAGGAGTGGATGTACAAAGGAAAAGAAGGTCGAAAGCGAACCATCTTGCGGGACCGCTGAGGTATGGATTTGACAAGGTGTAGGTCGATATTGGGATCATCATTAGACATAAACTGAGTAGGATTGACCAAGAATGTATCTTCAGTGATTTCAGATTTTGCAGGCCTAAACCGATTATTGGAAGTAGTATGGTTAGGTCCGGCCTGAGAAGTCTCACAAACATCAAAGTAAAATGGCTCGAAATCGTTATCAGAAAAAATAGGATCAATTTCATCCTGGCGAGCCTCTACTGGATCATCATCTTTATCAAAAAGCCCAAATTCCTTTATAAAAGCAATCAAATAAAACTTGGCCTGATCGGTCTCATCTGAATCAGGGTGAATAGGAACGGACTCATCAGTGGAAGTAGTCGAATCATGTCCATCCTGTCTAGTCTCATATTCTGCCTTCCGCTCTAGGGTGTCTATCGTGTATATCCCGCGGATGTCATCAATGAATCTCCATATACCATAAGGGGGAACTCCAAGGTTTATGCTTTTCGAGTTTTCCTCCTTCGAGAGGAATTCTTGGGATTCCTTATCATCCAACATTTAACAAGAATCTCATATATTATCATCGAGGTCAAATTCCTTAGGGTTGGCTAACACGGACGGGTTCTCATGAGATGCAGGTTTCTGGGCAGTAGTTAGTGTAGTGATCAACACATCGCCTCCCTACATTAAAACGGAAGCGAATCTCTCCCAAACCATAATCAATAGCGGCTCCCGCAGAGGTGAGGAAAGGTCGTCCCAAGATGATTGGAGGGTGCTCCACAGGGGCAGAGGTCTCCATGTGCATTACAACAAAATCCGAAGTGAAATTCATACCCTGAATAAGATTGACAGCGTTTTCTAAAATACCCTTCGACCTCTTGATAGATCCATCAACAAATTGAACTATCATCCTGATTTTCTTGAGAGGCCCAAGATGAAGAGACTGTACCATATAGAAGGTATTATACTAATTGATGAACTACAGTCAAGGAGAGTGTTATCACAAGAATAGTCAGATATGGAGCAACTCACAAGAGTTGTTGCAGTGTTCCCTATCTTAAAATACAGACGCTAGAGATGGCGTAGGCAGTGGACATGGTCAAGATGTGACGCTCAGATCTTCTCCTTCTCTTTCTATTCTTGTGTTGAGGAGTAGTTAAATTTATCATGGTCTGTTGAAGTGGGGCTTTAATGATCTCATGAAGGGTTTCCAACACTTCGGGTTCAATCAACATTTTTTGAACTTTTGGACCTCCTCCACACAAGGGAGGAGATCGGAATCAGCATATACACGAGGATTGCCGAGAGCAGTCTGTATAGTGGCATCCTCGGGATCAAGGTTGGGACATGATGTGAATAGATGTGTGGGTAAATGATCGAGTATTTGGGTCCTCTCCTCATAAAATGAATCAGTAATGTGTCTCCCAGAATCTTTTTGTATTTTTAAAATTTTCTCATTTTTTGTATTTTGGGCGATTGCAAACTCTCATGATTATCCTTAAGTGAATCCATATCCTCAAATAGTGGAGCATCGTTTTGGCTCGTATTTATGTTAAGTAGATTGCTAATCCTCGAATTCATATGCTCCATCATATGGTTCAGTGTCTCAAGTGTGGAAATCATGAAAGGTGACTCCAAAATTCCAGGATCGGGTGGGTTGAATGAGGGTGGGTGAAAATCGAAGTCCTCCGAATCCTGAAATAATGGGTTAGGCGGATATGCGTAAAAATCAAGAGAAAAGACCTCCTAGAAAAAGGAAGGTGGATCGTCTGGAGAGGTCAAGGTATC
Organism: Ottelia alismoides; assembly: GCA_037367405.1. Taxonomy (NCBI): domain Eukaryota; kingdom Viridiplantae; phylum Streptophyta; class Magnoliopsida; order Alismatales; family Hydrocharitaceae; genus Ottelia; species Ottelia alismoides. The sequence continues at coordinate 1,203,216 of JAZKJV010003250.1, read as the reverse complement.
TACGAAGATCGGATTAAAATAACTCCAGTCGGCCATCTTCGAAATAAAATATGGGATCGGGAGAGCACGAGTGGTCAAGTCAAAAGATAGGGAGAAAAAGGTGCAAATGCACAAAAGGATCGAGTATGCACACAAGCAATCAAACATAATACAAACCCCCAGTTCACCAACTCAACTCAAAGTGAAGACCGTGAAGGTTCGGTCAATTATCTTGTCAATTTTAGGGTTTGGTGAGAATACAATATATCAGAGCAGTTAAAGCGAGTTGTTAGGAACCCAATTCTCTCAGGAGACTGGCCTAATCCCAATGTTAGATCTTTCCCAACTAGTATGAATTGTGGACCGTTTACCGGCTACCCGATCAATTCAATTTGTTAAGGATGTCACGGGTTTCTTTAGCGGCTACCGGAGAGATCCTCACTGGAGAACGACTAACCCAAGATAGTAGTCTGAAAAGAGTTCATGCGTGGCTCTATCCTACTGTGCGGATCACTCTCTCGCTCAAGCAAACAAAACAATGAGGGGCTTACTCTCCCCAAAACAATGATTTTTCCTTGTATTTTTTAGGGTCGAGTTTTCTTTAGTAGTCCTATTTTTAGCAGCTATCACTTGGTTTAAAATATTTTCAAATAATCGCCTACCGAGTGTCCCATTTCCTTTTTTACTTATGTGAGTGAAAATAAGGAAGGCAATCGAAAATGCCAATGCGCGATTAAAAACAATGATGCATGCAGAGGTTAGAGATGCGTACCTTGTTACCAGCACTCTACTTGCAAGTGATCCACACATAATTAAAATAAACTATCCTATATGCAAATGCAAGTGAACCGTCCAAGATGATAGCTTCTATTAACGGGAAAGAACAAGTTAATTTGACTAAGTCCAAATTACGCTCTACTCTATAGGCACAAAAATTTCTTGTTTAGGATGTTTCGACCTAATTAATTACCTGGTTCAAGCAAATTAATTAAAGCAATCAAGAGGTAGCTCACAAAATCCATGGGAAACAAAGAAAAAAAGGTGATGAAAATAAAATCGGTGAGGTCCCCCAAGTACATCGACACTTGGCGAAACAAACCCCGCAACAAATGGATGTCCTTTTACAGAGTTCTAATGGTAGAAAAGAAATACTCTCTCTCTCATTTTTTTAAAAAATTCGTCTCCTTCAATTCTTCTTCTCCTCTTCTCACGCTATCTTGCGGCCTGGTGAAGAATCAAACCGCCTCCATGTCGCTTGGGTGCTTCGGCTCTCTTAAGATCGCCTCCTTCGCTCCGTGGGCCCTCGCAAGAAAAAGAAAAGAGAATGTGTAAGAAATATAATTATCAAATATGAGAAAAAATGAAATGAAACAGTGAATATGAACAATGGAGTGAATGTGGAAAATTATACAACCAAGAATAACAGGTCAAAAGAGAAACCTAACTACCCTCGTCGTGCCTCCCCAGCAACGGCGCCATTTTGTTGACACAAAAATTTGGAGTTTTTGACTTTTTTTATTTTATATCCCCGGCAACGACGCTATTTTGTTGACATGAGAAATTTGAGGTTTTTGAATTTTTTTATTTTATTTTATATCCCCGGCAACGGTGCCATTTTGTTGACACGGTAATTCTTTGAGGGATCGAATAAATTAATGGTAAACAAGTGTCGTCGCTATCCCCAAAAATCCCGTGATAAACAAACAATTTTTTTGCTACTTATTAACGTGTATAGCGGATAGGGTCGAACTCAGGGAGGCTACAAATCCCGAGGGTTATTCAATTAATCGAGTATTAATTAAGAGAAAACGAGAATCTCAAAGGACAACTATCCTTGGTTTTTGTGATTTTTATCTTTTTATTTTTTTTATTTTTTTATTTCTAATTTTTTGTATGTTTTCTGATTTTCCATTTTTTGTAATTTTGATTTTTGCATTTTTTTTATTTTCAAAAATAACTCGAAGTAATATTCACAAGATCAAAAATACGCACACCAACTTTTTTGTAATTTTCAAATTAATAAAAAAGACTCAGAAAAATCCAAAGAAAATATTTTTGGATTTTAAAAATGTTGAATTATTTTTGAGAATTTTTAGATGTTTTTGTATTTTTCTAAAAATCAAACAGTGAGAAAATGCGAAAATGTGCACAACCTGGAGTAATTTGCAATCTATAAACAAGAACTAAAATCACTATTTTTGGTTTTTTGTAGAATTTTCTGTGATTTTTATAAGATTTTTGGTATTTTTTAATTTATTGAGGTTTTATAAATAATTAATGCGCTAAATTTGTATAGCAATTAAAAGACAATGAAACCTATTTTTTATAATTTTTGGAGTTATTTTCAAATTTTTATGAATTTTTGAATTTCAGAAGATAAAATGGCACTGTTTTTTATTTTTTAATAATAATAAATAAAATCAAAAAGCAATGAAAAATTTATGCTAAGAAGATAATCACATCAAGAGCATAGCATAATTTTTGCAAGATTTTTAGATCACAAATAACATTTATTTCATTCAAATAGAGCACGCAAGTTTTTGTTATGCAGTTCAAGGACTAAAATGTAAATAAGTTTTATTTTTGCATTAAATAAATAATAAAAATAAATTGAGAGAAAAAAAATGCAATTTACCCAGTATGCTCGTGCCACGCACGTGACTTGACTCTAGCAAGGGCCTCTTTATAATATGTTGGAATCTCCAGAGTATAATTGTAATTTCCCAAAAATTTTAATCTCAAGCCCTAGGGTTCTTCGTCTCTTTCAATAACAAGGGGGCAAGGAGGATGGACTTCACCTCCCTCCTCTTCTTCCCCACGTGTGGGGCGGTCGGTGGATGGTTGGCGGAAGGCGTGCTGGATGGAGGTGCGGCGGCGGACGCGCGCACGATGGAGAGGGGGCCGGGGGTGCGAAGGACTGGCAGCGGTCACCGCAGGCGACGCGACTGGCACGGTCGCTTTGGGTCGAACGTCGGGAGGTCGTCGACCTGGACAGAGGTGCGGGAGATCGTGCATCGACGCATGGTCATTCTGGGCTCGCGTGTGTGGTGTAGGAGGTACGCCAGGTCGACTGGCAACTGGCCACAGATCGGTTTGGAGGCGATCGCCGCGGGCTTGCACGGTTTAAATGGGAGGGGCGGCGCGCGTGTGCACGGAGAGGCAGCCGGGGCATGGCCGGAGGCGCGGAGGACGGTAGATGGGAGGCTGGTGCAGACAGGAGGGGCGGCGCGGGAGCGT